>CAOKZL010000270.1:1200000-1773114 GCA_948472985.1 Iguana delicatissima | reverse complement strand
TACTATTCTGACCTGCTTAGGGGAGTGAGATACAAGCCTGATTTATAATTGTGGCTTGCTGTATGCCTTATATCTGCTTCACAGTCTGGCCTGCAGTCTGTTGGGATGCATCAAAAGAATACTGTTTTAGCATATCTGTCAGATAAGTGTGAGGCAGTTCTTAGTTCATTTGATTGTAAATACTAGGCTGAAAAAATTGATGCTGAAACTGATGCTGAAACTAGTAAAGGATCTGTCTTGTATCTGGATCTATCTCAAACCTGAGGGAGGAGGGTAAGAAAATAACACCAACAGTTAAATTATGAACATTTTCCAAGCCATAGTTAAGATGTACCTGTTGGAAGCCAACAATTTAGAATGTGTATGTAAAACAGTGAACATGACTAACAAGGTAGTCATGCAAATTAAGTCTGAGGAGTACTGCATTTTAAAAATAGCTTGAGGACATTGTATAGAGTACACTGAGCTCAGGTGGCTGCTGAGATTAATATTTCTACTAATACATGTCAGACTTGAACTACCTATTGATGAGGAAGGTAACAAAATTATACTGACTGTTGATCTTTCATACTGTGTTTTGTGTCAGATTACTGTCTTAAGAAAACCTAGCTTCCTATGTCTTAAATGAGTACTTGCAGAATGCTATAAAACTGTATAATTGGTTATCTCCTAGATTGCCCTACATGAGGTGGATTTCCAGAAATTAAAAGCTTGTGTCTTAAAAGCATAGTCTGCAATAGTAATTTTGATCTACCAAATGATATGGTGTATTCAAGAGGGCCATTATTTTTGCTCTATTTTCTAATGCTGTTTTCCATTGCTCTGGTATGGCTTATGCAGGATAAATTTACAGCTAGAGTATATATTTTCAAAAATGGATAGTCAAAGCTTTTGGGGAGAGTTTTTTGCTCACGGCTTTACCTGACCTTGTTCCAGGTAAAACATGAAAACTTTTAGAGCCTTATTAAATGTCTCTCTTCTCCCCCAAATTCAAGACCATGACCAGGAAAATAACATTGTCAGGATTTTATCTTCCCCTGGCCCATTTGTATCTTCTTGCTTCATAAAGAAACCTTGTACATATTTTCATGAAATATATACTAATATGGATTTTTGAATTATCTAGAAGAGCAAGTTAATAAGAAATAATTTGCACAGGTTCTCTGGAATGAACAATAACTTGATGAAATACAAAATAAAGACTGATAAATTAAGGAATGTACAGAGCATTAGTTCCCAGTCTTATTTCCCTGGAAGTTGTTGGCATTTCAACTCTCAGAATTATCAGTGGTCAGATCTCTTGCAAGCTAATAAAAACTGCACCAGTGCACAGAATCACTGTACTAAAACAGTGATTTATACATTAGATATTTGACGCTAGGTAGGGCTGTACTAGTACTCAAAAACTCCACAGTAAATCCAGATGGACCCTACTTTATAAGGATCACTATGTTGGTGTTCAGGAGTATTGGAATCTCTGCCATAGTGACAGTTGTATCCTTGCTGGCTTCTACTTGTTTATTAACACAGGTAAATAGTGTCTGAAATGACAGTTTTGGATTTAGGCTGGTTAGTCTAAAAATTGGGGAAACAGGTCTTTATGGAGGTTTCCTGCTTTCCAGTTTCAGTGGCTTAGGTGCAAATATCTTTTGTTACAGAGTCTGAGCGCCAAAACAGATGTGCCTATAAAACAGGTATGGGCAACACGAGTGGATCAGGGGCAAGTTTGCTTTTCCTTGAACCCTCTAGGAGGCAGACAGACTGCTGGAAATGTGCCACTCTCCCCACAAAAACCCTCCAAACCCTAAAGGCATTTGAAGCTAAACCTGTTTTGAAAAGTTGGTATTTTAAACATTTTCCTATAATGTTAGCAGCCCCAGTATATCCAAACAGGATTGGGACCATGAGGAGTATAAGTTTAACACCTCCCATCTCAGTACCACCCACTGAAAATCCCCCTGCTACCCAAAATCTCCCTTTCCTGTTACTATTAACCCCCTGGAGCAGGGAAAGCAACCCTGAGGGACAACTGAAGCTTCCCTCTCTGGACTAATAACCCTTCACATTCACACCACACACACACACACACACATGAGGATACATTCATATACTTAGCATGATATTTGTTTTGACCCTCAGGCTCAGGAACTGTGTTTAAAAAGTTCCCATGTCAACAGATTCTGTGCCTCTTTCCTCCACATGGATGAGTCACTCATGCTGATTGATAATAATACTTAGCCTTTATATAGTTACATGTGTTCACAGCTCTTTACATAACCATATCTTCAGTGCTTCTCTCATTCTGTAATTCAGCTGACAGGGGGAAATGTGTGGGTTTTGCATGGATGCCCTGTGGCTGGTAATTTGAAATGTTAACTCTGTATTGGAGGCCTACAGGGACAGACTATTAAAAGTGTAAACCATCCTTGAGACAATCTATTAACAGTTTGCAGCACTAAAATACAATGTAATCTATTTGGCAGAAACCAAATATTTCTCCCCCCTCCCTGGCTACCTGTGTGTATTTTTGTGATGTGAAAAATTGATAGCGAGTTTTTTGTCAACTGGTCATGAACCACACTGCTGAAGTGCCAGGTTAGTCAACAAACCTCTCAGTGTTTCAAAAACATTGTTCTTTTATTAGGATGCTAATTTTAAACCCTACAGGTTCTATCTGTGGTTTGGGAAATGAGTGATTCACACTGTTTATATTCAGGATTGTGGTCTTGGACTTGGTAGACAGTGTTCCTTATTGATGTTTCCTATCAAGACTTCTATTTCTATCCATCATTGCAAGTGCTGCTTCACAATGCTTTGTTCATATGTGCTGTTTCTTTACAGACAAATCTATTACAGTAAGCCCTCCACATTTGCTAGGGTTAGGGGTACAGGACTTCTGCAAAACTAGAAAATTGCAAATATCAAAGTATGTGTGTCTGTGGGAAGGCAGCTAAGACATGGTGGGGAGAACGGATACCCAGGGTCTAAACCAGGCCAAGAAACGAGAAAGAGGGTGGGAGTCAGCTTGGTGGCCCTATACTTCCTCTCTCTCTTTCCTTGAATGTGGAAGAAGGTTTGTGGTGCTTAGAAATTGGGCTGCAAGCTGTCCTTAGTTGGCCAGGCAGCAGCAGGTGGAGGAGGAGGGGAGCACCAGAAGCTGGTTTTTAAAGGGCTGTATGGCCTGATCAGAGCTGCTGAGAGTGAAGGTTCCCCTGGAAGAGAAGTACCTGTGTAGGCAGGAGTGGAAGAAAATTGCAAATAATCAAATCTGTGAAACTCAAACCTGCAAATGTGGAGGACTGACTGTAGTAGCATTTACTCAGAACAGAAATTCTACTTAGAACCCAAATGCTGTAATGTCATATTTAGTTTCTAAATGTTGCTTAGTTATTAAGATGTAATGTGCTGTTAAAACTGAGGCCATTTCCTCACTAGACTGTTATAGTACTGTTATTCCACTTTCAATATCCTATGGAATCCTGAGGTTTGCAGTTTAGGGAGGGGCCTAGGCTCCATAGGATAGTGCAGAAGTGGTCTAAGAAGAATGAGATGGTGGATAGTTCATAACCTAATTTTCTTGCATCAGCTGTTACTCTTTGAGTTGTCACATTTGTCGTAGACAATAAATGTGCTGAACTTAGTATCAGAACTATTTTAGATTAATTTCTCTGACACGCACCAATAGATTCAAGATGGTAAAAGCACTTTAAAATAGACAATTAAAAGTATTGTGTTTTAACAGACCCAATAACACTGGTTTTGAAACAAGAACATTGGCTTTTAGCTTGTGCGCAAGTCTTATTCAAAGTGCTCTCACTAGAAGACTCTCAAAAGGCTCGAGACTATGATGTCTGAAAGATGGCTGCATCCCATATAAGCCTCCTTGTAAATTGCAATTTATTCTGTGAGCCTTCTGCTCCATGTCCCACCTCCTAAATAGGTGAAGCTAGTGGGCGTGCAAGACAATGCCTTTTGTTTAGCTGTGCTTTGGTGATGGAGCCTCCTGACATCTGGAGATTAGACTGGTTCCTCACGTGATGTCCGTTACATGAATAGTAAAGACAACATTGAGTTGTTCACAGTTAATGCTGCGCTCTGGTTTTCTTGACTGAGTCCTGATTTTATTGTGTGCATGGCATGTTTGGTTTCTGTAGGTTGTTTGCTTATTTGCTTGTTTTAAATTGTCTATTGCTTCTTTGTTCAATGAGTGTTTTGGGCAGGCTTAATATATATAAAATGAAATAATTCAATATTGACCCTTGGAGAACGGTAAGACTGTGTTATAAAATTACCTAGTACCACTGTGATCATAACTTCTATGAATCAGTCTAGATAAAGAGATTTATATTCCTAAAGATGCTCACATTTGCGGAAACAGGGTGAGTTGCAGAGAAAGAGAATTCTGTTAAGTACTGAGTCACAGCTAAGGAAAACATTCTATCATAAAGATGCCTCCTTTATAGCTGAGAGGGTGCTATTTGTTTGTATTATAAGTTGCAGTAAAAGAGAAGGGTGATGATGATCCCCTTGCATTATTGTGTTTTAGCCATGCCCTGATTGCTACTGGGTACTGGGAATTTTGTGGAGGTGAAAATGAGCACTTCCAACAGTTTTTTTAAAAACTGGGATATGGTTTGCCGAGGTGGTTCTATGGTTTGAAGAGCAAATTTTCTCCTGTTTTTTAAACAAATTTTAAGAATTATAGCACAACATTGCCATTTCACTGCCATTTTCATTTTAAAAGAAGAAAAAGTTTGGGGCAGCATCTGACTTTGGGGTGTATTGATAACATGAACCATGTTCTGGGGATGTGTAAAATCCTAATAGTTCTTGTTTGCGGTCCTCTTCTGTCTTGATTATGTGAGGTAATCTTAGGAACTTTGGTTGCCACTAGCTACGGGAGGTCAGGCTTCAGTCCTTTGAAGAACTTATCCTAGGCTGTACCCTTGAACTTAGATGCTCAAGCACCATGGAATGTAATTTAGCATGGCTTTTGCCAAGCATAACAAGTAAGTTCTCAAAAGATACTACTCCATCCTACCTCACTAACATTAATAATTTGTTACTTTAAGATTGTGTTGGGACAGAGTGAGTGTTCTTTGACTAAGCTTCACTGCCTGATGGAGATTTATTCTTTGCAGCTGCTTGCCTATTTAGAACCTGCTAATAGTCTTGCCCGTTTTAATGACCTTTCATTTCTAAAGGTGTTAATCCATGTAACTTTAGCTTTTCCTAACTGACCCATTATTCTAGACTTGCCCAGATAATATTCTTAATTTTCCCTGCTCTGCATGATTTTTTTTATTTTAAAAACATACACATCTTTCAATCTCTCAGTCCAAAACATCCCCCCATTTCAATGACTTAGTCCCAAATTACCTAGAATATGCAAATAAACAAGAATGGGGAAAAGGAGAAGACAAAACCCAAGGAATTTTTTTGTCTTTCTCTTTGCCACAAATACATAATGTAAGCAGGATCTGTACTTTTTGTAAAATTATTCACGTCATCACATTTTTACTTTTCAAAAATGTGTTAGCATGATTCTGCTACACTGTTCAGTTTCATGACTGGCTTCCATATCCCTTAGTCCAGACATTAAAGGAGCTATCCAAGGTGCTGAACCTTATCCAAACTAGGGTCAGTATTTTAGATAGCTTCTTTAAAATTTAAACTAAAATCCAAAGTAGATTCATCATTCTACTGACACAGGATCCACTAGCTGCTACTGTTTAATGCTAAAGAGAAATTGATGAGATACTATACTTAAATCTGACTCAGGTGGTCATAAAAGAGGTTTTTGTTTTTGTTTTTTGCACTATCCTTAAGAGCATCTTTTAGTTTCATACTTGTCATTCAGATAGCTGCTTAAATGGAATATTGTGGGAGAAAATGTTCAGTTCTTGTAGGTTACAAACATTCTCAATGTTAGAACAAATTTTTGAAACAGATACATGCTACATGTTCTTACAAAGAAATATGAAGTTCTACTTCTATCATATGTTATTCATGATTGTCAAATTTAACATCATCATCATCATCCTTACTTAAAATACAGCTCATTAATGGTAACTAATTCTAATCTAATTTTAGTTAATGAAAGGTGGTACCGACAGAGGTTTTGGCTCAGCATCTTCCAGAATCACCCCAAGTCTCCAGTGAGACTACTGATTAATGTCTCCATATATAGATATATGGTATGAAATTGTCACAAAGGCACTCCACAAATATTGATGTTTGTAGTAGAGTGTAGGGAAGAAGGTAGTCTATTTTAGATAGTACTTCACTTCAGATTTTTAAAATTCTCAGAATTACTTGCTGTTCATATGAATAGTTGAAGTTACTGGATTTTAAGTAGTAAGTTACTAGTTATATTCTGCTGATATTCTCCAATTTGTATTTCCAAAGCTATTTTCAAGCTGGATTCAGTTTTCTACATGTTTCTTCAGACATTTGGTATATCCTCTGCGAATGTGAGTTTCTGGTGGCATACAGAATAGGTGGCACTTGCTGTTCATGTACAGCTAGAAAGTACCACATGAGCAACACAATGCAGTACAATCCTGGATTTCAAGTTTGTTAATGCACAACATATTGCCAGTAGCATGTGCAGCAATGTTCTCTTAGAAGTGACACGTTCTGGGAGAAAAGACACTTCAGGATTATTCACATGAGAATGTTATGCTATGAGCTGAACAGAAGACTTTAAAGACACATGACCTTATAGATGGGAGTAGTAGTTTGGTGTCCTAGAATTGTTTGCAGCGTCATTGCTGGCATATTTATAACTTAGCAGTACTAATGCTGAATAACAAAGAACATAATTCAGAATGTCCATACTGGAATTGGAACTATGAACACTATGGTAGTGAGAACTTTTCCACATATTACAGCCACTACACCATTTAAACTAGGACTGGGAACCCTTGTGGGGTTCCATGCAATACTTGTCAAACGCCTGTGTCCCATTTTCTTTAAAAAAAAACCATCAAAAATGTTTTACACCCAAAAATGTACTCCAGAGAGTCTGTCTGGGTCCGAAAATACAGTTTCAGGTCCCAAAACAATAACTTCCATACCTGTACTAGTTCTTGTCTGTGCCTCCTACTCACATTGTAAACTACATTTAATCTCAATTTTAGAAAAATGCAGAATATAACTTTATATAATTAAATGACAGTAGCTGTCGTTCATCTGATGGACAACATGTCCTTCATTTATGATAACTAATTTTTCATTCTGAACGATATATTTTTAGAGAAGGCTTTTCTACACTTTATTTTAAAAAATCTTACTCAGGGGATGGCAAACATAATTCTAAAGTGTCTTTAATGTTCTTAAACAGGGCTATCAAATATAGATTTTTTGGACACCAAAAGCTTGGTCATTCAGGCAATGTTATTTTTTATTTTTCCAACATTGCTTGTCTTCAAGCATGCGCTGTTATGTATTTTTTAATTTGTTTACATTATCATTTTGAATGTGATGCCATTGAAATTTCCTTTCTGTTACTCAGCCTAGTAAAATGTTTTCCATCTAGGGAAAATCTGCCAAAAACGGAGGAAAGTTAATAACAGTATTAGAGTCCTTTTAAAAAATATTAAAATTCACATTTTTTTAAGACTCTCAGGAACATGAGCCACTTAGGATTTTCCTTGGTTGATTGTGAAGTGCAGCAAAGATCAAGGTCTTTCCCTCCCTTCAGTTGAAGAGCTCTTGATAGCCTATGGCCAGCAAATTCTGTGAGTGCAGTCATCCCTCCACATTCCTTTGGGGTTAGGGGCACAGGACCCCTGTGAAGGTGAAAAAACCATGTATAACTTTAGGCCCTCCCAAATCATATTTAACACACACAAAAAAAGTATGATCACCATCTTCAACCCACCATGGATTCCCTTGAGGCATCAGGGTTCCTTCATAAGGCAGAAGGCGGGTGGAAGTGGCTTCCTGCTACCTCCTCTGCTGCCACACACCATGTTTAATAGGGACTTACTAGCCTCGTTTGCTGTTTCTCTGTCTCACAAGGCTTGCAGTCTTTATTAAAAATGGCATAGGGCAGCAGCAGAGCTGACAGCAAATAATTCGTGAATAATCAGATCTGCAAAAGTGAAACCTGTAAATGTGGAGGGCTGACTACTGTGAAGCAGAGTTTCCTTACCTTTATCCTTCTTGTATTTGATAGCTCCTTTTACTATGGCAACAGTGTCCAGTTTGTGTACAGAGAGATAAATATGATTGTTATGGTCTTTTGAATAACTTGTCCAGTAATACATATCTTACTGGGGAGAGTGAGGTCAACATGGTAATAATATTCGGTACCCTTTCAAATACTGTCTCCTGTAGAAATCCTAGAAGATCTGCACTTAAATGTAGTGTCAGCCCTACATTTTGTCAGTTTCCATTTAGTGTAGACCTCACCTGATCCACCTTCTGGACCACCAAACCAAAAGCAGCATACCTGGAGTTTGTTAAATCTTTTTGGTTTTGCTTTTGGTTTCTGGTTAGAAAATCAAACATCTGGAGCTCAAAATATAGTAGGTGAGCTGTATTTGAATTTGTGTGAATTTGTGTGTGTGAATTGTGTGAATTTGTGTGTCACGTGTTCTGCAAGCCTGATTAAATATACTCTTATATTAAATATAAGAGGTCATACGTCATACAGAATGAATTTCTGTCCTTGGCATCTAACTATAATTCAGAATTCTGCGCAGGTGTATAGCAAAAAGGGAATAAAGTCTCTTACAGGACTCCTACATTTTGCCAGAGGCCTTTAACTATTTAATGTCTACAGTTCAGTCCGGTGTGTTAAACACAAACACACACCTCTGCTATTCTTGCATAATTTGGAATTTTATCTGTGTCTCAACAAAGTAGAAGATGCTAATAGTTTTAGACTAGTTAGTATTTTAGGGATGTTAGAGTTCTCTGAAGCTGGAATGTGAAACTGGTTTTCCTCTGTAATGTTGCAGCTTTGTTTAAGAGATTTCTAACTCCCAACTTCTATGAAGCTCAGAAATCTGACACTTGTAGATCCTTTCTTGAACTGTTATATCTGCACTTTGCATAGATAGGTTGTTCTCCCTCTCAGTGAAACCTGAGCACTTGGATTAAAAAGGGAACTGTACTTCCAAAAGATTTTGCTGTTGGCTCCTTCAGACAAGTATACACTGAAATGACCTCCCTAGACTGGCATGCAACATGTTCCTCAGAACAAAATTAGTTGCAAGTAGTTGAGTAAGACCTTAGTACTCTTTTTAGAAGGTCAAGGAAATTATTAGATGCAAAGTATTAACACAGTAGGAATTATAGCCAGATACGTATTTGAATAGTCATCCCAATATATTTTGGAGAAGGGAAAGCAAATGAACTTTGGTACATGGTATCTTCCTGTCTGCCATTTGGCTTCTTCAGAATGAATGAAGGAAGTGCAAACTAAAGATGGATCACCACATCACTGGAAAGCTACTTGCTTGAAGAGATGTTAAGCCAAGCATAGATAAACACCTTTGAGTTTAGTACTTTTGAGGACTTAAATGGGCTTTTTTATTGAAAAATTAGAAATTGGGAAATGCTGGAGAGAACTCCTATGAATGTTTTCTCTTTTGAAATGCATGGAATTTTTTTAAAGGCTAGAGTAAAACATACAAAATGTAGTATGAAGACTTTAATGTAAATCAGTGTACAGCATTAGAAAAACATTCCTGCATATGCAGTAGAATTTATATTTGAACACTGAGATAGTATTTAATATTTAGCTGCATGAGATTGTTTTCTTCTGCCTTGTAAATTTGTAGTTTCTCTTTGCAACATACTTTTCCTTATATTTTTCTGTTTTTAGATGTATTTGAAATTACAATCAGCTCTCAACTTTTGTGGGTTTAACTTCTGCAGATTTGATTATCCATGAGTTTGTAGCTGCTGTTTTAAGTAGTTGCTACCAGAGTTAGAAAAGCCCTAGAAAAGGCCCCAGACAAAGGCATATCTAAGGTGGGACAAGTAGGGCATGTGCCCTGGGCATCAGTGCCAGGGGGGCATAAAAAGCCCTGCCAGAGGATTTAGTGGTGGCAGAGGAGGAAGCAAACCTGGAATTAGAGGTGCAACTTCCACGCTTGCCCCAGGTGCTGTTCATGCTAGATGCACCTCTGGTCCCAGACATGGGAGACCTCACAGGGCTGGTGGCTTGTCCTCCTCACCCGCCCTCAGAAGGCAAAGGAAAGGAGGAGGAGGAGGAGGAGTTGCCACTGGTTCGGCCCTACTAGATCTCCCAGATTGAAGGTTTTTTCGAGGGAAAACCTTGGATACTGGTGGAGGCAGCCTTGGAGTGAGGTGGAAGCATTGTGGTGCCAAAACGTCAAGGTATTAACGAGTTGGAGCTGTTGGCAAGAAAGATGTCAAGATTGGAGACCCAGGCGGCGAGCCAGCCTGGAGAAGGGAGAGGGAGAGATAGCAGAGTCCTGCCGGGAGGAGTCAAAGCAAGCAATTACTCATAGGCAGTCCATTTACCTAAGCCTGAGTGACAAGCGAAAGCCGTAGTCAGAGTCCAAAATCCAGGGGTCAGGAGCCAAGAGATCAATCCAAGGTATCAGGAGCCAGGTGCTGGAAGCAAGGAACAGGCAAGGAGAGGACTTGCAGAAGATTTGCCACAAGCAAAGGAAGGCTTCCAGGCAGGCAGTTATATAGCTCAGGCACAGGTGTGGCCAGTCACTGCTTCTTGAACTTAATCAAGGAAGCCTCCCTTTGCTCAGCTCCCTTGAGTCTCCGCCTTGTTTGTGGGCTGATTGACGCAGGCTCCAGGGCACCTTCAGAATCGGATCCCTGTTGCCCTGAAGGAGCAGGCAGAGGGACGTCCGAGCCTGCGTGGTCCATTGCAGCAGGGGGAGCTCTTGAGCTGCAGGACTCGTCTCCAGCCAGAGCCACAGGGACCAACAGCTGCTGCTCGTCATCAGCAGCTCTGGCAGGGGCATCAGTTGTCACAAAAGGCAACAGAGAGGAGAGGATGAGTGTGGCAGCAGTGGCCTGGTCCTGCTGCAGCTACTGCAAAAATCTCCAGTGTCATTGTCCTTCTCTTCCTTCTCCTTGAGAAGGATGATGACACCTGGGAGATTCTTGCAGCATCAGAGTCTGTAGCATGCATGTTTAAGGGACATAGGGATATTTGCAATTTTTTCACTTTCATGGGGATCCTGGACATGCAGTTGAGGGCCAACTGTATATGATCTTTATGCATCAATTGTGGAAGCTTGTTAATGAATAAAAATAATAAGCCAAATAGTAATGTGTTAACATTTTGACCTGGGATAGCACTGATCTCTAGAGCCAGTGTGGTACAGTGGCCTGAGACTAGGAGTCTGGAGACCAAAGTTCCAATCCCTGTTCAGCCGTGGAAACCCACTGGATGACCTTGGGCAAGTGATAACTTTCTCAGTCTCAGTGGAAAGCAAAGCCAAACCCTTTCTAAACAAATGCTGCCCCCCCCCCAAAAAAGGTGATAGGTCCACCTTGAGAGCCAATGTAGTATACTGGTTTGAACACTGGGCTGTGTCCCTCGAGACCAGGGTTCGATTCCTTGCTCAGTCATGGAAACCCACTGGGTTACCTTGGGCACATCACACACACACACACACAGCCCCAGAAAACCTCATGATAGGTTCACCTTAGGGTCACCATAACTCAGAAACAACTTGAAGGCACATAACAATAGCAAGGTTCATCTTAGGGCTGCCATAAGTCAGAAATGACTTGAAAGCACAGAACAAGCACTGATTTTGCTCCACCTTCACCCCAAAGAAACTATCTAGAATGGTTTGCACACCAGGGATTTTGCACCCCTGCTAACAATACTTACTAATATTGGGATTAAGATATTTTAGATGACCTGACCTTAAATACAATCACTGTATGGTTTTTAAGACTATGTTCAATTTCCTGGTAATTTTAAACACCAGAAGGAAAAGTCAGTTCTAGCAGGGAATAAGGCTAAATAGCATTTTTTCCGAATGTAGACTTGTTAATTCATGGGTGCTGCTTGGTATCAAAAGTCTTCCTGTTTCCTTGCTTTCAAAAGTAAAATATAAAATGTGAATGTAAAATGTAAAAACAAGATGAGGGGCCTTTTCAGTATCAGTGTTGTGCTACCTGAATTCTCTCACAAAGCAGGCCCATCTGACCTTGCCTTGGGGCAGGAAAAGCAAACCTGACTGTTCAGGGGAGCTTTGTGGTGTAATTGTGCATTTTAGTCTTAGTGCTTTACAATGCTGTTTTTAAAGTGTATTTCCTTTTGATGTTTTTAATGAATTGAATGTGTAAGAAAAGTGTAAGATATAAATTGATGCATGTATAATTTAGTGAACAGTACACAAAATGCAGGTCCATTGTTAGTGATAGAATTTCAAGCTCCAGTTGACAAAATAAAAAATTCAAGTTGAAAAGAGGAAATCCATATTATAGAAAACAAAGGTCTTGCTTTAGTGGTACATAAAGCTAAATATCAAAATACAAAAACAGAAAGAATTCTGAAGGAGGAAAACCCCAGATGTGTATTTTCTTAGAATGCAGTGAAATTTATCTAATACTGTGAAAACATTTTAAGAGCCTTCTTTCATTTTCCCACTTTTCAGTTTTTCTACACAAACAAGAAAAAGAGATTCTTCCCAGCTTTCATATTTATATGCAAATTCCTCCTTCAACATCATATTATTCATGCAAGTGTACCACTCATGTTAGCTAACTGCACAAATAATCAGTGCACTATCTTCAACTGCTTATCTTTTGTTCTGATAAATTTCACCTTGGAAGTATGGCATGGTTGAATGCTTTTATAATGCAGTGTGCTTCAAAAGACCATAATGTAAATGAATGTTATATTCCAGTGATTCCCAAACTTTTTCAGACTGTCACCCCCTTGGCTCTCAAGCCACATCTCTATTGCCCCCCCCACTCCCCTGCTGAGGGTGAAGCTGCTGCTGGAAAGGGGCGAGAAGACTAGTCATCAGAGTGGAGAGGGAAACCTGGGGCTACCTTCACGGGATACACAGGAGGTGGAAGAGAGTAGGTGGCAACAGAGAGTGTGAGAGGGAAGATAGGTTGTCAGGGTGGGGAAGGAAACCTGGGGCTTGGGCATAGGCGGTTACCTTTGTGGAGTGGGTGGGATGGAAGGATTGGGTGGCATTCAAGCTCCCTTCATCTGTCCCTCAACAGATACCAAGGGCCCTGATGCTACCCTGGTTCTGATGCTACCGTGCTGCCCCCCTTTTCCTCACTGGTGGAAAGATCCACCCCTGGATCTTTCCACCACTCTGGATTGGGAATGACTGGTATATTCTATTAGAAATAAAATCTGTAAGGTCAAAACAGTTATGTGCCCTGTCCTTTCCTATTAAATTCCTGAGACTCTCAACTTCACCTCAGATCTTTGTCCAGCTCACAAAGCAGCCTTCCAAATGAGGCTGCAGTTTCTGTACTCCTTGATTGGCTATGATGGCTGAGACTGATGGGAGTTCTAGTCCAAAACATCTGAAGAGCACCAGGTTACTGGTTCCATTCTAGCTCTCTGTTGTGTGAAACAACAGTATAGAGTGCATTGCTACATAGAGGTCATTAATAAGATCATACCTCAGATTGTTTTAAACTTGTGCTTTAAGTCCATTTATTAAGGATTTGTGAGATCCTAGCCAAGTTTTTCTCATGTGATGGTAACAGTTTCAGAACTCAAATACTGTACATTTCACTCTCTCTCCAGCTTACTGTGTTAAGGGAATGAAATGTAAATTATATGCAGTACAGGCAGAGAACTATCTAAATTATTACATTCGGAGTAAACGTATGCGGCTATCTAATCAGGCATGCTTAGCACTGAACTGGTTGGTCATCCCCTTATGGATTCATAAAACTCCATGTATTACCTTGTATTTAACATTTATCTTTAAATCTAGGTTTAAATGTTGGGAGAATTTGTTAAAACCTAAAAATTATCCAGGTAATAATGTTTAATCTTGGTTTGTTTAAGTAACATTGCACATGTTTATGTTTTCTGTAGGAGCTAAGCGATCTGCAACGTGATCCACCTGCACACTGTTCAGCAGGACCTGTTGGAGATGACTGTAAGACTTTTAAAAATTATGGCAAAAGAGTTTTGCCCCTTTTGTAATGTTTAATTCCTTAATAAGTTGGATGTCATTGTATTTTTCAGTGTTCCATTGGCAAGCAACTATTATGGGACCTGTAAGTATGCAATTACATAAATAAATTAATCTTCTGCTTATTGTACACAAGTATGCCTTAAAAGAATTTTGTATGTACTGATCAAAGTACTCCAATTTATTTCTGCATTTAAGCAATAAACACTGATCTAAATTAAGACAAAAAAATTCTAGAAAACATTTTTTACCCTTTTGTTGTAGATGATGTGCTTTCAATCCCTCTCAACCAAAGCAAGACTGACACTGAAAAGAACCCAAAGTCTAGTACCTTGATACTGTGGACATTTTAGATTGCTAGCCAGATGGCTTGCAGTACCACCTATATTCTTTTTGAAACCCATTTTGCATTTTCCAGAGTGATAGAAACTGTCAAATAACATTTGTACTGCTGTAGTATACGTTTAAGATGAATTATGCTAGAAGTAGTTAAAGACTAGATGCAAGTCCCTCTCTGAATTCTCACATCTAGTGGAGCAGACTATGATAATTTGAAGAACAGAGACAATTTCTTGTATATAAAGAGAGCAGACTTCATCAGACTGCATATTTATTGAGCAATTTAAGAGATTAAAACTGAGCTGAGGGGAGTTTCAAATGTAAACCTTCCAGGAATTCTGATTTGCGCCAAAGTAAACTTAAATTCATGTTTTTAGCAACAGATTTGTAAATAGTGTTGATAATGCAATTGTTACTATTAGAACTTCCTTCATTGTTGAAGATACTGGTCTGCTTGCTAAATTCATTCAGGCTGCAAAAGGTCTGTCCTCAACAGATTCAGGTTATGTTGTTCGAGGCTATCTTTTAAGCCCTTGCTAGAAATCCTAGAAACATGCCAAGAACCTAATACATGTGCAGCTGTCATCTTTGGCTTCTTTTTATGGTTGTTTACCATCCACTCTTGTGTGCCTAGATCATAGGCTTCCTACAGAATACATTAATGACAGGCAGGTGTCTGTTATCAATAACACAGTAATTCCTCTTGCCTTCCCTTGTTCCTCTTGTGCTTTGTGCCACTTCATGCCACAAAATAAAACTCCGATGGGGACAATTTAACAACAAAAATGCTGTCTGTGGTATCATTTCTAAGAAAATGCCCACAAAATTGTGTTACTTTGTTGAGGAAAAGGATACTACTGTATGATCTAGTTTAAATTCCACCATGTCTTGGTTTTGTTTACCCTGAGTAGTAAAGTACCAGCTCTGGTTCTCTTTATCTCAAATGGAGTTGACTTTTCTAGGACAGTCAAGAATGTTAGTTTGTGCTGCCTCTGCGGTGATTGTTTGGGTTCCCAAAACCCATAGTACTGGTGATAACTGCATGTGTTCTGCTGATGAACAAAACTCTCATGTTTTGACAGTCAGCTGGGGACACATGGGCCAAAGATAGCTACAAGTTTATGTTCTTCAAAAGATTATTTAAGTTCAAATGTGAATCTCATGCAATTAAGTAAAGCATTACCTTGTTAATTTGCTTGTTTTCCAGCCTGACAGTGCATATCAAGGAGGCGTCTTTTTTCTCACAGTACATTTTCCAACAGACTACCCATTCAAGCCGCCAAAGGTAAAAAGCCTTACTACACAATGAAATGCAGTTGATCATTGTAGATCAGAACTTTTTATTAGTTGATTAGTTGAAAGAAATGAACTTGAAATCGCGGTCTTTGAACAACCAAGACATATGATGTCTAAGATATACAAATTTTTAATGAGTAGAGAATTGGAAACGGAGATTATAAAGGAAACAATGTTGAAATGGTCAGTAAATATAGGTAAAGAGATACTCTTGGAAGACTGGGAGAGGAGTTGGAAGAGAACTCAAAAATTCACGCTCTCCCAAAATCTTAAGGAAAATCACTTAAAGATCTTTCATAGGTGGTATCTGAGTCCAGACAAACTAGATAAGACGTATAAGACTGGGAAAAAGGAATGTTGGAAGTGTGGGAAAGAAGAAGGAACATTTTACCATCTTTGGTGGACATGCAAGAAGGCAAAAAAGTATTGGAATAAAGTTAACAAAATAATGGAAGAAATATTTGAGATTAATATTCCTGTACTTCCAGAAATGTATTTACTGAATATAATACCTAACAGTTTACAACAACTAAATGTTAAAAATAGATGGAGGATTGTATTATATATGGTTACTTCCGCCCGGATAGTTTATGCAAGGTTATGGAAAAATCAAAATATTCCAGACATTGAAGAGTGGCTAGTTTTACTATATGAAATGAAAAATTGTGATTATTTATCTAAATTAGTAAATGAAGAGAAAAGAATTATATATGAAACAGCATGGTTGCCGGTAGTAAACTATTTTAAGAAAAAATATGGTGATATAATATTTACTTAGGATTACTAAAATCACAGCGATGTATCAAATATAAAATATAAAATTCGGTTCCAAAAAATATATTTGGAGAGATAAAATTTAGGGATAATTTTGAATGATCCAACTATAGGATAGTAAAGAGACATGAATGGACATTGTAATAAGTGTAATAGAATGTTACAGTATATTAAGTAAAGCAAAAGTGTGTAATCTGGAGAGAGCAAATATTTTAAAATGAGAGATGCAGAGGTTACATAAGGTATAATATAGTTGTAGAATAAACCAGACAAATACATGTAGGAAGTAAGTTGCGTGTAATGTAATGTAAATATATTTGTATGTATAGGTATAGAGTAATGATTAGTAATGTGAAATTAGAGTAAAATAGACAGTTAGGAAGCTGATTGGAAGATTATATGATTGTTGGTATTACTCTATGTAATTGTTTGTTTGTTTTATTCTTGTACTTGAACTTTAATAAAAAATAAAAAAAATTAGTTGATTAGGGTCAACATATATAATATTACATAGCACATATAATATTACTGACACAATAGCATAGTTTGGGGAAACGCTTGCTGATGAACTCAATACACATAATATCTGACTGCAGCCTTAGGTCTTAATCCAGTTGTTAGTGCCAGCTAGAACATATCCAATGAATCACTTGCACTTGATTTAACTGATTTAGTGGCCCATGACTAACAATTGAATTTGGGTCTTATTGTTTCCCTTTTTGACATCCATTAAAACTCATTATATGTTCAGCTTTTTTTAAAAAAAATACAGTGTTCTCTCACACAACCTCCTCACACTCAAATGCAGGGTCATGCAAAGTGTTGCATCCCATTAAAGTCAATAGGATGCCACTGGTGTGTGCATGCCGTGTCCATTGACTATAACGGGATGTGGCTCTTCGTATTTTTTGTTTTTTGCAGGGGTTCCTGGAACAGAATCCCCACATATATGGTAGGTGAACTGTATTACAGTATTTGATGACATAGATAAATAAATATAGGAAACGTGTGGCACTCCATAAATCGCTGAACTACAAAGTTAATTACTCCTACGTAGCATGGCTAATAGTAAGGGATGATAAGATTTCCAGTCCACTGACATCGAGAGGATCACATTTCCTCCAGACCTGATATAAATAACTGAATTATTGTTTTTCACATTTTCTGTGTTCTCAGAACCCTTTCTACAAAATATCTCTTGTCCAGGAAACCCCTGCCTTTTGCAGAGTATCTTGAGAAGCATACAAAGTCACTGTATCTGGGACACTAGTCAGGCCCAGTGGGTGCTGTAGTTACAGAGCACAACTCAGTATTCCTCTGCTACTAACAGCAGTAGTCAAGCTATCTTTTAGGAAAACTTTTCCTACTTTACGGATCTTAGTGGACATCCAAAGATCTGTTGTTTTCTCAAACACATCAAAAACTGTTTGTTTGTATCATCTATAGTAGGCTAATTGCTTTCATGTATTTTTGCTGTATTTAATTAGATATTGTTAATATCATTTGTGACACTAATTTTGTTATGCTCAGGCATCACTCTTAACTGATATAATGCGCCTATGACTCTGTAAAGGTAGAAGTAGGATTTAAGCTTAATGTTGTGTTGTTGCCTGTTTTATTCAGGGATAAACTATAGAGCTAATCTGCTGTTTGGGCATTAGTAACAGAGTAGCTGGATTCGCACATAATGTTAAGTTAGAGTGTGGGTTGTTGATTTCTGGCTTATTGTGTTTAACCTCTCCCAGCAAACAAATGCTAGTTAACCAGCCACAAACCATAATTTGGACACATTGTTTGTTGTCTTACAGACTTGTCATATTTAAACCATGTTGTGTTAGTTATGCCTCAACCCACAACTATAGTTTGTCCCTGGCTTATTTTTCCAATGGCTTATCCTGATAGTGGACCTGAGGAAAATGGTGGGACAGAAACAGTCCAGAAATGGGGAAAGCTAAGTATGATTTGTTGGCCCTTAACAGGACAATTCATGAGCAAAGCAACAAAACCATGGCTAATACAAACTTGTGATTTAGCATGATGTATGGAAGCAAGCATAACATAATATAGCCCTACTTGTTTATAAAACTAAAGATATAATGCTTTGAGATATATCACAAAAGGAAATAAAATATAGACTGAAAAAGAGAATGTGTGTGGTTTGAACACTGTAAAAATTCTTGATAATTCATCTGTTGCAGATTGCATTCACAACAAAAATATATCATCCAAACATAAATAGTAATGGGAGTATTTGTCTTGATATCCTGAGGTCACAGTGGTCACCTGCTCTGACTGTATCAAAAGGTAACTGTAAATCTTGACTTTAGCTACCACTTTTGTTTCCTATTACCATTTATGCCTGAAAAACATCTAGGTTAAAAGAAGGCACCCTCTGCCTGCAAATTTCTGCAGTCTTACTTTCTTCCACTTTTTTCTTCACATTATCCACAGACAAAAAAAACAACCTTCCACCCACAGACGAATACAATTTGAGCATGTGAGATAATCCCACCTTTACTTAAAATCTGCATCCTTTCACTTTTCAGTGTACGACTTTCAGTAAGGTGATCTTGAGTATTTCAGTATTTAAGCATTTATTATATCCTAGGAACCTGTAATCTCTGCTTGTTCTTTAAAAAATATTCTGAAATAGGAGATATTCCAGTGAAAATCAAGGCTGCTGTTAACTGTATCTTAAAAACACAGTACTGAAATCACATTCTTTTGATATTGAAAGCCCTACACTGGTTGCCAGTTGTTTGCAAGCCCAGTTTAAGACGTTAACCTTTGAAGCCCTAGGCTTCAGAGCCAAAGTCTCTAAGGGACGGCCTGATTTATTGTGAACTTACCCAGATGTTAAGGTCTTCAGAAGAGGCCCACTTGAGAATACCCCTACCTGCAGCATCTTCAGGCACGTGTGCTGGTAGAACCGCTGCAGTTTCTGAAGCTTGTGAGTGGGGCATTAAGGCCACTCTATGCAATAACATTGTCCTGCTAAACTGCTTGATATTTATATTCTCCATGCTGATCAGTCTTTTGAAAATCATTTTGCTGGTGTCCCTGTTTTTTGGTCTTTTATATGTTTTTGCCTTTTGTATACTTAGTTGTCTTTAATAGCATTCAATCAATTTGTATTATTGCTGCCTTCAAATTAATGTGTTTGTATTATTCTGTTTGATTATTGAGGCCAATTTTTCATAGACTCTTGGGGAGTTCCATTGGGCAAGGAGAGATATCTTGGAGCTGGCAAAGGCGTTATTTTGACATTTTATTCAGATACTTTCAATGGCTAGGTGGGTAGATGAGTGCATAGCATCTATTAAATCTGAAGAAGACAATTTTCAGAAGCTGAATTACTGAATTATTATAAAACATGAAAACTGTGTATCTACTCTCTGCCATAATTCCTATCTTCCTGCCATTAAATGTCTTTTTTCTTTTTAATTTAGTTCTTTTGTCCATATGCTCTTTACTTTGCGATCCTAATCCAGATGACCCTTTAGTACCAGATATTGCACAAATCTACAAGTCAGACAAGGAAAAGTAAGTATGACTATCACTTCAGCAGTTTTAATCACTGCACCTTTGCTTTGTTCCTTGTCCCTTCTGCCCCTACCCCCATGGCAATTCAGCTACATTCATTCAGTTATCTTAATCTCTGGCGATATTAAGATTTATTTTTACTTCTACTATTTCACAGTGTAAACAGTATTCTATTTGGAATTTTGTGAACTTTTTCTATCCTTGTCCTTCATAGTGTGACTTAAGTTTGTATTTTTCAAAATGAAGCAGTAATTAGGGTGTAGGAGTATTAAAACTCATATACCACATGTCAGTCTTCTCCTCTATTTGTTCTGAAGTATTTTATGTCCAAGAGTTTATTGTGTCATAGCTTTTTCAAACCATGTATGGTAATCCAATCACCAGCTTGGTTTAAATGCATGACCAATCTGATATTTCTTTGTGATAAAACTTTTTTGCCACGTTTTCGAAACCTTCTCTTTTAAATATTAAACAATATTTTCTGACAAATACATCAGAAACAACCTGATCTGACTGTTTTTGGTATCATCAAAGTAAATTGGTGTGGGTCTTGTTACCTTTAGTTTATGGTTCAATATAAGTCCTTTGCTTTGAGAAGAGATTAAACCTCATTTAGAATAGGTGCTAAATTTGCTGTCTTAAATTTTGGGGAATCACAGTTGTAAATAGACTGAGATGGGTTGGTACATGTCTGGTTTGCTGTTAGCTTCTATTCTTCTCAACCTCGTGAAAATAAGTAGATAGTTTATAAGTACATTTCAATTTAAGAAGTTTTGGTGATATACCCATATGCTGAACAAGCAAGGGTATTTTTATTACATTGATGCAGTTTGGCTTCTAAACTTAATCTCTTTCACTGTACTGAGGTAAAAAGAGAGAAAAAACATGGAGTATAGTAATATGAGAGCACTGTGGGGGAAATAGATCACTTGCCGATTCCACCATTTTCCAGTGCAGTCTTACCATATCCCTGGAGAATGTTTTTACCTCTTTTGTGAAGTTGCTGTCCATCATTTGCACTCCAGCAATATCTCTGTGTGATTCTGTCTGCACTCACCTGTATTACTCAACTAGCAAGCTCTCCCTCTGGTCTAACATCTGCAACCCTTACTCTGAGGGATCAGGATGGATGCACACACACTCTCTGGAAATGCAATAAGTATACAGCCTGGTGGGTTTTGCCCACCATTGGACCCCTATGTTCTGTCCCTTGTATTCTCCTTGTCTGGGAAAATCTTCAACAGAAGGCTCACTTTGCATCACAGAAAGTCAGGATTTTGCCTGCCAAGAAGTATTGCACTTTCTATCTCGTACTCAGTTTATTGCTCAGCTATGGGTAAGTGTAGTGCTGTGTACCATGGTCCATATTGGTCATATCTGTTTAGAAATATATGGATGTTCTCTAAGCAAATACAAGTGTAAGAAGATCACAAGTGTAATAAACTTTTAAAAGAATTTGTATTTGATTGCACAGCTGATATGTGATGCCATTGTGTTGAATCTTAAGCACATGTGTTTTCACTTTTTAAAACAATTTTCTTTGACAGATACAACAGACATGCAAGAGAATGGACACAGAAATATGCAATGTAAACTTTCAAGACTTTTTCATATATACCAGAGTACTGTAAATTCTAGGGTTTTTTCAAAATTAGAAATAAATGGAGCACAGTTTACTGTTTTCAGTGTACCATGAAGCCCTTTTTGATTTTCACCCATATAAATGTGTTTCTGGAACAAGGAAATAACTACGGAAATCAACCTGAAGACTGTGATGAGAGTATTTATCCTTTTTGTATGCTTTGCAAAAGACATTTATTATGTTTTTAAAAGATACGTGGACATCTGCATCTCCAGCCTACAAGATCCATAATGCAATTGTAGAGCAACCAAAATATTTTTTTTTGCTGAAAAACTAGGTGTTACATGAGAAATATTCTGTGTGTCTTTGAGATGTCAGTATATAAGTCTGTGTTTGAATTTCATTCTTTGTTAGTTCATTGTATAATTTGTATTTTTTTACTGTATAGACTATATTTTATTTACCATGCAAGTCAACTCACTTTAGATTTTCTGCACAGTATTGAAAAAGAAATACAACTGTTATTAAATAAGTGAAGCATTCCTTCTCAGGAATACTTATAAAAAAACTCTTAAACTTTGCACTCTAACTCTCAGTATGTTGATTATGGGGAAACACATGATTTTGATTCTGTTGCATACTTTTATTGCAATGTGAATTAATTGCACTGCTCTGTAGAAAGAAATGTAACTAATTTTGTTCTATTCACAGCTGACTTTTTTATCCCATATGGGCAGTATAATCTTTGACCTTTTAACAAAATTGACTTGAAGCTTTTCCATATAAATAAAATGTGTTTTTTACTACTTGTCTTGGCTGTTCTTTAAGTCTTGCACATTCTTTATATGTGCTGGCCCTGAAAAGATCAAAATATTGTTAAATATGTGAATTTCTAGTGGGAAGGACTGGCCTATGTATTTGAGATTGCTATAAACTCTTCAAGTATATTATGATAACTGATGAACAATTTCATATGTGCCGTATATGATCTAGGACATTGGATTCTGTAACCAGTATAGAAGAAAATATCTACGAGCATGCAAAATAATCCTCAAATCTTGCTGAAGTTGAAAATGATTAATGTTGAAATACCACTGATGTTTCTTCTCTCATCAGTGTAACAATATTTTGATCTGTTTCTTCCACATACTAAGCTAATGTTTCTGAACGATTATATTTATACTTCACCGTGCATGTATGAAATAAAACAACCTTAGGTGCTTTACAAACAAGAGCAGTTTAATTTTTTAAACTTTGCTTTGGGGTACTAAATCCTTGTTAAATCCATTTAATTTGTGGCTGCAGTGATTCTGATTTTTAAAAAATTGCTCATCTAGGGAGTTTTGCTGCCATAGATGCCATTTGTCCCCTTCTGGAGAAGGGAATATAATCTACTGCTTTGCTACGAAAGGAACAATAAAAAAAACTGGAATACAAAGAAATGTGGCAAGCATCCCGGAGGCTATTTTTCTATTTCTGGCCTTTAAAAAGCTGTTTTAGTATTTTAATCTTAAAATCCTTGGAAAGTTCTGATGGCCTGGGAAATAAGTGTGTATTGGGCATTAACGCATGTAAGTCATAGGCTTCTGTACCTCACTGTACACAATCAAAAGATGGAAGCTCTATGAAATAAGCACTGAAAATTTCATTGTGTTACTTCTCTAGGTATCGCAGCTTGCTGTGAAATAGACCAGTCTCTGCAAATAGCCAATACGTGTTTCCCAGCAGTAAATTATTATTTTGTTATACTTGAAAAAGGGAACACTGTACGTTGTAGAGGAAGCTATTTGCCACATTTTTCATGAAAATTCAAGTGATAGTAAAGGATTATAACAGTGATTTCTCAGACATGTTTACTCCATCTGTCTTAGGTATTTATACTAGGTTTGTCCCAGAACTAAAAAAAAATTGTATTCCCTCAAACCCTAACAGTGAGCTCTGTGAAATCTGGTAGCTTGATTCGCATGCCTGTTAAGTGAAAGAGCATATAATCTTCTGCTTTGCTAATATTATATGGAGGCTGGTTTGAAACTGGATGTTACTATTGCTTTAAGGTGTGCATCATACAAAAAGGAATTTACTTACCATAATGCAAAGTCTTCAGGCTGAGCAAAAGGTGCAGGTCAGCAAGCCTCTTACTTTCATTTCATAGAGCTCTTTGAAGACAAGCGTGTTGAAGCCATGCTTGTCTCTGTTCAGTGACATCTAAATCAGAAGTTCAAGACTGACTTTATATGCTGAGCTTTCAGACTAATCTGATTAATAAAACAGCACCTTTAAACAGACAAAAGCTTAATTGCCTGGACTTACTTCAAACCACAGCTTCAAATAATTAACCTTGTTAAGATGTCTCTCTTATATACTTTGCATATTCTAGTATGTGTTATTTTGTTCTTTTCAGTGCTCCATTGTGAAAGTTCTCTTTCCCCCATCATAAAATCAAACATTTGCTCAGTCCTGGTGCTTCCATTGTGGTGGCATAAATGTTGTTTGTGCTTCAGTCCCCTCCACCAGATAACCAGTTTATACTGTATAATGCCTTAGCGAGGGCACTAACTGAGCCATCCCATTCTCTGTATATTCCTCACTTGGCACTATTGGCATGACTAAAGCAAAGGATCTGTATCACTGAAATTCTCAGAAGTGTAATCTTTAGTCATACTAGTTAATGTTAAATATGGCATACCTTCTAGCTACTTCTGATGTGATATTTTTCTGCTTAAACATGTCAGCTGAGGCTTGAATGAAAATAAAGACCTGATTTGAACCCTGTGTGTGTAAAGTCTTCTTCTTATCACAGCTGCATTTTTTTTTCTGAGTTACTCAGAGGAGTGGTGATGCCTCACACTTTCTGGCAGCAGTTCCTAAGTAGGCTTATGAATACATTTTCACCTAAACCACTAGGGGAGGCTCGGAATTCAAATAAAGGTACATGCCAGGGTACAGTAGTGACAAATAACAGCATTCCTGGAAGTCATAGGGTTTGTATGGACAAGATTGTAATTCAGTAGTTATTCTGAATTGCCATTTCCACAGTTCTTCCTCAAATCCAGAGAGCAAAACTAGACCATTTTGCCTAAGGCAGAGACCATTAGATTGGGACTACAAAATCAACTGTAGTAGAGGTATTTGATGTTACATAGATTGGAATCCAGTTGGCTAGTCCCAACTAGAGTAGACCAATTGAATTAGCTATTGAATGGTGAATCAACACGTAGGTAAACTTAAGTGAATTAATGGATTTGCTCTAGTCAGGATTATGGCCAGAATGTGTGTAAAATTACGAGTCTGGTAGTATAAAACAGTTCCAAAACCATTAGTTTTCTTTCATGTGCAACTAGTTGGAAGGCAGGAACGGTTATGATAGTAAAGTATAATGCAAGAAAACCATAGTTTTGTCTCGGTGTGTGTGTTTCTTAAAATTGCCCAAGCTCTGCTATCTTTAGATGCAACATATATGACAAGTTCACCAGACTGTGGGACCTGTGGCTCTGCAGATGTCGGGTCCTGAGCACACCAGCCCTAGCAATTCAGCCAGACCAGTGGTGAGGAATAACGATAGATGCGTTCCTACAACAGCTGGAGGGCGACAGGTTTCCAGTCCTTGCTTTACAGGCCATTTCCGCACTAGCCTGTTATAGCGCGATGATTCCACTCGCCACATCCTCTGGCATCCTGGGGTTTGCAGTTTCGGGAGAGGCCCCTCCCGAAACTGCAAACCCCAGGATGCCAGAGGATGTGGCGAGTGGAATCATCGCGCTATAACAGGCTAGTGCGGAAATGGCCACAGAGTCCAGGTGGCTGTAGGAAATCTCCTCTGTAGAAGTGGATAAACTGACGTCGTTAACCTGCTGTTAAATCGTGAGAAGCGTCCTGGTGCCTCCTGAGGTGCCCGCTAAAGCTCTTCCTACGGCCGTGTGAAGACTCTTCTCTCCCCAACCCCGGTTTGTCAGCTCCCAGGCTCACTAGGTAAAGGCTGCGGTTGGCGGAGCTAACTCCGCCCCAGTTACTGGTCAAAAGCAGGGATTGGTGGAGCCATTATCACGTGGCGCTCTGGCGACGCCCACTACTCGCCCCGCTCTGGTTGCTTTTCGAATCCTAATGTGCTTTCCCGCCAAAAGGGAGAGTGGAGCCCGTCGCATGCCCTTTTGAATTCTCCCCAAGGATGACCCGAGAACGCTCGGATCTAATAACAATAAAACACCTCTGGTTCCCAAATGATAGTTCAGGATGGGGTACCACAGAGGACAATTCGTGCCTTCTCGTTGTGTACGCTTGACTCTTCTTAAGCGGTCCGTTTCCGACAGCAACCGGAAGTGAGGAGAGTATATACAACTCCCGTTTCACGCGTGCCCTAAAGAGTCGGGGACGCATGCGCAAAGGGATGTTATCCCCCTCTCGGCTGGGTGGGGGCGAAAAGTACCAGGTGGTAGGAGGGCGAGGGGGAAGGTTGGGGTCTCCTCCGGAGGGCCGTTGCTCCGCGCGTGAGGCGCGCAGCGGCTGCGGAGGCGACGAGGGGGGCCGAGGCAGCATCAAGCGGGGCAATGGCCGCCACCCTCCTGGCTCGCGTGTTGTCCGCTGCGGCCGGGTCGCGTTGTTTTCTCAGGTAAGGATTCGTTTATTTTCTCCCCTCTGCCTCCGGCCCTGTGTGTTTCCTTCCCCGTCGGGCCGAACCGCTCCCTTCCCCGGCAGCCAGTCTTTTCCCTCGTGTAAAAGAAGGGGAGGGGGCGGGAAGGTTGCCTGGAACAATAAGCCCTCTAGGGCTTGCGTTGCTTTTCCCGTAGCGCCCACCTTATTCAAAAGCCTTTGCTGTTGTTACGACCCTGCGGCGGTCAGGTTGCAGTTCCCTGCCCATCTGTGGACCAGTATGTCCCATTGAGCTCACTGGGATTTGTTTCTGGGTAGATCGTGCACATTTCGTTAGAAAAAAAAGTGCTTTAATACATTTATAATAATAATAATAAATCCCGCCTCTCCCAACGGATCAAGGAGGTACTACAACAGTATATAAATACATTAAAAGCAATTAAAACATAACCCATCCTCCCCACCCACCAACCCATCTAACCCCCCTAAAACCCATTAACTATCAAATCTTTGCTGAATCAATCTACGCTACAGACTATATCAAACAATTAAAAAGAGGGAACAAAACCCGATGCATGGAAAAGAGAACAAAAACAGCATCATCAGCAAGGAAACACCTTGACAAGTAATAAAAATGTAAAATACAAAACAATATACGCAGATAAAATAGCAATTTTCAGATTAAAACGATTAAAAAAGACCAATTGCTCGCTTTAATAAATGAACAGATGCATGCGATTTAATGCATAAGCTTTTGAAGACACGGTTCACTTCATTCCCGCCCCCACCGCGTACCCAACAAATGCAGCCATTGGTGGAATGAGCTGTGTGCCTTAACATTTGAATGAAATTTTCAAAGGTGGACATGTAATGAGGGGGTGAGGTTACAAACAGTGAGACAAGAAGGCATTTGATACTTATTTTTACGAGTGGTTATTCACAAAAGAGTGATTATGTAGTAACAGGTGTAGTTTCATTGTTGACCTCGTTCACATATGCAGTGTGAATTAAAAGCCATTTGTCCCTGTTCAAGTTTAATATCTTAATGAATTGTTTTTCAGCACTTTCTCATTTACATCTTGCTCTGAAGCTCCTGTGTTCAACCATGGCTGCCAGTATTGGGAAGCTGAAGTCTTCTCTCTCTCTCTTTTTTTTTAATACTTCAATTTCTCATGTCACTGATACAAAGCTTTTGTAATAGTTGTTGGTGTATTAGCAATTTGCTAATAATTTTTCTTTTGTTCAGATGCAGTGCTACTTGCTCAGTGGAAAAATGGTTTTCAAAATATATTAGCTCAGCTAACCGTCCAAAGCAGCCATTGACTGCGTACATTCGTTTTTACAAAGACCAGCAACCCATTTATAGGAAGCAAAATCCAGGTAAGAAACTTGCTGTGTGATAGCATTAAGATATACACTAAAGTAGTGGTAATTCCTCTGAATCCTGAAAGACATTAACAGGCTGACCCCTCTTTGTCATTAGTTATTTTTGTAACCAGGATTTCTCTAGCCTTTCTGATCTTGTTCTTAGCCTGAAACAAATGATTCCTCAAATTGCCTTGTTTTGTTGTGTTTATGTTTCTTGGTGTGTCTTCAGTGACCCCATAAAACTTAAAAAGTATAAAGCCAAAAGTAGTTCTGGCTGTATGTTGCTGAAGTGCCAAACAATAAAATAACCTCTGTTGAATATGCTGCAAATACAGCTCTCATTCTTTTATTGTTTAGGTTGTAAAAGGGAAAGAGCCAAGAGGGTCTAGCAGGTTTTCATATCCACTGCTTGTTGCTATTATTTTTACCCTAGCGGCAGTACACATCCCAGCTGATCTTGGAAGCTAAGCTGGGTCAGCTCTAGTCAGTACTTGTATGGGAGAATGTCACTAAAGACCAGGTTCTATAGGCTCTAGTCAGAAGAAGGAAGTGGCAAAGCCAGCTCTTGAGCATTCCTTGCCTAAGAAAACTGTGTGAAATTCATGACGTTGACATAAGTCAACAGGCAACTTGAAGGCACATATACACAGAATGCTACTAGTAATTGACATATCAAATATGTTAATAATTAATAAACATAGGAATATCAATATGTGGTACTTTATTAGGTAACATGCACAGCAAGATTGGGTTTTGGATGAAAAACTCTTATCTAAGTTTCAGTAGTGGAAAATGGAGATTGAGCATAACAATTGTACTTATTTCAGCTTCATTTCAGCTGGGAGTGAATTCACAGAAAGTGTAGATCTTGAGACGTGCCATGGAAACAGAAGCAGCATTTGATAAAAGTGGCAGCATGGGTGACTAAGTAGTGCTATTCAGTGAACCAAATTTCAAATAATAAAATGTTTCTTTATTGTTGTGAACAAGACAGCATGTCGTGAACAAACCAGCATTTTCACTGGGCAATCATTAACTAAATGAATTGCAAGTTTTCTGTCTATGGTTCATTCATCATGATATCCAAACTTGGTAAGACCCAGCACTGTTGCTTTTTTCCCCCCAACAAGCCAGCAAATGCTTAGATTTTTCTAGATTTCTTTCTGTTGCCTATTTTGAAAAAGTCCACAGTGCTGAGTCTTGTGAGAGGCAGGAAAAACCAAAGGTAGAGCATTCATGACATGTGAAATGGATATTGGTTTTAGACACTGACAGATCCTGTATTTAGATTTCCACCAATGATTGTATCCTGGGCAACATGCTTATTCAGTTTGAACTGTCACTCTGAAATAATTTTGATATATCTTTCTATCAGTTCCAACTAATATATGAATCATAAATTAGCTTGGTTTTGTGGGTATGTAAAAAATAATACAAAAGTAACACTAAATTTGGCAGAACATTCATATTTTGTTTTATTTTCTGCAGATGTAAGTGTTTTGGACATAACAAAAAAGATAGCACAGGTCTGGAGGGAGCTACCAGCTTCTGACAAACAAGTAAGCATGCTTTCACCTTACGGATTATTATTCGCATGTATATAGAATATTTTTAGTAGTGGTTTGCTTACCAACTTCGGCAGACATTTTTATCTATACTGTGAGTAATATTATTGCAGAAATACACTTGGATCTTTTAAATGTCTAAAGTTGCACATTATTTGAAACAACTGTTTTGTAAGATATGGGCACTTTTCTTTTTAGCCTTATGAAGCTGCTGCCAAAGCTGACAGGCAGGTCTACAGAGAGCAACTTGCCAAATATAAAGCTGAATTAACTCCTGCACAGGAGGAGGCTTTGAAAGAGGAAAAAAGGAGGAAATTGGAAAAAAGAAGAGCAACAAGAAAAAAGAGGGTTAGTATTTTAAAAGTGAAGTTCTCATTGTCCAGGTATCTGTAAGACATTTCCATGTGTTTTGTAGCAAGGTTTTAGCACAAAACCTGAAGATTTCACTCTTCAGTCACTCATGAAAGGCACAAGATTTGTAGCTTGTACATATCTCCTCCTTTCAAAATAGTGGAGCTGGGGCTCAGCATTGTGATGGTCTCTGTTTATCAGTATTTTGAAAAACAAAACACTAATTATACAAGTCTTAATTTATATGATGCATGCACTTTGTACTCTGGTATTGTGATCAAATTCAAAAACATATTTTATCAGAATGAAATCTGAAGTATTGTTTTAAACGTGTAGGAGCCATGGGCCAATTATATATTGTTTTGCTAATATATTTGATGTATCAATGTCAGATTAGAAAATCCATTTTCTGAAAATCTAGGACTTAAATCCAGCTGCACCCTGAGCAAAGTCCATGGTGTTAGCAAATACATATTTAGAAAGTTAGTGCAACTTCATAACATCTAGTCAGTATTATTCGAGTTTATTCTTGGTTGCTTAGACATATTCTTAAAAGCACTGAAATAAACATTGTTTCCTCAGCTGTCTTGCTAGCTGATCATTTCATAGTGAATGAGATCAGATTTGTAATTTTATCTGTCATCTGTTTTTGAATTCAGAAGAGTGGGTATGCTCCTGGGACTCCTCCCACATTTCCCTTTTATGGACATAAAAAACTTACCATTATAAGTTAGTACAACATGTACAGAAATAACAGTCTTTTTTAAAAAAATTAAACCTTTCTCCATATAAATCACTGAATTGTTAAAGATTTTCCTGTTTGTAGTGGCTTGGATAAAGTTGGCATTTTAGTGCTTTTCTTGAAAAATTGACATATACAGTATAGGCTGGGATCCAAACAGTATATTATGCGTTGTGCATAAGTATGGATACTTCATGCTCCCGTTTCATGTAATTGCCACTTAACATCCCTTCCTGAAAAAGTGTTCTGTGAGGTGTAAAGGGCTGCCAACAGATATTAAACTAAAACCAACCATTCTTTATGCATGTACTAGGCTTTCATAGGCCTCTCTGGATCCCAGCCATGCATGTACAGATATGTGTGCTTTGTGACTGGATTTAATACCAAATGACAGAAATGTGCCCTGGTGTGCTCTTATCATTACAGCAATTAACAGTGCTTGGAAAACCTAAAAGACCTCGTACTGCCTTCAACATTTTTATGTCTGAACATTTCCAAGAAGCTAAAGGAGTATCAATTCAGGTAAACAAAGGGGGGCAAATTGTCTTAGCAGCATACATGTCTTATTTTTTTCATTGAGAATGAAAATTAGAACCAAAAAAATGGACCTGACACAGTCTTAGTGTCTATCTGTTCAGTTTTGAATGGGAGTTTCAAAGGTAAGTAAATGTCTTGTGTGTTTCATAGCAAAATAAACTGTACTTCCAACTGTGAACTTTCTCAAGTTGAAAAGATGAGTATTTGTAGTTGCAGATCTTCAGCATTTCTACAAAGTGCTGTGCAATATAAATGCTGTGATTGGCTTATTTAAATGCAGTTCAGTATTTTTTAACATGACTTAGTAATCCGTAAATATTGAAATTCTCACCTATTAGATTACTGGATGAGACCATAGGAGGCTGATGGGCAAATCAGCAGGTTTTTAAAATGTCTAAATGTGTAGCACCATGACCTCAGTTCAGATCAGCTCTTTGGTACTGAGGGGAATAATCCCTGGTCTGTATTGACCAAACAGCATTGCCTTCCTGGACCTGCTATTTACAGTTATCTGGCACAACATAATGATGATCTTTGGAGTAAGAATCTTGTTTGGCACTGAAAATGACAACTGGCATTTTTGGAAAGAAAACAGTTAAGGGCTTTTGTCTTGTGTCCTAGCAGTATGAGTGAACCTAGCAGTATGAATGAACCTAGCAGTATGAATGTTAGGATGACTGAAGTGCGGGTCTCAGCTAATGATAATCAATCATGCTTAACATTCTATGCTAGATTTGTAATTGTGTGACATTTTCAATTTTTGTGCTATATTTTCTTCTTTTGCACTTTTTATAACATCCTGAAGTTAGGATTGGAGGGCACTCTAAAATACCTGCGAGAGAAAAAAAAAGTAGTAAGTGAGTAAATGTAAAGAAATAGAATTTGCCCAAGATTTGCTGACAGTCTATGTTAGATCTGTCTATTTGCATATTTTCATTATGAATATAAAGTCTGAGTACGAAAGAAATTTTTCCACAAATTACAGCTAAATAGTCTCACATTTTTTCTTTCCCTTGTAGGCAAAAATGAAGAATTTATTTGATGAATGGCAAAAAATGTCCAGTTCTCAAAAACAGGTATTTTCATAACTAATTTAAAGTCTGGATTTTGAATAGCAAGTAATTGACATTTGAACTGGGGATCTATCATGCTCAATTTCATAACCCAAGTGTGGTGAGCATCCAAGTGGAATCCACGCTTCTGATAGAATTTAGTACGTGCCATGTACCTATGACTAATGAAAATAGTATAGGAAATTCACCCAGGCAGTTATGACTGTGTAACCACTGTTGTTATATAGTGTCTCCCAGCCCGGCCCCCCAGTCTTCACATACCAAACAGTATCTGCTGTGAAAGACAGGAGTCTGCTCCCCTTTTAATTGGGCTGCAGTTGACTTCACATTTCCACTCCCTTCTGTTAGTGATCTCCAGTATGACAGCTTGAAGCAGGGTCACCATTACACTCCTCCCTCACACTGGAGATCACTCTCAGGGCATGTGTGGAAATGTTAGCTGCTTCCCAGTCAACAGGGGAACAAGACTTCTGTTGCTCACAGAAGCTGCTACCTGGCAAGTGAAGACTGGGAACTTTCACAGTCCCTATGTATTCCTCAAACTAATAAATATTGTAGGGATCATGAATACAAACCAGATATGACTGTGTAACTGCCTTAGTGAATTTCAATCTTTGTTTGTGTCAGCAAACTATGGTTGGTTTACAATCAAATATGGAAGTTTTCAGTTTTCTTCTTGAGCATGCCAAAAAAAGGAGCAAGGGAGACCAATGAACTTGAGGTTTCTGCATGCTGTGATTCATGCAGCGGAAGAAATATGGTATTATCTGAAATAAATGGCTTGTGTGTTTCTTTAAATGTTCAAAAATCCAAGCAGAATCTTAATTTTTTTAGATGTAACTGAATCAGTATTTCAGGTGCTGATACAGGTATCTATATGTCAAGTACAAATAAGCAGTTTGGCTCTACCAAAAGCTTAAATGCCTCAATCGTGCTTTTGAAGGAACTGTATGAGCAAACTTTCTAGTGAGGATTGCTCATTATGATTTTAAGCAAAAAAAAATGTGTCATAACATAGATGTTGTTTGTCAAGCAGGAAGGGATATGTATGTTTGTTTCATAGCAAGAATGGGATAGCCTAACCAGTTTCTGAAGTCCTGCATAAAATAACATCTGCACAAAATAGACATGTATAACATCTCCTAAATTATGTATTGTCCTGCAGTGCTTCCGATATTTGTTAGAGAAAAAAAACCTCAAGAGTTCATTCTTATTTTTTTTCTTTTTTTTTGCCTCTCACTTGTTCACACAACCAAATTTTCATGAGAAACCTTTTTTTCTTTCTGCATTATTACTCAGACATATCTGCAACTTGCACAGGATGATAAGATCCGTTATGAAAATGAAATGAAGTCATGGGAGGAGCATATGGTAGAAATTGGGCGTGAAGATCTCATCCGTTACAAAAACAGAAGGACAGTGCCAAAAGCAAAGCGAACTCCAAAACAAGCTTCTAAAAAGAGGGCAGCTACAGCAAAGAAGTCTTCAAGAAGGAAAATTGTTTCACCTGTAACAAAGGAAAAAAAATTAAAGGCAAAGCGGTCTGAGGAGTAAGTTTAAAAATGACATCACTCTTTTGGATTGCAAGTGGAAAGAACTTGTACATATGTTTGAGGGGAAATCCCTAGGGTTGTTTTACTTTTGTTGAATTGTAAAGCTACTCAGATAAATCAAGCTTGTGAAAATTTAAACAATCACTGATAATGGAAGAGAAAAGTTTTTCCATAAATTTATAAATAACTATTCTGTTCTACCACAAAACCCTTTCCTTTCAAAGAACATGATATGCATAAAATGATCTCTCACTGTTTATTGGGAATTAAAATTGAATATAGACTGCAAGTCAGGCGTGTTAATGGTATGTATAATTACTGGAGAAAGGACACATAAGCCTTGTAATTAAAAACTACTGATCTACAAATTTTCAATGGTATTTTTTAACCACATTTTTATATCTATCTATCTATCTATCTATCAATAGTGCATACTATTTATATTGCAGGGAATAAAGTAGCAAGTTTTATACGAAACTTCTAAGATTCTCTCTCATTTTATTGAGATCTCAATACAGGTGAATTCTTGTTTGTGAAAAACACCTAGACCAAATTTTAGGTGTGCCTGAAGGAAAATAACTGCAATTTTGGGCTCCATTGTGTGTGTTGGGGTGATGATAAACTTTTTCTTAAGATGTACTTTTTATATTATGAAAATCTATGTAAACAGTGATTTTAAAACCCTCTGTTGAGCCATTTGCGGAGATCAAGTGGTCACCTGCCTGCTTATCACAGATAACTTTTTGTGCCTGTCGAGTGTTACATATTTGGTACATAGGTCGGGATTGGAAGGGGATGTTTTTAGGCCCTCAAATTCTGTAGCTATTTTGTTCCTTTTCTGGCTTTCTGCTATAATTACATGTTGATCTTTTAGGAAGGTGTTTTAGAAATGCCCATCCAGATATAAGCAGTGGCAGGGATTAACACAAACAGGTAGCTAGTTTTGAGTAAACAGCCTGTTCACATCTGGTTTTAAAACTGGAAAGTCATCTGACAAAAAGATCAACTAATGCTCTGGGTAGAAAGCCAGCATGGTGTGGTTTGAGTGCTGAGTTACTATGCTGGAGACCAGGGTTCAATTCCGTTTGGCCATGGAAACCCACTGGGTGACCTTGAGCACATCACACACTCTCAGCCCCAGAAAACCCTGTGATAGATTTTAGGGTCACTGTAAGTTGGAAATGAAGACACACAACACAACACGCCTCCACTGATATACCTTAGAATGCAAATTGCAGAGAACACAAGTTGTGGGTTCTGTGTGCTTCAGTTAAGGAGAATTTGCTGTGTGATTAGAAGCTGTTTGTCTGTATCAGACTGTACAAAAATAAACACATCTAGTTCCAATATCTGTTCAGGTGAAGGCTGGCAACAGCACATCTTAAGATAATTTGAAAAGTTTAGACTTTAATTTAGATGCAGATCCTGTGGCCTTCCGCATTTGTCCAGGATTACTTTTTTAAAACTGTCTTCTCGCCCCTCCAACCCAGACATGAAGAGTCCTGAAAGTCTCAGAAGCTTGCCTTTTAAGTGACATTTTGTAGGTCCAAAAATGATAGAAACTACTTTTTTTCTTTGTTTTTGCACATGCATCTTACAATTTTCCTTTCTTCAATCTGAACTACACACCTGCAAGCAATTACTCCACCCTGAAACCCAGACGGAGCACCTAAACTTAGTTCCTTCGGCTTTTGCCTGTTTCTACTTAGCCAATGAGAGGTTTGCCTTTTGACACACTTCCTATAATATCAAAACAAAATGGAAGAACCTGGCCACTATATCTTCACTTCTTTCCCCTTGATGCTATGTTAACGTACCAGATTATAGGTTTCAAAAGCAGCTGTCATGCATTTCACGCCTTCCAGCTGGCCCAATAAAGCTATCAATGCATAATGGATTTTGTCCCCCGCTCACCAACTAGAGAGAGGCAATAGAGGCCATTTCCACACTATATTGTTATAGCGCTATCATTCCACTTCCAACATCCTGTGGAATTCTGGGATTTGTAGTTTGCTGAGGCCAAAGAGCTCTCTGGCTGAGAATTCTAAACGCCCCTCCCTAAACTGCAAGTCCCAGGACTCCATAGGATGCTGAAAGTGGAATAATAGCACGGCGCAGTTCGGAAATGGCCAGCGTCACACCCTAAAAACAACGGATCATTTCTCATCGCAACCTCTCATTCTCCCGATCGATGGTGGGGGATCTTCCAGGCTTTGCTGAGTGGGGCTGATGGAAACTGTAGTCCAACACAACTGCAAGCCCCAAAGGTCACTCACGCCTGATTCAGCAATACGTCCTCCTTACAGAGAAAAATCGCAGCCTATAGAGTTTTTCAGTGCCGACATCACAGCACAGCACTGCCCGGGCAACATCTGTAACGCTAAGGTGTAGCTCCCCTGTTTTTACTCCCCCCCCGTGGTGGTTTGCGTTTTTTGCGACAGCATCTCCCGGCACGGCCGTAAAGCAGAAAGGGGCGTGGCTGGCGGGAAAAATGGGGGGGCCGCGCGGTCTTCCCGCTGAAATGGCGGCGCGACGGCGGCGGGCGCGCGTGTGACGGGCGCGGGCTCTGAGGGCTCCGAGGCGATGGGGCTGCTCGAGCTCTGCCGCGGCGCTTTCGGCACCGGCGACCTCTACGAGGCGCTGGGCGTGAGGCGCGAGGCGTCGGCGGACGAGATCCGCCGCGGCTACCACCGGGTCTCCCTCCGGGTGCACCCGGACCGCGTCGAGGCGGCCGACAAGGAGAAGGCCACCTTGCACTTCCAGGTAAGGTCAGGAAGCCTGGGAGCGGCCTCCCGCTTGAGGCTGGCCCTTTCCCTCCGCCTCACCCGCGCTTCCTTTCCTGGCTCTATAGTCGAGCCGCCCCCACAGAGACGCTTGGCGCCTTTTTACAGCTGCCGAGGCAGGCGCAAGCCCGGAACGAGAAAAGCTTGCTTTGGCCGTTTCCGCACTAGACTGTTTATGATGCTATTATTCCACTTTCAACCTCCTATGGAATCCTGGGGTTTGCAGAGTAGGCCCCTCCCTAAACTGCAAGCTCCAGGATTCCATAGGGTGCCGAAAGTGGAATAATAGCACTATAAACCAATGGCCTTTTTCAGGGCACGTGGAGCGGAGGAGGCCGTGCTACTCGCTCTGCAGCCGCTCAGGAGAGGAGGGAGGTCGCAACAGCCCTTCAGTGTAGGACACCTGATGAGCAACGTCAAGCCAGAAGTGGAGGGAGGCCTGTCCCGGTCCCTGGTCAGCCACCAAGCTCAGGAAGGCTTGTTAGCCTGTCAGCTGAGGGCAGGGGGCTGTCAAAATTAACGATTTGTAAGCTGAAGAGGAAAGTAAAAATGCTGTAAATAAATAAATAGGGTCTTACAGTATAAGAGTAAAACTGGAAGCAAAGGAGTATCTTGTGTAGCTGCGGAAGGGGAAGCATTGCCCTCCCGGGTAAGAAATCTGGCCCCCTCTCGCACTGAAATTTACCTTCCGACCCCACATTTCTAGCATTGGCAGTAAGCTAAAAGGTAAGTGGAGAATGCAGAGATTCGGTTTAGGCATCCAAAGAAAAGGAGTTGGCAGAATTAGGAAGGAAATATAAACACAGCAGAGAGTCCCAGGTGTGAACAGTTTTCACTGTCTCACTCTCTGCAATGTTAGAAATTTGGGGACTGAAGAAAAATTTCACTTGGGGGGCAGAATTTTTATTCAAGGGTAGTTCCCTCTTTTGTGTTCCCCTCCCCTTGTGACTACACTCCAGCTTGTGCACTACCCCAGAAACTTCTTGGAGAAGAGACTGCATTGAAAATAGCATCAGAACTGTAATCTATAATAGTGCTTCCCAAGCTATCTTGTCAGGAGGAACTGTTGGTTCTATTTTTCCAACATGCCTAAGACCAATACTGTATTTCTGCCTATTGTCTACAACTCTTTCTTTTTGGGAAACTAACCAAAAACAGGTAGCCAGTATTTTTCAGACCAGCACTGATCCATTGACTAGCATGTTGAGTAGCACTGGTCCACAACAAAATGTTGCCAAGTACCCCCAGCCTCTTCAGAATAATATCCTTCTTGGGTTTTGCTCAGCTTGGCGGAAGAGCCATGGTGTCAGTCCTTGAAGTTTATAAGTCTTTGCTGGGCCATGTTCTCCTCCCTGCAGACCCTTTTAATGTACAGACCTCTGTATGTTTCTGCATACATGAGCCCCCTCACTCCCTTATTTTATGGTTCTGTTTTGCTTTCAGCTTGAGAGGTATTGAATCATCTGAGTTAACAGAGGGAACAAGTAACTGACCAAGTGGTACAAGGTACCACTTTGTACTCCCTTTGGTAAGGCAGTAGTGAGGAACATGACGGCACCCCACAGCTTTAGTCGTATGCCTCACTAAGGCTTTCCCCTCTCCACACAGCTCAGGAAACATAAGAAGGCACAGACATTAGCCACTCTAAGCTCTTTTGAGAAGGCTATATATCAGGTAGTCATTGGCATCTTGATTAGAAACCCCTTAAAAAGCTACTGCAGAGCCTTGAAGTACTAGCTCTCAGGGGTGAAATTTAGGGTGAGCTTGGTCAGAACCACCCAACTTGATTATTTTAAAGCAAGGGTTGGGAACCTTTAGTCCTCCAGATGTTTTGGACTAGAACATTTTCAAGTTCCCACATCATTTTGGGACTTGAGGTGCAACACATTATTTTGGTTGGTAAACTTTTACTTCGCTAGGGAGCCCCCTAGTTATGAAGACACGACAACCGTATTTTGGGTGGTCTCATTTTGTTTCCAAACTGGTAAGTGTTCAAATGCTTGGATTGGCTGTTTGAGGGAATGAAGCTGATGGCTTGCCTGAATATAATGTAAATACTTGGCTGTCAGAGAGAGGGGGTAGGTGGTTGTTTCTTACTGGATTGTTGAAGTGCCTTTTGTTTTGTCTCCTCTCAGGTACTGGGCAAGGTGTATGCAGTGCTGAGTGACAAGGAACAGCGGGCCCTGTATGATGAGCAAGGGATTGTGGATGAGGAGTCAAGCGTGCTAACCCAGGACCGCAACTGGGAAGAGTACTGGAGGCTGCTCTTCAAAAAAGTAGGTTGTCCGTGATTTTGTAGGATCAAATCCAAGGGTCTTTGTGCCATGCTTGAAGTGATAAAACCAACAGTTTTCTAAGGCTTTTGGAAATGTGAGTCTTTATGAAATGTAATGAATTTGTTGGTCTGTGAGATACTACAAGACACTTAGGTTTTTTCCCTGCAGCTGTTTAATAGAGCCTCCCCTTTAGAAGATGTAAATCCTATGCTGGTGTTTTCTCACACTTAAAGTACTTCAGTGCTTATTATTTTGCTACCTGATGCAACTTGTTTAATGCACTCATATAAGACTCATTCTATTCTGTCTGGAGACAGTTCATATAGCAGAGAGTGCCAGTTCTTAAATACATTGCTGAAAGCACATCCTTTCCAAGTCCTTCCATGTTGCCAAATTAAGAAATACATCCATTTTGTACATTCCTATTCTTCCTTTTATCTTTGCATTTTCTTAATTCTTCCATAATGAGTAGAGCTGAACACAGATTGCAAGGAGTAAGTTGTTTAAATAAATATGAATTAGGAACAGAAAATAGATGTCCATATAAGAACCTTTAACTTGAGGAAAACATTGTTTATGGAATACAATTCTCTCTTTTTAATCAAATAGATAAGTGTAAAAGATATTGAAGACTTTGAAAAGAAGTACAAAGATTCTGCAGAAGAACTGGATGACATTAAAGCAGCATATGAGGACTTTAAAGGCGATATGGGCAAAATCATGGAATCTGTGCTGTGTGTTGATTATACAGATGAGCCTAGAATAAGAAAGATTATACAACATGCCATTGACTCGGGAGAACTTCCATCATATAAAGCCTTTGTAAAAGAGTCTAAGCAGAAGATAAATGCAAGAAAAAGGAAGGTATGCTTGGTCACAATAGGATTTAGTGGCAAAATGTATAATGTCTATAATATGTACACACAAAATGCAGACCCTTCAGAGCTATTTTTGCAACCTTCAAGCTCTGACGGACCATCTTTTCCTGAAAAAAAGGTTGAATTGTCTATCCTGGAGGGCCATCCTGCACTGTTTAAGCACATAAAATCTCAGTTTCTCAGAACAGGAAATGGATATCTAATCTATTCTGATTATTTATTTAATTACTTAATTTTTGCTTTAAATGATTTGGCAGTCCATGTGGTTTCCCAAAAAATTGGTGGCCAGACCTGTCGAAGTTGCACATGTCTGGTTAAACGTATGATCTCTTTCAGATTGCATGTCCATTCTTTTTAAATGTAACATCCTTTGGAGTTTGATCTTAGATTTAGTCAGGGTCCCTGTGTTTTTGTACTGTGACCATATTTACCACTGTTATTTAGAAGGCAAAAAGCTAGGGAGGGGGCATGATGTGATTGAATTTATGGGGCATTAGATCAGAGATGGAGTTTATAGATTTATTTATGGGCCCTCTTCTTCCCTCCTCTCCAGTAATTCAACACAGAGACTATGATAAATACATACTTTGGGCTTTATTTCTTTTGCACCTGGTGTGAACCCACCAAAATCAAAATATTATGGGAACAAACTTCTAACTCTTCTTAGAGTGGCTAATTCTTACATGAGTATTTTCTGGAATGCTATCCTGTAGTTTTATCTCATTAAATATATGCCACTGAGTATGTGATCATCATTTAATGCAATTTGTAGAATCCATATTAAGGCAGCAAACAGTATTAGCTTTCTTTATTCTGGGACAGCTACTGTTGGCTGCTGTGGTAGATTTTTTTTTAATCAAAATGTCAACAATTATCTTACTGTTTCAGGCTGAGAAAGAAGCTAAAGAAGCAGAGAAATCCAGAGAAGAACTAGGTCTTGGTGAAAGAGATGATGACTTGAAAGCACTAATTCAAGTAAGGATGAAGAAAGATGCAATTTATATGGCAGTGTCTTTTGTTAAGGGAAAAAAACTTTAATTTTTTAATTATTTCATCTTCTTAACCTTCAGAAAATTACTTTTAATTTTTAACGTTAATGTTGAAAGTCAGGATAGCCTGACAGCAAAAAGGGGTGGGCCCTGTGGATTTGTATGTGGACCAGCATAATTGAATTTCTTCAGAAATGATGCAGAGTATGTTCCAGACCTCAACTGGGAGAACCTAGACTGGGTGGAGATAGCAGTCATCGAGTACAAGGGGAACTTGCTGCTGCCCTGCAGGGATGGTGAGAAGACCCTGGTCAACCAGCTTAAGGGGCTACTGAGAGGAGGAGGTGGCAGCAGTACAGGCCCAAGGAGGGGGAGCAGCAGCCCCATGGGGCACCCCAGTCTAGCGGAACCAGACATGTGAGGGAACATCTTCCTCTTTTGCAGGGTGGTGATGGGAAGTCATGAGAGGTTTGAGGGCAGAAGCCCTCATGGCTGTGGGAGGCGGAGTGGGGAGAAGCCTTTGTTGCTACACTTCATGTGATAATAAATATGGCTACTGTGAAAAAGTAATAAATGATGCAGAGTCAGATGTGAGCAGTTAGAGAGACAGGATTGCAAATGACACAGAATTGTTCATAATCATAAAAGTCCAAAAGCAGACTCTAAAGATTTCCTAGAAGGATGTTCAGCCCAAATTGCTGAAGAGTTCCAATATTGCAAAAAAATTTAACATAAGAAACTTTGAACTGTAATCCCAGCACACGGTGATGGTGTCTGAATTGGACTGTTGCAAGGGGATTTGTTTGCATAGGGGAATTGCAGTATGCAATCTCAGTGGTGACCTGCTTCTGATTGCTTCATTATAGTTAATGCCAAGTAAGCTTTTTGTCAGCAGCAGTGCATAGAAACAGTAGCATTGTCTTCCATTAGAGAATGCTTTGAACAGTCTTTTTCATAGTCCTAGCAATATGATTTATTAATTGTGCAAATGCCATTTATTGAAAAATATTGATATAAATATTCGTATGTATCTTGTCTTCTGAATTATCTTGATAAAGTGTCTAGCCTTCTGTAATAGAAGCCTGTGAAATATTTATGCTTGTGCTTGGTCCATTTAACAGAGCAGAAATGAAAATCGAAAAAAGGAAATGGATGACTTTCTTGCTCAGATAGAAGCAAAGTATGGAACTAAATCCAAAAAAGGAGGGAAAAAAGCAGCACCCAAGAAAGGAATGAAGTGACTGATGAAAAAATTTAAAAATGTTCTTTGAGAAGTCAAAAAAAAAATAATGCTTTCATTGGTTAATTGCAACTGATGTAGGGTAAAAGACATCTAGGAACAGGTAGTGATATATAAAATTAAAGCATCTGTTAAGCTCCTCAGAGTGCAGTAGGATTCTGCAATGTCTTCAGCAGGATTGGTACTCTGTAGCAAAAATGAAGAAACTCCAGATCCCCAAAAAAGTGTGAAAGTTTGAAAATCTTGCCAACTTGAATTATATAAAGCAATATTGTTTATGGGAATAGTATATTTAATCGCTTTTTAAAATAGTTATGAAATATATTGTCCATTAGATTTTTATACATGCTTTTGGGAAAATGAATAAACATGTTTCTGAAAATCAGTTGATGCAAAAGGCTGAGATAACTTACTCAGTTCCTGAAACACATGTAAAGCTAAACAAGTCAGTTTCCTGAAGATAATAGGTACGGCTGTGCCATTTAGGTCCTTTCCACACGAGATGGCAGAAACGCCTCATGGCATCATAGGAGCAGAGTTTATGGCTGCGTTTCTGCGACATGGCATTTTGCACTGTCCTCTGCCTGAGGCGGCAAAGACCGCTTTCTCGTTCCACACTACAGCGTTCATCACCACTCCCCTGCTCTGCCTATGGCCCGCCCCAGCCCATTTAATTGGATCCCATTTTTTTAAAAATCTTGAGAAGGACATCCCTACGCAGACACAATGTCACATGTGCCAAGCTGGGCCTGCCCTGAACCCGCCCATTCCTACGAGAACGTGCTTCAAAGTTTCTGCATGTAGTTGTAGAAATATAGTAGAAGCGGTCTCAGGCAGTGAAAACGCATTTTTTCTGTTGCTCAAATACGACGCTTTAGCAACATGCAAAGGTGCACCAGCAACTTACGATCAACTTAACAGCGACAACATCGTGCCAATGCACACCACCTCAAGCCGTCGCAGTTACGCAGTGACTACACCGTGCAGAAAGGGCCTCCAAGGCTTACAGTAGGAGTATTTAAGAAGCAGGAAGTCCAGAAGTCAACCAGAATTCCAACAGTGGTCCCCTAAGCAGAGGGGCATGAACTGAAATCTGTTTATGAATGACTCATTGCAGTTAGGTTCAAAACAGTGCTTTATGTGTCTCTCTTTTAGTGTTCATAAGGGACCTTTAAACTGGTTTTGGATGTGGATAGAGATATACATCTTCACTGACATTAGCCACTTTAATTTGATTAAAATTGATTTAGGATCAGTCCATTAAAAAAAAATCTGTGTTCTTTTTTACTTATACATTCCAGTTCTGAGAGAGGTGGGCAGTATGGAGGGCTTTCTGTGTCTCACTTTTCCTGCAAGGAACCTGAACAGCTTCCTGATTAGCTTTTCTTGCTAAAGGGATTGTTTAAAGACCTACAAATACAGGAGAGACTCCCCGCCTTTGCTGTATAGAGAGTATATTTTTCCTTACTTTTGGTTTCAAAGAGTTTGTGAATAGTCATGCAGATCAGTCTAGATTTTATATCAAGCACCTGGTGATACAAACAGATATTCCATTTAGATACAATATTGTATGCCAGGGCTCAAGCCTAGCTGTACAGCATCCAGTGAAGAACCTGCCAAGAATACTGTTGCCACCAGAGAGTACTTTGTTGTTGTCTTTTTAACAACAGAAACAAAAGGGAAGAATCTCATATGCAAGAAATCATACTAAATGAGACCATAAATAATGAAAATACCTAGAACAAATCTTTTAAACATATATAAAGTATTAGACATGTATGCAAATAGTATCCTAACATAATAATGTCATAATTACAGCATACTGCCATTAAAGCCTCTAACAAAACTTGAATTTGTGATAACTTAGTGCAGCTTTGAAACCCATCTTCCACACATTCATTATAGGCATCACAAGGTTGATAGCTGATTTGCAGTAATTACCGTTGAATTAGTACGCGTGTATTTTGTAGGTATCTGCATGTTGTTATGGTTCTAGTAAGTGATTAGCCAGTGCATGGGTTTTGGCCTACCTGGATTTTCTATTCTGCAAGGAACACTCCCAAGGGAAGTTGGGAAAGGATTAAAGCTTATGGAAAACTCATTTTGAATTATTTTGGAGGAAATGCAGTTTCCTCTCCTTAAGAACAAGAGAAAAGCTGCAACCTATGCACAGCTTTACACAAAAGTCTGGGCAAAAGCTTTGCAAAAGAGGTTGGTTGCCTCATCATCATGCTAATCATGCCACGACTTTCACTGTTACTTGAAACCACTATTTTAGCAGAAGAGATTTTCCTAAATCATTTGTTCATATCTAGGTCTCCCCATGCTGCTTATTCTTGGAGCTGGAGAAGTGTTCTTTGATAAGGGTGAACCAAACACCTGATGCTTAAATGGATGTGTGGAACAAGTTTGAAACTTATGAATGTCTGAGACTAGGAATCAATGAAGGAGTTGCAAGATTGTATCAGTGCTTGTTTCTATTTCCTGTGGTGCTGAGAAGATTAAAGAACATGAATTGGTACAAATGTGACAAAGTCTCTCACTTCCTTAAGTGTTGACCAGAAAAAGCATATTAGCCTCTTAGAGCTATGAAGCTTTAACTTTGATCTTACATAGGGTGGAAGGATTTGTTGAATCCACTGTTAAATCAAGAACCAGGTTCTGTGAAGTTCAGTGGGTGACATCAGAGGAGTCATTCTCATTGTGAATATGAAACCGTTACCTAGATTTACTCAGCTAATGTAGAACTCCAGCCAAACAAACTTGCATTGAAGTATTTGGTCTGTAAGGTATTTCTAACACCAATAACAACTCCAATGTACAATGGATCCTCCATATATGTGACTTCTGGATCTGCAAGAGCATTGTGTCTTAGACATAAAATGGCAGCAATGCAGATGTGCTGAAGCAGGCATATCACTGGCCATTTAATAATATGGGTCTGCTGTACTGAGAGTTAGCATTAGGGTTACATGTACAACTGTATTTCCTAAACCCAATCAGAATTCTACTTATTCTGACAGGCCAACCAAAGAATGTCACTTCTGCTTCTCTGTATCATGGTTTGCCAAAAAGTGTATACATTTTTGTTTTGGTGTGTTTCCTTTTGGTTCCAGAACGTTATATTGGCTGAGATAAAAAAAAAAAAAAAACCTCATGGCAAAAATCATTATTACAGCTTTTTCTTTTGCTTAAAAAAAACAAAACACATGGCTTGTACCTGAAACTATATCTGTGTGGATTCTCCCCTCATACCAAAATACAAGGAGGTTAATTGTCTTGTCCTGGTGCACGAGAAATAATCAGAAAATTAATTTAAAAGAGGCCACTCTTCAAACCAGGAGCCATGCCTCAATCTTGCTATTTAATTACAATTAAAATACAACTTAGAAAATATTTTTTATTTGCATATAAAAGTTATTTCATATTACAATTTAATAAATCCTTTCCCATTCTGGCAAGTTGTAGAAACTTTCACATGTTATCTAGAATATAATGCAAAGCTATCTTTAATTTACATTGCTTGAAACATCTGCAATCTGGCACTTACTTTGACTAGTAAGACCCTAGAGCTAATCTGCTGAGTTATTAAAATTACATTAAAGGAAATATTCACTGTGCGCTATGCTTTTTCTCACTGTTTCTAAGTTAACATCTTTTACTAGGCATGCCTCCTACAAAGTGTAGAAAGTTTTCCTCTTGTGCAGGAACCTTGTAATTAAAACATGCACAGAAACAATTCCTTGCAAGTTTTTACCAAAATTCTTGCTGCACTTAAGAGACAGAAAATACTGAAAGTACAGTCATAAGACACAACTGTAGCAATCCCTTGTAGTCTTAGGTCAATGGCTGAAGAATACAGATTTAGTTGGGGAATGATAGAACCCTATATTTAAATACATTAAAATATAAGTATGTTCTAAGTTTTAAATCTTGGCCACCTTTCAGGCATTAACTTTTAAATCTTCTGAAGCATGGGAGCAACTGGTACTGACAAATTCTCATACTGTTAGGGGAAATAGCAGATGTTTGTCCAAGCAGTAATCTAACATTACTAAATATATTGCCATTAAATACCACTAACTGGCAAGTCCTTTGGGTATCAACGACATTATTACTTCTGTTGAGCCAGTCATTCCTTGTAGCTGAATGTTAACCAACAGGAATTTTTAGTAGATTTCTACAACACAAGCTTTCAGCATCCCACAGAACAGCATAGCCGATCTAGAGGTACAAAGTTCCCACACAACCTTGTAATCTTTGGCAGTTGAGTTGATACAAAAATAAGACTCTTGCAAAGAAAGGGTTTGCAATTCTTCTGTAAACAAGTCTGATATTGCTACAGTTGAATATGGATTTCTAAAACTTCTGTAGATGATCCCACATCTTGGAGTCGCATGGCTGCTTCTCTTAACATTCTACAGACCCTGTCTGCTCCTCGATCCACCTCGGCTGTGGGTTCTCACAGAACCATGTAACTGAAGACCTACTAAGCAAAAACCAGACAAAGCTGTGAAAGCAACCATTGTACCAAATATCTATTACACGCCATGTTAAAATTAACTGGTATCTGCAAGTATTCATGCCCCAATAATTGTTAAGAGTGATTCAAAGAAATGTGGTATGGTCCATCAAAATATACAGTGGAGCCTTCAGAATGACATATACCTAAGTGAAAGGACTTTCTGATGGAGTGCATTTTGAAACCCAGGCATACGAAAGGCTTGTACTATACTAGGCAGAATATGCTCTCAGGCCAGTTTCTATGCTTCCTTGAAAAGTGGAATTGCTGTTTTCCAAGAGACATCTTCCATATCACTCTGCTTTTTATAAAATATAGCAATCATATGTAAGGGTCTACTGCCAGCAGGTATGTCCTGTGTCAATATGGAGACTCTGGTGCAGGAAATCATTAACATTATTAATCCCTCCTGTAACTGTACATCAGCAAGTGAGCAGCAAACTACTATGTTCCTGCAACAAAGATATGTACTTTTAATATCTGAAGGTGCAAACAGTGTTTTCTTCCTATTTATCGGGAACTAAATAGTTTACTAGAAATATTGGGCACTAAATAGTCTACTCTTCAATGTTCTATACACTGAAGTATAATTTATGGTATACTTTTAATTATACACAATAACATTTCAAATATATAATTCAAGTATCACTCTAAAGAATTCACTGGGTATATAATGATCCTAAATAAATAAAATAAAATAAAATAAAGAATATAGAATTCAGCATGGGTACCAGATAAAGGTAATTTAACTCTCCTTTAAAAACATAGTTATAATGAACAGCTCTCCCAAAAACGATCCTAAAACTGGTGTGAACTTTATTCCTATTATTTGTACAAATAAAGGATTTTTTTTGTCAATAATTGAAAATAAAATATATTATGCTCGTTAATGGAAGAGAGACTTCAGACAAGATTTGGTTGTGCAGAGTGACGAGGGCACAATAACTTCATTGTTCCTGGCTCTCTCCAGTAGATATTTTGGTTATCCTTTTCTATTGCATGAACCTCCATTTATTAGGTCATCTAAGCTTATGCTGATGACAACAAAGAAAAAAATCTTTACAGGGGTGCAAAACTTCCAAAGATCAAAGGGATCACAATTTGGAACTCAGAGGTCCGTAGTCCACCCCCACGCTCTCCCACCATTTTTTTTTTTAAAGCTGAAAAACATGAGTTGAATCCTCAACTGAGCATGAGAGGAGCAATTTCATTATGCTATGGGCTGGTAAGTTACTTCTAGTTTTGAAAACGCTTCTGGATCTAAAACATACTGGAAGAAGAAAATTTAGCAGAAGTGTCCCCCACACCCCCAGAGATCATGAGGGTCATTTTCTTTTTCTTTTCAAAAATGGAAATGCTGGTGATGTATGGACCACACTGAGGGTTCATGTATGGCTGAGCCTAGTATAGATCCTCCTTGTGAAATACCCTCCCAGTCACTTAACTTTTTATAGAACTATTAAGACATCTCATTGTTTCTAAAAGGCTTTAGCCAAGCAGTCTGGGATGGCTGTGTTCTGTTAAGTTATTCCATTTGTTGCTTGATTTCATTCTAGATTGTCTTCTGTTCTGGACATGGAATTTCACCTCATGCCATTTTACAAAACCTGCCCACTATCATTTCACTTAAACAGCACTGTTGAAACCTCACTTTTATATTTTCTCTACCTATGAACGTCTGATGTTACTATCAGTTTGTGTATCACTGGTGTGTTTACAGCACTATAGTCTTGTTGGCTTTTTATTTCTCATGAGGGCACTACACACAACCACTCTTACACATTCATCTAGTGCAGAGCTCTCTAAACTTTCATGTTGGTGACACACTTTTTAGACATGCATCACTTCACAGCGTAAGTAATTCAGTAAGTGGAGCCCAGGGCAGCAGCAGCAGAGGCAGCCCCTTCACTTGTTACATTCATGCGACACACCCACACACTGCAGTCAACACACTAACATGTTGCGACACACAGTTTGGAAAGCTCTGATCCAGAGGACATGGGGGAATGAGGTTGATGCTGTCTGGCTAAGCCCCTCTACATCTGGGGCTGACAAAATGAGGCCAACATGCTTCAAGCAGCCTCCAAGGCTGTTCTTGTGGTCCCCAGGACCCCTGCCTCCAGGGTCAAAGAAAAGTTGTCAATTAAAAGAAAAACTTTCTTTCCCCTCCAGATATCCTCCAAAGAATGTCAGCAAGAAGACATTTTTGCCACAATTTAGCAGCCCACTGGCCATTTTATGTCCAAGAAATTCTTTGCTGAATAATTTTTTATGACAGTACACTTACTTATCAAGCTCTGTACCACCATTTGCTTTTCTTGATGGAGCAGTCATTTCAGCCATCTCCCACCCCACCCCTCACTGAATCTCTAAAATTTCTTAATGGCATACAGCACTGGAACTGGAGTCTTTTTCAGCACTCTTAAACATATTTTATAAACACCAGGGTTTAGAAACAATTAAAAGTGCTGGAAAAAAGGTGCTGAAAAAGAAAAACTCTGATGGGTGCTATGATCAGTCTCACTGAAATCAACAAGACAGCGTTTATCTGGAAATAAATTTTGCTACAATGAATGAAGGAACAGCACTGGAAGAAATATGGGCAAATATGTTGAACTGTAAAGGCAGCAAGAGTATGAAGATGCTATTCCATACTAACAATTAAACATTTGACAAATGACCAACAACCACATATCAGAAAAGATGCTAACAGTTTTATGAGTTGCAAGCAAAAGAATGATGTAACATGTCCAAATCTGTTTCCTCTTACTTCTTACCCAATGGAGGATGATCTTCTTTGTCCTCCTCATCCTCGTTAAGAAAAAGACCAAGAGGCTGATGGTGGAAACAGTTAATATAGGAAGAGCTAGATATCCCTAAACTGACTCCCAGCACGCCTACGTTAATAGAATCTGTAGAGTAACAAAGATTTCAGTGTTAAAATTGTTGCAAATTAACATGGTTGATATACAACCATTTTAAGCAATACATGTCCAATTTTGCACATACCTGTGCCAGTAGAGCCTTTACTATTTCGCGGTTGATTAGCATAATCAATAACAGTGCAAGAACGACGATACTGTGAATCTGGCTAAAAGGTAAGATTCAAAAGTTATATGCTGGATCAGAATATTATAAAATTAAAATATTTAAAGAGTTATGATCTATCAGCATATGTGGCTCCCATGTAAGTAGAGGTACTAACAGAATTCAAACCTTGTTTATTTCCTCCCTGCATCTCTCCATACACATTAAACATTAAACATTACTGGAAACAGTCATCACAGTTAAAGATCCAGATTTCAAATAATTTAACAGACTGGAGACAGAAAATAGAATACCGCGATTCAGTGGATGATGGAGGAAACTAACTGAACTAAGATTACTCCTACCTTGTTTCATTAATACCAGAATGCAATATTACAAACATTAACAAACATTGAAAAGATTACATAAACAATTCAGGCTCAAGTTTTCATTAACCATAATGTTGAAAAGTACATTATGCAGGTAGGCTTGTGTTACACATTTCGTCAATATGTTATTTACAGTAAAAGAAATGGAGCAAACATGAACTTTCTAAAGATTTCCACTTATTTTTCAAAGGAGAAGAAGTGTTTGTTTTAGGAATGGATATTTCAATTATAGAACCACAACTGAATCCAGGTTTTCATATTCTTAAGAACAAGAAAATTCTTTGTTCCCTGTAGAAACAGCTTCACTAACTACCAGCCCATATCTGAGCAGAATTCATAGTGCTGTTTTTGACCGTTAAAGCCCTGGGTCCAGACTATCTGGAAGGCCACAAGCCAGCTCAAGTGTTAAGCTCGGCAGAGGAAGGCTTTCTCTCAGTCCCACCACCTATAAAGGTGTGCTTGGCAAGGACAGGAGAACTTGTGCCAGCATGTAAAAATCTTTTTATTCAGACAGATCTTTGAAATTTAAATATATAGTAGCATGTGTGAAGTGGTGTGCTGTATTTTTAATCTTTTTTGGTAGTTAAGCCTTAAAAGGGAGTTTTATTTTCAAAATGATATCATTTAATTCTTTTTTAACTTTCGTAAAATAAGACTTGAGCTTAATTTTGTTTTAAATGAATGTAAGCCACCTTGAATCATATCAGGAGAAAGTCGGGGTACAAATTCAAGCAAGCAAGCAAGTAAATAAATAAATAAATCTGTGAGCATTTGGGAGTCATCTATGTAATAGTCAATGGCTTACAGGGAAAAAAAACAGCGCTGGTCTCGAGGGGTTCATATCTACAGGAACGGCTTCTGATGTTTCCCTTATCACAGAAAATAATAGTAACTTGCCAAAAACCTTGGGTCTATATTGCACTTATGTAGGCACTACTGATATGGATGATACAACAAATTATCAACTTACATGGGTCTGGAAGTAATTTTGACACACCTTACCCAAAATGCATGTGATGTGTTGGGCCTAAAGAAACTATCAGGTAAGAAAAATCTTTCATGTATTGGCTGATGGTTGATTTCATCTGCTATTGCACTTCGAGCCCTGCTAGCATTTCCCCGGGATTTCTGCAAAGTAAAGAAAGTTTTAAATTTAACTCTGAAAGAGCTTGAAAAGCCTGAGAACACTGTTATGCCACTATCTGCACTTAACAGACTGATTCTTAACCTCCAGAAATGCTGGGGCATGTGAAGAGGTGCAGAGGATGAGCAGAGGGGCTCCATTTGCCCCAGTGTTCTAATTCTACTTTCATGTAGTTATGAAGATAGAAAGCTACTACCAATGGTGCTCCTAAAGGAAGAAGCATATGGTCCCAAAATATATTTTTCCCTGAAAACTTGGACATCTCTAAAGTCCATTTTTCCCCAAAATTATTGCCCTTCTGCCCTAGCCAGCATAGGTCACTAGGGTTTGGGATGAAATATTACATCAAATGTGGGGAAAATCCAGTCTGTGGGGTGTGTGCAGTCTGTGAAGTATTCTCACCCTCAGCAACCCAACTCACCCCCGCAAAAACATTTTCTTATTAAAAGATTTTTCTAACTCTAACCATACTCCATAAACCCCTAGGGGCTGTGGGAGGACAATGTTGCCACATTTAGATTCTTTTTATTTAACCAGAAAGTGAACTAGAAGTTTCAGATTTCTGATTCACTTTCTTATTAAATAAAGACCTCTCCTGGGCCTCAAACAGTGTTGGAGAAGCAAAAACATAGCAAAATTGCACACACACACCCACAGGTGCACCAGTAATTTGACAGGGAAAATATTTTTCTAAAATTCTGATGACTGTGGCAGAGGGTACAACTTTCCAAAGTGTCCCCGCAATCCCTGGCAGCTGCCTACCACCTACACTACATCTACATCTTCATTCCTATGAGATCCTTAGTACCGAACCATAAGACAGCAATTGTCACAAATATAGTTATTTAATTTTCTGAAGGAAAAAGAAAGAGTATAAGAATCAGACATTTATCCACGCTGGTCATCCCAGCGCATGATACAAGGAACAGCATTTTCCTTTAAAAAGGCAACACAAGGCACACACAACCCAAAAAACCATTAGTTATAAAAAAAAAACCCTTGTATTTTGTGCTTAGGATGTGGTGTCTTAGTTTAAAATCCACTGCAATTACCCTTATAAGCTTCTCTGGGAAATCATTAGTACCATTTTTTTTATAACCTCAGGAGTTTTTACAGTAAGTTCCACAAGTTGTGTTGCTTCCCCAATCATTCTGAGATCCCCAATAATTTTGCGTTTAGAATTCTTGAACAGATGGCTTACCATTTGCTTCTGTGATTCCAAATGTTCTGACATATCTACAGCACTAATAGGAGGCAGGAGATTATTTCTGCTCAGTGGCATTGGAGAGGGTGATGACAACTGCTCATTTGCAGCAGAGCTGTGATAAGATAAAAAAATTAGTAGTAGTAGCCCATTTCAATTGGAATTTGCAAAATTGTTTTGAGCTCAAGTTAAATTTAAAAAAAACACAAAGTGTGCATGCAATTTGATGAAAAATGCTGAATTGCTCAGCCATGAGTCAATGAGGTTGTGCCTTGAAGAGTGAGCTGCAAAATGGATGAAATTTCAGCAAAGATGAGGCTGAGAAGTCTAATGCACATTTTGAGGTTTCACTCTAATACTAAACTACTGTCATTCAAGAACAGCTGTAGCTATTTTACTAACAATTACCACAAATCAGTTCCCTCCCATTCATCTTAGGGCCAAAGCAGCATGAAACCATGGTGATAATATCATTTGCAGATAACCTGGTACTCCTCATAGCTGAAAACCTCATGGCCAGAGAATAAGCTGAATTGTTTTACCTCAATTAACAGCAATCCAACTTCAGGACTATTTTTTGGTTTATGAAATTCCTTTTGATTTATCAAAGGTCCTGGTGACTTACTTCAAAATGCCACGTTGCCTATCTCTGGAAACAGGATTCTATCAGCTGAACCTGCCACACACCTATTATTATCTGTAAGAGTCTAGCATTCTTATCAAATGTCTGTGCTTGAGGAGCAAATTGAGGTGCAATGTTCACTTGCCCTGCATCGTCAAATCACTAGAAAATTTATGATATTTATGAGTTCAGATGCAAGAAATATACCAATGAAACAAAATAAGTTATTATTTGTATCTAAAGTAAGTCACCATACAATGAAGCTATACATCTGACATAGTAAGCTTCTTGGTTCGTAGCTGAAATGGATGAAACATGTGCTTTAAACTCCACTCAGGTAAAATAGTTGTTGATACACAAACGAAGGTGTGAAGACTCCGTATCAACTTCTTTAGCTGTCAGATCGCATCCACTGATTGTGCAAGAGAGGCACACTCTAGGCGTAATTCAGCTATGTGTCCATGTTGCAAGAGTGGTCACATATACTTCTTCTAGATCTATACTGTGGTTAACCTTGTGGTTTGAGTACACCAGAGCTCTCTACCAGGAGCTGCAGAATGGAAAATACACAATAGCTGCAACTAGTCAAGGCTCAAGCAGTCAGTCTCTGTCAGCACTACTATACCGCCTCTTGGTTCTATACTGAGCTCAAAAGGAAGCCCTGGTTTGGCCTATCTCTGTGCATATTTAGCAGGCACCTCTCAGTGCTAAAAAAAAAAAAAAGAAACATTGCAAAGAAATAAAACTCAAAATTTGTAAGCAAGACATAACAAGAAAAAAAATGAGCATCACATGTTTATAAAGAATGAAAATAATGCAATTAAGAAACACCAGATTTTATTTTAATGATATAACAATATTAGTCTAATGCAGTTTTAGTGGCACAAGACCCTATCCTCACACAACACAGAGAATAAATTCACTCTTCAGGAGCATGTCGGGAATAGTCTTAGCGCTGTTTTTTAAAAAAGTTTTACGTTCCCTATCCATGAAGAGAAGGAACGTAGACTCCACAAAACTATCTATCTATCTATCTAATGAGGATTACTTTAAAAGCAGAGCTGGCAACTTGTAGTCTTCCATATGTTGTATTGCAACTCCCATCACCCTTTACCACTGGCTCTATTGACTAGAGATGACAGGAACTGCAGTCCAACACCACATGGAGAGTCACATATTTCCCAACCTTCCTTTAAAGGGTTTCATAACTGCAACTGAATAGTGTAATAGTGGAGCATTTTGCTAACAAAATCATAAAATCTCACAAGACAGCATATGTCTGAAGGACTGAATGAGAAGGGGTGTTGTTTCAGTCATCATCTGTGACATCACAGGCACTTTGACAGACGCCCATGATAAACTATCATGTTTCACCTAACATTCTGCACTCATTTAGGTGTGCTGTGTAATGGGGGAATTGCCTCTTCCCTGAATGTTGCTTGAGCTATGCTTCTCTGCGAAAGTGGAAAGAAAGGTAAGATGTTTGATTCTCCACAAGACTGAATAATCACTGTACAAATAAAATGATAACCACAAAGGTCCCAACATTTATAAAATATGTATGAAGAACACCTTAGGAACAGGAAGCAGTTTTTCACACAAGGACAATATCAAATTTTAATTCCTTTTTTGCAAAACTGAACTGGTTAGGTTGTAATTGACTGCTTATTTGACTAACTCCTTCACCCATCCTACTCTGATAATCACACATCATATTCCATAAGGCTGAATGTTCGCAAAGATATTAAAAGAGAGCAAGATAGCAACATACAGTCGTGTTCCCCTGATGACTTCATCCATAAGTCTTGGTGTCCCTGAGCGAGAATGGCTGGGATTGATAGGATGCAGGGTACGTGGTGGTGGATTGCGCCTTCTAGCAGACTGTGCAGAATAGGACAGAGAAGATGTACTGAGTTCAAGAGGGCGATTTGGCCGCCCCCTAGTGGACAGGATAGAACTGGAGCCTGGTCTCATAAGCAATCTGTCATCCAAGTCTCTAACACCAAAGTGGAAGGGGGAAGCACAAGAGCAAAATGAAGTATTCACTGACTGATTTCAAACTACTGGCATAAATAAAATAAGCACAACTCCACTACAAATTCATCTACAATATAACATTCTGTTCCACAAAGCCCATAGGTACAATAGATTTTGTTTCCACTCCAGATCTGTTCTTAGTATTTCTGCAAAGTGTGAAAAGAAGATGCTAGTTAGCATCTTTTACGGGAAAGACATCAGTACACAATTTTAAACTGTAACATTAAATCTTATAGACATTATTGCAGGTGTAACAGATTTAAATTTGGGTTTTTAACAGTAATCTCAGCAATCTGGTCCCATGATCTTAATCCCCTAATCTTGTTCATTTTTAGACAAATCAAAACTGGATGGAAGCAGAAAAGTACAGTTTGTTTACATCACATCAGCCATGTTCTGGTAATCCTAAGTATTAATTACAGCAAAGCAACTTACGCAGGGATTCCTCTGAATTTTTTTTTTAACTTTTGCCAGATAAGAGTGCAGCACTTTACTTATTAACAGGGGTTGGAGGGAAAGAACACATCACTTTTGCTCACTCACATTAGCTACAGAGCAGTGGAATATCTTCCCCACAAATCAGTCTCCTTGTCTATTGAGATTATCAGATTGCACTTACATACACGCACACGCACACATGCACACGCACACACACACATGCCTGAGAACCATTTGTGATAACGCTGATGTTCATATGTGTGGCATAAACTATCAAAATCTGTCTACATTTATTACCTTTTAATAGTTTTAGACAACCACTGGATAAATTAAGTGGGCAAAGTACAGCTGGTTGGCTGCTTGAATCTCTGGAGCCTCACTATCACTCAATATCACCCCTATGCCACCATCCTCCACCTTTTAGGTGGCGTGGAAGATAATTTTGCTGCGTTTTTTTTAGGAGGGGTGACACCTGTTTCACAATGAGGGGTGGGTGCTTTGTTTAAAAAACTAAAAGAACAGGTTGCTTACCTGTAACTGTGGTTCTTCGAGTGGTCATCTGTGCCCTCATACATTAGGAGCTTTCGTGCCTGCGCGGTAGCGTTTGGAAGATTCTAGAGCTCGTTAGCTTTGGCGGGAACCCCTCCCCCATGCTGGTGCTGCGCATGCTCCTCCCGCCGACTAACGGTCTCTCCTCAGTTCTGGTCCGCCGAAGCAGATGGGACCTGAAAAAGAGGGGAAGGCAGGGCGGGGATGATGAGGGCACAGATGACCACTCGAAGAACCACAGTTACAGGTAAGCAACCTGTTCTTCTTCTTCGTGGTCTCTGTGCCTCATACATTAGGAGACTGTGTAGCTTACCAGTAGGATGGTGGGTCAGGTCCCAGATCCTAGAGCACAGAAGACAGCACAGCATGTCCAAACCGGGCATCTCTCCTGGAACGGCAGTCGAGCCTGTAGTGGCGCACGAAGGTTGACGGCTGGGACCAGGTCGCCACACGGCAGAGTTCCGACAGGTCGACGCCTCGCAGGAGGGCAGCAGATGTCGCCACGGCCCTGGGGGAGTGGGCCCAAAGCAGGTCTGGCGGAGGCTTCCTGGCAAGCTTGTACGCCAGGTGAATAGTCTGTACCACCCACTTAGAGAAGCGCTGGGTGGATACCTTGTGGCCTCTCCGGCGCCTGCCATAACAGACAAACAGGTGGGGTGTCTGTCTGTAGGCTGCAGTCTTGTCTTTGTAAAAGGCCAGTGCCCGACGCACGTCCAGGGAGTGGGAGGGACCGCTCCAGAGGTGTTGTCGGGTCCGGGTAGAAGGCCGGCAGGATGATGTCCTGGCTCAGATGGAAGCTGGACACCACCTTTGGCAGGAAGGAGATGTCAGGCCGGAGGACCACCTTGTCCCGATGGAAGACCAAGTATGGTTCATCGCACCGTAGCGCCGTCACTCTCCTGCCCGCCTGGCAGAGGTGACAGCCACTAGGAACGCGGTCTTCATCGTGAGCAGCCTGTCGTCCGTCGTGGCCATGGGTTCGAAGGGCGGCCTCGTCAGCTGGGACAGCACCAATGACAGCGACCACGGCGGTGGCGGTAGCAGCGGCGATACCAGCAGGTAGAGGTGCTGCAGGCCCTTCAGGAACTGCTTGACGGTACCGTCTCTGAAGAGTGCGGCCGATGGGGATTGTGGCGGCTGGTATGCCACGATCGCGGTGAGGTAGACCTTGAGAGATGGGAAGGCCAGGCCTTGTTGCCGGAGATGGAGGAGGAAGTGGAGTACGGTATGCAGGGTGACCAGCGATACCAGCTCTCGACGTTCCTCGGCGAAGGCCACGAAGCGCTGCCACTTGTAGTGGTAGTTCCTTTGCGTGGACTCCTTCCTGGCCGCGGTCAAGATGTTCCCGATGGCCGGGTCATCTAGGGCGATATCCTCCAGGCACGGAGGGCCAACACCGCCAGGTCCGGGTGCAACACCAGTCCGTCGGAGTGGGACAGCAGGTCCAGTACCGTGGGAAACCTGAGAGTCCTGCCCCAGGCGGCCTCGATCAGGGGTCCGAACCAGTGCTGCCTCGGCCAGTACGGTGCCACGAGGATCGCGTCCGCCCGGTCCGCGATGATCTTCGCGATCACGCGGCCCAGGAGCGGGAACGGAGGGAAGGCGTAGATCAGCCCTTCGTCCCACGGAAACTGGAACACGTTGCCGATGGAGCGGCGATCGTGGCCGGCCCTCAAGCAGAACAGGCGGCACTTCACGTTCTGGCTGGTCGCGAAGAGGTCAATGGTCGGCTCGCCCCATTGGTCCCAAAGCATCCGGAAGGCCTCGCCGGACAGGGACCACTCATGGTGGGAAGTGGTGTCCCTGCTGAGCGCGTCCGCTGTGGTGTTCTCCTGCCCCACCAGGTGAACCGCCACAGGGTGTATCCGGAGCGGGACGCACCAGTTCCAGAGTTTGAGGGCGATGCCCAGCAGCGTGGTAGAGTGCGTCCCTCCTTGCCTGTTCACGTAGCAGACCGCCGTTGTGTTGTCGGTGAGGATCAACACTGTGCGGCCCGTGACCAGGTGTCGGAACGCTCTCAGGGCCTTGTGGATCGCCAACAGCTCGAGAGAGTTGATGTGGAGGAACAGCTCGTCGTCCATCCACTGGCCTCGGGCCCGGAGATCTCCGGTGTGCGCTCCCCAGCCGAAGAGCGAGGCATCCGTCGTTACCGTGACCGACGGCCTGGGTTCGCGGAACAGCATGCCTGACAGGAGGTTCCTGTACGACTGCCACCACAGGAGCAATCGGCGTACCTGTTGGGGCAGGTGGTACCGGCGGTGCTGGTCGTCCCTGAATGGATTGAAGACCCTGACGAACCAGTGCTGGAGCGGCCGTGCACGTAACCTGGAGAGGTAGGTTACGGCGGTGGTCTAGGCCATGTAGCCGAGGAGTTGTTGGATTCTCCTTGCTGATACCGTCGAGGCCTCGAAGGCAGCGGACGCCGCCCGACGAAGCGTCCGCGTCCTCTCGTCTGGGAGGAAGGCCCTCGCCGATACCAAGTCGAGGGTCGCCCCGATGAAGTTGAGAACCCGAGTGGGCTCGAGATGGGACTTCTTGGGGTTGACCCAGAGTCCGAGCCAAGTGAGAAGAGACAAAGTCCGATGAATGTCCCTTTACAGTTTCTGTCTGCAGGACACCACCAATAGCCAATCGTCCAGGTAAGGGTAGACGGAGACGCCCTTCGTCCGCAGGAAGGACATGACCGGAGCCATGCACTTGGTGAACACCCGTGGTGCGGTGGAAACTCCGAGCGGCAGCACCCGGTACAGGTAGCTGGTGCCGTCGATCGCGAACCGAAGGTATCTCCTGTGCTGCAGGTGGATCGAGATGTGGAAATAGGAGTCTTTGAGGTCTATGGACGCAAACCAGTCCCCTCAGCGAAGGAAGGGGAGGATCGACGGCAGTGTGACCATCTTGAACCTCTTGGGGCGGATGTATTCGTTCACCCCTCGGAGATCTAGGATGGGCCGCAGGGATCCGTCCGCCTTCGGCACCGTGAAGTACCTCGAGTAGAAGCCGGTGGTCTTGGCTGAAGGTGGGAGCCTCTCGATCGCTCCCTTCTCGAGGAGGGACTTGACCTCTTCCGGTAGAGCCGAGCTGGCCGGGGTGGAGTAGTAGACACCCCGTGGCGGAATATCCTGGAACTTGATGGCGTACCCCAGGCGGACGATGGTAAGTACCCAGGAGTCCTCAGTGATCTCCCGTCAGCAGTCGAGGTACCTGGCCAGGCTCGGGTGGTGGAACAGTTCTACCGGAAGGATGAAGGATGGCACGGGTGGAATCCTGCAAAGGCCGTCAAAACCGGGGCTTCGCTCCGGAGGACGACTTCTTGGACGACGAAGATGGGCGTCGTCTGGGAAGCCTCCTCGAAGCTGAAGACATCAATGGCCTCGACGCGGTCAACCGCGGGGACCGCGGCTGGTACGCCGATGATGATGAGGACCTTCTCCACGTAGGCCTCGGCTGGAAAGAGCGGTGAGACTGGGCAGGCTGGTTAATACCCATCTTCTTCGCTGTCAGCCGGGCCTTGACGAGGTGATCCATAGCCTCATCGGTGGAGGTGTGGAAGAGCCCTTCGCCGTCAAACGGAAGATCTTCAATCCGTCGACGGCTGTCCTCCTGAAGCCCAGAGGACCGGAGCCACGTGTGGTGTCAGAGGGCTACGGCACTGACCATCACCCTCGAGGTAGCCTCCATGGCGTGCCTCGAGGTGGCAATTTGCTGTGTAGCCACCGCAACGGCCTCGCCAAAGATCTGTGTGGCTGAGGCGTGTGACTCCTCCGGCAGGTCAGCAAGGAGTGGAGCGAGTCGGTCAAAGAGGTTCCGATGGTAGGCCGCAAGGCATGCCATCGTGTTCACCGTCCTGGCCACCAGGGACGATGCCGAACAGAACCTTCGGCCGAAGGCATCGAGCTTCCGTCCTTCACAATCCGGAGGGGTGGCATGCGCTCGGTTGCCTCCTTTCGTTTGAGCCGACTCGACCACAATAGAGTTCGGTACAGGATGATTGAAGAGGAACTCCGCGTTCTCCTTCTGGGTCCTGTAGAGATGCTCTAGCCTATGTGGGATAGGCTGTGCTGACGCCGGCTTCGCCCATGGCTGCTTCATCGCTTCCACCAGGGTTGGTAGGAACGGCAGCGGTGCGGTTGATGGTGGGCGGGCTTCCAAGTACTGGAAGACTGGGTCCTGGGCTTGTGGAGCAGGTTCGGTCACCTACAGGCCAAGGGCTGTGGCCATCCGGAGGAGGATCGCAGAAAACTGGCGTACGTCCTCCGGTGCAGACTCCGGGCCTGGCTCCCCAAACCCCAGCGGTGGGGATTCGTGAGAAGAAGGGGTAGATTCAGCAGAGTCAGAGTCAGAGTCGTAAGAGTCGCTGGATGGTGATGGCGACCTCTCCACCTCCTCCTCCTCGGCCGGCCTACGGGCTGGAGGTGCCAGGGTGACAACTGGAGCTGCAGGCTGCGTCGGTACCGGTGCGGCCAATGTCGTGGCCAGTATCGGAGTCACCTGAAGGGGCACGACTGCGGGCCTAGGGCGGTGTGCCGCCTGCGTGGTAGAAGTCGCAGCTACCGCCGGCTGGGCCACAGTGGGCTGTGGCGTCGGGCAGGTAGCTGTGGCCGTTGTCCGCAGTAGTGGAGAAACAGCCCTGTAGCGGGGTGAGGACTCCTTGGACCGACGGTGACTCGGCGAACGACGCAGCGGTGACCTCTCATAGCGGGGTAGTGAGCCTCCCGCGGTGGCGAGCGAGACCGGCGACGAGGTGACCAGTACCTTGGATCTGGATGGTACCGGTCCCTGTATGACGGCGAATAAGAATAGTATGAGCCGGCCGGCTCATGCCACACCTGCTCCTGGGCGTACCTTCCTAGGTAGGCAGGAGAGTAGGCACTCTTGCACAAGCGATGCCTCTCCAGGCGCATCTCCCAATATCGCAGGGATGGAGGCCTGGCCCGCTGCTCCAGCGAGCGGGACTTGTCGCGTCGAGAAGCTGGGTGCTGCCTGACCACAGCCTCCTCTTGGTGTTCTGCCAAGGGTGGACGGCGACTCGGCGGAGTGATCTCCGCGATCAGCTCAGGCAGTTGAGGGGGCGAGGCCTGCACGACCTGCTCCTCGTCCGACACCTCAAGGATTTCCTCTTCCTCCGGAGGCTCCTCTTCCTCAGGGAGCTCCATCGGTTGAGGTTCCTCGGCGGGCTGGGAGGGTGGTGGAGTCGGGGGTCGCACCACCGTCAGTGAAGAGCGCCGCTTCTCCTTTCTCTTCTTTTTCTTCTCTCCCCACGCCCTCGGTGGCGGGGCGCTTCTTCTGGGCCGCGGTAAGCGGCCTGGAGGAGGAGGTTGAGGCCTGCGAGCCTGCAAGGTCCTCACGTGCCCGAATTGCTGAGATCTTCGGTATCCTCGGCAACTTCATTATTGGTACCGAGCCCGGTACCGATACCGATGAGGTCGAGGGCACGGCAGCCGCCGCTGCTGCCGAAGAAGAAGAAGAGGGCGGGTGTTTCTCGGCCATCTTCTCGGGTCTCTGGACGCGAAGAGATTCCTCCCAACAGTGGGATTTAAGCCTTGCCGCCCTGTTACGGAGAGTCTGGTGTGTAAACTCTCTGCAAATAGGGCAGGCCTGAACGTTGTGCCCCTCACCCAAACAAATCAGGCACTTAGCGTGTCGGTCAGAGAGAGCGACCTTCCTTCCACAGGAGGTGCAGTGTTTGAAGAGAGCCAACATAAACCGGAGGCAAGGCGAAGAAAGCAAGAGTCCGAGAACGCCAAACACAGTCCGAGATCCGAAATCGTCGTCAAAAGCCAGAAAAAGGTCAAAACCGATCGAGAAAGTACAAAGCCAAGTCCGAAATCTGAGAGGGGTGGTCAAAAGCCAAATCCGAAATCGAAAAACACCAAAAGCAGAATCGAAAAGCAAGCCAACAAGTAGAACCTTCTGTACGCTGAGGCGGACAAGAAAGAACTGAGGAGAGACCGTTAGTCGGTGGGAGGAGCATGCGCAGCACCGGCGTGGGGGAGGGGTTCCCGCCAAAGCTAATGAGCTCTAGAATCTTCCGAACGCTACCGCGCAGGCGCGAAAGCTCCTAATGTATGAGGCACAGAGACCACGAAGAAGAACCAAAGTGACACCCAGTCACTTCTAGTTTTGCAAACAGGCCTTCCCTGAACTTAAATCACATAGGGTGTTTCTGAAAACACAATGAAATTGCTCCCTGGCAGCAACCACAAAAAAGCCAAGGGCTGTTAAAACCTGTAAAAATTTGGAAAGGGGTATCTCCCAAAGTCTTGAAGTGGACATGCATAGCCTTTCAACCTTGAAACCACTAATATTATTTCTTTCATAATCTTTGATAAAAGAAATTGGTCTAAATCCAATTTTAATTAGCTTAGCCTCACTAAATCAATAGAACCTGGTAAGTCAACACATACGTAAGTTCTGTGGATTCAATTAGTTTATTTCATTTGCAACTAACGATTGTATTTGTCATCTAAAACTGTAATTCAACCACTTATTTGTCATATATCTATAATAAAGATTGTATATTTGGTTTAATATAACTGAACTCAGGTTGCAAAAGAATTGGGTATGTTTAATCTCTTTAGGACCTAATTGTAAATCTGCAAAAATACACTTCCCATCAGATATGACAAACACGTAAAAATTGTTTAAAAGTCAAATATAAAATTAAATGTCAAGACAAAGTTTGAACCCCAGTATATCTTATTCCATTTCCCAGCAAATAATAGTCTTGAACACAGCTTTAACACAGAGCAATAACAACAACAGCAACAGCTGTTATCCTTACAATATTTTGTCCATTACAGGCAAGTTCCTTTGGTGTAAGGGGATCCCATGAATCACCATCAACCCATTCAAATTACGTTGTGGCCCACCACTCGTTCCTTGAGAAAGATGTACCTGTAGTTAACAAGAGTTAAATTTACTCTTCATTAATTAAGAATAAAATGCAACTGCTTATTTTCAAGGTTCACATTTATTTAAAAAAAAGAAAAACTTTCAAGAAACACATCCCAGAAAACCAGGTACATCCTCAAATAAATAAATAAAATAAAGTGAGGAATAGTGCAGATTTGCCACCTGAAGACTGCTTTGCCCCCCACTTTCTTCCAGGGTCTATTTCAAGCTTGAAACAGCCTTTATAAAAAACTTGGCTAAAATTCTTTCTGTTCTGAAACAGCCTGAGGAAGGAGGGAATATCTAAATAGCAAATTATACCTTTCTGGTTTCTAGGAGATGCATTTATTTTCATTTTAATTAATTTTTTTCCTAGTTGCAACCCACTGAGCTCTCATGACAGCAAAAAACACCCCAGCCTTTCAGAAGTTGCCCACCTCTGATGTTAGAAGTCATGAATGGCATCAAAAAACAGAACATGTTTATGACATAATTTATCTCTGCAGTACCATATAAAAGAGGTTCACAGTGATGGCAGCACTCTACCTAAAGAAATAAATTGTTTAGATTTAACAAAAACTAGCCAGGACACATTTACTTTGAATCCAAAAAGTTTTTAGCTCATCTATGTTCAAGAAAAAAACCCCTACATTATAATATGGTTAAACATGGTTTCCTTGTAGTTATAACAAGATTGCCCTTAACGCAGCTGTACGGAAGTCTAACTACACATGCTTATGACTGCTGCATTCCTGAATGCCTGAAATCATGAAGACAGGCCATTTGTTTCCACCTGTTAACTTATGCTCCTTCTTTGCAACATCTGGGCTTACCCTTAGGGCTAGAAAGCTAGACCATAAGCTAGACACCTAGGTTTACAACTTCTTTTCATAACCAGAGTCATAACAGGCCAGGCAAAGAGACTAATCTCGCCATTCTTTGATAGACTTCATTCAGGCTGTTCATTACATTTCCTTTAAAACCTTAAGAGCAGTCTAAAGAAGTTTCTGTACTAAGAAATACCAGATTATCCAATGCCTCTCATATCTGTAGAGAGTGTTACATAACATTCCTTCTCTATATGTAATTCATTTTCTGAAGGGCAATGGCATTATCATGAAAAAAGTCTGAGAAGCTCTGGTGCAGACCTTGGCCCATGTATTTAGTATTCGGTGACAAATCTTCAATCCCAAAATGGTTTAATATAGGCACAAATTTCACTTATGTCTGTTAAATCTATTACTAAATTTCTCAGGATCAAAGCCTAAATTTGCTAAGATGGAACATTTGCAATATATGATTTACCTAAATACATGAAGAATGCTCTGGTATACAGATCTTGTTTTTTTTCCTTTCTTGCCATTGCTTACTGAATGCAATTGTGTCCTCAACAGAAAAAGGAATCCAAGAATATATACGGAATTCCAAGAACATACATGACTCATTTCATAGTAAGGTCCATTGAAATTAATGCACCTCACATACATATTATTGAGTTTAGGATTAAAATATTTCAGTGAAATGGAACAAAACAAAACAAAAACAAAGAACACCCGCTTCCCCACCTATCATACATACATCTGGTGTTTTTGTCTTCTTTTTGGTTTTGTGGCCACATCTGCGTTTTGAATACTAAGCATACAATAAGGTATACATAAGGAAGACAGAGGATTTATACAGGAAAGTGGAAGGGAAAGAAATAGAAAAGGAAAGAAACTGAGTTAAAACAGATCAAACATCTTTAAACATCATTTACACTGGTTACTTATTACTATTGTGGATGTCTAGTCAAGACAGAAAGTATGCAGAGCAAAAGAAATTTTAATTCGTGGAAGCACTTTATACCTCAAGTCAGAGAAATTAACTGGTTTTTCTTTGTTGTCCATGAAGCTAGGTAAACATTGCATTAATCTCTCCTGTGCTTGTTAACCAGAACTGCATAATGCAACTCAAAATAAGAAATCCTACATTAATGCTCCAAATCTGTGTACCTTGATCTCTTCAAAGTGCAAAGAAAGAGAATACTCGGAAAACAAGAAAGAACAGACAAAAAGTTTAACAGTTGGGATAAACACATGACAAAATTAGATTTTCAAAAGGATAGTCAAAGTTAAGCCATTACAACTAATTTTCAGAACGTCAACATGGCCATGTTCACTGCCTAAATGACATAACCTGACACAAACTATATTGTTTCTTAAGCTTACCACGTTTGAAGTGATAGAGGGCATCTTGGTTTGTGGCATTCGAGGTAACAACCATGGCAAAGGCTCAAACTGCACAAATGGACTTCCCGAATCTGTTCGGCTTGTTTCTACAGTTATGACATTCTTCTCATCATCTACCAACAACAGGACAAACAACATCAGTATGTAGTATTTACTTGATATTGTTACAAGATATATGTTAAGAAAGATACCTTGTAAGACCAACATCAAAGTGAAGTTAGCATCTTCGATGTTTGCTGTATTAACTTAGAACAAATTAAATAGTTAATGCCAACCAGAGGAGAACCACTGATCCAATGGGAACTTACTAAGTGAACACTTACATAAATTCCACTGATTTAATAAGTGCATTTTAGTTTGTACTAACAGTAGTCTAGTTTTGTTGGCCAGGGTGGGCAACTGTGGAAGGCTAGGTTCCTTCCAGGAGTCCTTGAAGTGACACACACACACAAATGCCCTTTACATGGGGTGAAGGGCATTTTCACCATGCTTTCAGACACAACGACACACTCTAAGCCTAAAAGAAGCCTTTTTTAATAACAGAAATCACTTTCTCTTCACTTCCTGTTTCACAAGGCCTCTCTTGGGCCTGAATTGGGCTAGAGGTAGAAGTGTGGCCAAAATCCCCCTCCATACTCTCTAAAGGGCATTTGGGGCAAACCTTTTCTTTTTTACCCTGTGGGGCACTGGGAGATCACACAAACAAACCTGGAGGGCAGCACTTTGATTTAGGTCTTAAAGAGCCTGAAGACATTTCAATTTAATAAATGTTAATCAATTTTTTAAAACAAACATTCTAAAAATTTAAAAAAATTAATATGAAATTGATTCAGGGACCCAAACTCTATCAAAACATATTGTACATTTCAAAAAAATAAATCTTACCAATGCTGACTAGGTTTTAAAGGTTTATTTTGATAAACAGTTTTCAAGGGTGACACTGGATGATTAGATTAAATTTTGTCTCTGAAACTCACCGGAGACCGACCCTTCCCAGTGTCTACAGATTAGCTGTTCCATGCACCCCAGTACTTCACTCCACACATCATCAAACACACAGGAAAGAACAGCATCTCTCATGCAGTACGATGGTGAGATAGGAGGAAAACCTAGCTTCCGCCTGTCAGGTGAAAGTCCCATCTTCCATTCATGCATCTCTTCTTCCCTTTGAAGTAGAGAAGCAAAAGTTTTAGCTCCATTGTAATTTTTTATAATCACAAATTTAAGCCTGAAGTTCCTGTCCACAGACCTCAACATTTAAAGGCTAATGCCAAAGTAAAAGTACAGATAGCAAAGCTAGGAAAACATACTATAGTTTTTTTTTAAAGCAGAAATGTTCTTTCATGAATAATAAATATTTAGTCCAGTGACCAAAGATCTATAGTAAAATCTGACTCTTTACTGGACAGTTTTGAATGACAAGTAGCAAAAGAAATCATGAACAGTATTTTCACCAGCAAAGCTAATGAAAAAGCATTGGACTTAAACAATGTATAAATAAAACATTAAATGTGAGTGTGTGTGCTTCAGTTTTCCAGGAAGCTCCTTGATGTTCAACAGCTTGTTGCTTCTTACATGACATCACCCTACATTTCATATGCACAAAAACCACTATAATCTGCATTAGGAATAACATGATACTGAGCAGGAAGAAAGGTGTAAAATGAACAAAATAGCAATTTAATAACAAAATCACAGCCCCACTGGATGGTATAATGACAATGATTTACACAGCTACTACCATTATTAGGAATATTGTAGTGGAAGAATAACAATTTCTATATTAGAGATGGGAAACTCATAGCTTCATCTTGTTTGTAACATTGCATTTCACTGTGTAATTTATTTTTCTTTGATGGGGAAATTCTAAATACTTTACTGGGTTTGTAAGCAGACAAATCACAACTGCATAAAATGGGAGAGCACAATATCAGAAGCAATGAATTGTGGGTTGCTGCTGCATTTCTACTGATCCAAAGGCTCTTGGAAAATCTGACGATTTGTTACTTTCTAATGTTAGGATTAAACATTATTATGTATCAGGTATTAAATTCTAGGTAATTTCCTTTAAGTATGGCATTGCAACATTGATTAAATATTCAATACCTACACGTCTCTGCAGTCAAATGCTAAATATTCCTCCATTATGCCCTCAGAGACAATCACTTCATCTTCTCCTTCCTCATTCTCCAACAAACACAATTGAGGAGGTTGCGAAACATTTTCTTCTTTATGAGTAGGAGTAACAGAGAGAGGAACCTTTTTACCCAGAATGCTAAACCTGAACAAAAAAGTATTTTCTTTTTCAAAGGGCAAAAATCAAAAAGAATTAACATTATAGCTTATGTAAAAACATTTTATACACCAACAATACATTTTTTTGATAACAGTGACACAGGTGACCTATTTGCTACTTGTTTATTTATAGTATTTTTATTTTGTTCTTCAGCAGTAAAGGCTCCTCAAACAGCTTACAGGTGAACAGAAAAAGAAGATGCTCCCTGCCCTAATGCTTAAAATTTAAAAGACATGACAAAATGAAATAGACAGTATGAGAGAAGAAGAAAACACAAAAGCATTAACAGATAAATCTATACCATGTAGCTTCTATAAAGAGTCCATAGTCCTGAATAACTTTAAGAAAAAAACTTAACATACACACGCTACATCAAGATGAGAATGTGTATCCTGTAGATATAGCTGGACAACAAATCTCATCATTCCTCACCACTGGCTATGGCTTCCAATAACATCTAGACACCGACACACTGTCCACTCTTACTTTAGATTTCAGATGGGTAAGTTCTGGACCCTGAAGGGCTACACAAGCTGATTTTTGGCTCTTTACGAACCCCTTGGAATTACAGTTGCACGGCAATGGTCTCTACTTTGGTGACTGGAAGCGATGCTGTGGGCTAATTGGGATGAGTTCTTGCTGTTTAGCCTGGGGGACCCTCACACTGGAAAAAAAACACATTTTAGTAATCTGAAGGGGATTTGGGGCTGAAAAACTGATTTTTATTTCTTTAGCTAAAATCATAGAGGAATGCCAGGGGCTTGGGGACCAGTGGGGTTCCCAAGGGCTGCACTGAAACCCCACCACAGGACTGCCATGGCCTGCGGATCATATGATTCCGACCCCTGTTTTAGAATATTAAAATGCTGTAAAAATGAACTAATATAGCTGGAATCCAAACAGTGCCCTGCTCATATACAGCCACTATCAGACTCACCCTTTAACACAGTGCTTTCTGTTCAAGCACGTGGTGTGTTTTTGAATCCACTTTAAATGCTTGTTTTAGTGTGAAGTATTTGACTTGATATACTTCCTTTGGACAATACTGCTTCTGCCCCATGATCTAATCACTCTAAATACAGTATCTTTTTCTTTTCTTTTCTTACCAGAGACAAAGAAATAAGCTCAGGAATAGTCTAAAATTACTCAAAAAGTGTGGAAAAATTAGCTTTGCTGATTCAAATAAAAAAATAGGCATTATTATAACCTATGATGTAGACTTAGACTTTTTTGAGTTAATTCACTTGTATAGATTATTCATGATCACACTTTAACACGCAAACAACTAACATTCTACCATCACCATAAGGATTATCACTATTGTCAAAAAGCTAACATGGCTCTAGCGATTCAGTAGCCCAGTGATTTTATTTTATATTCAACAGTTAATGCCAATAAAATATCATGAACTATTGCTGAAATTCTCCTCCGTTTCAAAAACAGTTTGTCACATGCTATGAAAGTAGATGTTTGAAGAAAGAAGTCTAATGCTTCCTTTAGCTCACAGTGATAGTTGTATGATTTCTCTGGAGCTAGCTAGTTACTCAATTGCTTATTAACCATGGGCAAAGTATCCAAAAGTGATGTACTAGTGACACTGTTGCTTTTGAAAAAAAACACAGAAGGCACAAAACATTTCAGAAATGAAATGGTTACAAAGATGATTATTTTATCTCCGATGAAAATAAATATTGTGATCACAGTTATGCTGTTAAACAAGTGTTCTTTTTATGCTTTCGAAAAGCTTAGCTGGTGAATAATGATCATCCGAAAACCATGCACAGAACTATTAATACTTACTCACTAGGATCCTTCTCTTGCATTGGGCTGAGGTCTGATGATTCTAAGGTGTTGCAAGCTGAACTAGAATACCAGCCATAGCCTTCATCTGTGGGTATCACTGCTTGTTTCCCTACAATCCTGATATTAAACGGAAAGTTATTTTTTAAAAAGTTTTGCATAAATTTGTCAAAGTATGTCTAATCCATAAAACACTAGAAAAAACATCAAACCAACAAACCAAAGCTACAACTCAAAGAAACTATTTACATCTGAAGGAGGACACCAAGAACACACCCTTCAGCTATACTATCTATTCTATAAAGAGCACTTTATGTAGCATTGTGGTCTTATTCTGATTGCTACTGAATCCAATTTGTTCAGTATATTGCAACAGCTGTGTAAATTTAGGATTTATAACATTAGCGTGTTCCAAAAGAATTACTTTTCAGTATTGAGCCATTCAGCATCAAAACAGAGGCTTGGGAAGAATTGGTAAAATCAGCCATCGTGTCGGTTCATAATGATTCACTCAGAAGTGAGTGGAGGGAAAAGTATGTTTTAAAATAAATGTAACACTTACTGATATTGCTTGCACAAATATCTGCTGTACCAAATAATTATTATCTGTACTATGAAATACACAGTATTAATACATCATCAACACACCTGAGATGGGGGAAGCTTGACATCCATTGTTGGCACTCTTCCTCTAGACCTTCAACAAGTACACTTGCTTTTTGTTCATACAAGAGCTCATCAATGTGTCTAAATATCTGTTGAACTTGCCGTGTAGCTGCTTTATCAAACTCCTGGAAAAAATTAAAAGGGAAAAGAGAGTGACTTTTAACCTGAGAGGGATATACAGAACATTTAACTTGTTTACAGTTCAGACACACATTCACAAGACTTTCTTTCTATAAAATGAACATTAACTTCTAACATTCCAGTGTGAAGAGGCTATTTAAACAGTTTAAGCTTTTTATTCGGAGAACCCTGGTCAAAAATATCCTATTCAGCTGCTTTTCAAGAAAGGAAAAAAGTAAAAGTGACTGTCATAAATTATCACTAATAGTTACACCTTCTGGCAATAAACTGAAATGATCAGTGCTAAAACAGTGTTGTAGCAAAGGGGGGGTATGGGGAGCTGAAAACAAGAGGAAGGTATTAGCATATTCAGGTAAAATCCAAAGTTTGCAGGAATCCAAAAAAAGAAAAAGTTTATGGAAAAAAGTTCTAAAGGGGGAATTCTTTCTTCCCCAATACAGCCCAATGTGGGTAATATGGTCTCACTGCAAATAAATGCTAAGTGGTTGCTGGTAGTCACAAAAATAAATGGAATGTACATAAATGTACATGCATACACACAATTTAAGTACAAAATATTTCAACATGTGTATGTGTCACATACTCATTTATAAAGTTATCAAAAGTATTTTCTCATTTTAAATTAAAGGACCATACTCTACTTACATCATAGCCCCACGAAAAGACTGAGCTGTCTTCTGTGGAGGTGCCTGTGAAGCTCTGACTAGCTGACCATGAGTTCCCATTATCCACTGAAGTGATAGATTGGTAGTTTGAATCTTTCGTACTTTCAGATTCACTGAAATGCACAGTTGGAGAAAAGGAAAGAAAAGGAATGTTAACATAAGACTAAGTCATATATGTATACTGAAGAGATAAGCTTTTCAAAGAAACTGTTATTGTTTCTTTTCATTTTTATCTTCCCTTTCTCCCAATGATGGGACTCAAGATAACTTACATGTTTTAAAACAATAAAGATTCAACAGCTATATGCAAATTTCAAAAAAATATAAATATAAAACTTATTTAGAAGACAATTGAATAATTTATAATGTTAAAAACATTAAAAAAATTTATAGACTATATAAATCATAAAATAAACAGTGAATCATTAAAAGCCCATCCCAGTCAGTTTCTTAAAGCATAAAAAAGCCAGCGGAAAGAAAATGAGGTCAAATCCATCCTGGTCTCCTCAGGAAAGGAGTTTCAAAGCCTGGGAGGATCCACCATGAAAGCCCTCTCCCTTGTTCCCACTGAAAAAGCTTGAGAAGGTAGTGGAACAGAGAGAAGGGCCTTTTCAGAAAATCTCAGAGCTCTAATGGGCTCATAAAGGAAGAGATGGCCCTTCAAATAGCCTGGACTCAAGCCATATAGATCACCACTAGTACTTTGAATTGCATCCAGAAAAGGACTAGCAGCCCATGCAGCTGTTGCAAAAGGGGAGTTGTGCACTCTCTGTAGCAAGCACCAGTTAACAGTATAGCTACAACTTTCTGGACTAACTGAAGTTTCTGAACACTTTTCAAGGGCAGTCCTGCACAGAGTACAGTATAATAATCCAAAGAGGATGTACTAAAGGCACATACCACTCTGTCCACATCCAACTTCTCCAGGAACAGACGCAGTTGGTACACTAGCCTTAACTGTGCAAATGTGCCCCGGGTTACTACTGAGACCTGGATCTCGAGGCTTAGGGTCGAATGTATGAATAGTGCAACTGCAAATCTGTGCTTTCAGGGGGAGTGTAACCTCATCTAACACAGGCTGAACCCCTTGTTCCCAGATCTGTCTTTTGATTGTTCAGATCTTAGAATCATAGAATCATAGAAATGTAGAGTTGGAAGAGACCACTCGGGTCATCCAGTCCAACCCCCTGCCATGCAGGAACACCCTCAAAGCACTCCTGACAGATGGCCATCTAGCTTCTGCTTAAAAACCTCCAAGGAAGGAGACTCCACTACACTCCGAGGCAGCAGATTCCACTGCCGACAGCCCAGAGTGTCAGGAAATTCTTCCTGAGGTTCAGGTGGAATCTCCTTTCCTGCAGCTTGAATCCATTGCTCTTTGTCCTGGTCTCTGGAGCAGCAGAAAACAAGCCCTCTCCCTCCTCTACATGGCATCCCTTCAAATATTTAAATATGGCTATCATGTCCCCTCTTAACCTTCTCTTCTGCAAACTAAACATACCCAGCTCTCTAAGTCTATCCTCATAGGGCGTGGTTTCCAGGCCTCTCACCATTTTGGTTGCCCTCCTCTGGACTTGCTCCAGCTTGACCATGTCCTTCTTGAATTGGGGTGCCCAGAACTGGACACAGTTTTCAAGATGAGGTCTAACCAAAGCAGAGTAGAGTGGTACCAGTACCTCCCTCGATCTAGACATCATACTCCTATTGATGCAGCCAAGAATTGCATTGGCTTTCTTGGCTGCCGCATCACACTGCTGACTCATGTTCAGCTTGTGGTCTATGAAGACTCCTAGATCCCTTTCACACATACTGTTATCCAGTCACGTGTCCTTCATCCTATATTTCTGTATTCCATTTTTTCTACCTAAGTGTAGGACCTTAGGATCTTGTCTGGATTAAGCTTCTATTTGTTCTTCCTCATCTAGTCCATTACAGACATCAGGTACCAGTCTACGAAAGAAACAGCTTCCCTGGTGGAAAGGACTAATAGAGCAGGCCATCATAGCATACTGGTGATACCTGATCCCAGAACCATTCTCACCAGTTTCATTTATCTGTTAAACAGCACAGGGGACAAGACATAACTCTGAGGGATTCCACAGGCCAATGGCCAAGGAGTTGAACAGGAATTCCCCAACATCACCTTCTGAGATCATCCCTCCATAAAAGAATGGAATCACTACAGAATAGTTCTGTCCCAGTGAGGCAACTCAGAAAGATACCATGGTTGATAGTATCAAAAGCATCAGAGAGGTCCAGCAGAACCAAGGACACACTGCCTCTGTCAAGTTCCCAGCACAGGTAATCCACCAAGGCAACTAAAGCTGGCCCCATCCCATAACCAGGCCTGAAACCAGACTGAAATGGATCTACGTAATCTGCCTTATTCAAAAATCCCTGGAGCTGAGAAGCTACCACATGGTCTTGTACTCTGCCCAAAAAAGGAATGTTGGAGACTGGCCTATAGTTATCCAATATAGTAGGATCCAAGGAAGTTTTTTTGTTTGTTTTTTTGAGAAGAGATCTTAGAACAGCATCCTTCAGGCATGTTGGGACTCTGCCTTGTTGTAAAGAGGAATTAATCACTCCCTTTGCTCACTCCACCAGTCCCCTTCTGCCTTGTTGAACAAGCCAGGAGGGACAAGGAAGAGTGACTATCGCCTCTCCATGGATCCTGTCTACATCCTTCAACTGCACAAACTGAAAAGCATCCATCAACACTGGAGAAACAACAGCCAAGGCTACATCCACCAGAACTTGAATAACTAGATTCCAAGTCAAAAACAATAGGAAGTATGCATAGAACAGCCAGATTCTAATGGACAGATCATCTTTCCAAACATGCAAACCCTCATCTTAGAACGCATGCTAAATTACAACAAAACACACACACATGCAAAGTTCTGCTAATGTTCAAATATGTAATGCTTTAACTTACTAAAATTATATTGAAGAGACCAACTTAGATGACTACGTAATGTTGATTTTAAGTTACAGAAGTATGACATTCAAACCTAAAGTACTTCAGTAAATTATTTTAACTAACAATACAATGTTAACATAAAAGTATAAGGAACATATTTAAGAAAGGTATTCTATTTTGTTTTGATTCTGGAGCTCCAAGAATACCCTGAACATGTGAAATTCTGAATAAATCTGAATAAAACAAGTATAACAGTAAAAAAAAATGTATCCCACAATGAAGAGTACGTGTAAGGGCATGTCCCTGCTTTGGTGCACTTAAAATGAAGAAAGTTTCCCTCTTGCCCTTTCTTTTCTGTCCAGTAACACTATGATATCAGCTATAGTTTTAGGCTACTATCTTCCACAGAGTCATTGCACTATTTATAGAATAACTGTCATTTGACCACAGCCAAATATAGGTTGAGTATCCTTTATCTGAAATGCCTGGAACCAGAGGTCTTTCAGATTTTTTCAGATTTTGGAATACCTACATATCATTCTTTCAACGCAGGGTCCACTCTTTTCCCAGTTCTTCTCCTCTTGCCTTCTTCCTGTAGGGAACATGAGGGAATGAAGGAAGCTCACTTGGGACCTACTTGCAAAGTTTCTCAGTCAGCTTGGCACTTTTTCCACCTCTCAGCTCACTTTCCAAGCAGCATGCATAAGGGCAGAGGTACAAAGTGAGCTGGGGCGGGGGGGGGGAAGGTGCCAAGCCAACTGAAACACTTTGCAAGCAGAATGTATGCATAGTCCTAAGCAAGTCTCTGTAATTCCCTTGTGTTCCCTACAGGAAGAGGGTTGGGTTCCACTTCTCAAAAGCTTCAGATTTTGGAGCATTTCAGATTTTTGGATAAGGGATATTCAACCTGTAATAAACATTTGACGTATGATCGGGAATTTATGAAATGCTTCAACCCTATTGAAAGACAGAGATAATAATAAAGGGAAATGTAATTAGATAAGAAATGTATTTTCTAGCTCTCCAGTTCCAACAAAAGTACAGTAAGTATACTACCTTGAAATATCTTCTTGACTTTCAGTGGATGGATAACTGTCATCCAATGAATCTGGCAGGGCATGGTGTTCTAAGGTATTCTTTGGAAGTCCTCGGCTAAAAAAGAATAAAAACAAAAATGTGACTTGACCGCTGGAAATAAATTCCAGCCTCTGAAGATCATTCAATTCCTCTTTACCAATCATCAAACAGTTCTGAAAAAAGATTGAAAAATATCCTCTGTCAGTGATACCAATATATGATTTTTTCATCTACACAGTATTTTCACACCAGAAAAATTCTGAGTCCAAATATTAATCAGTTAACAAACCACAGAACTAAATTTATGTATAATCATGTGTTACGTTTGTACATACGTGTGGGTGGACATATCTACAGAGTGCTGGAAATGTCCTGATAAAACTAGTTCCTTCCTCAATTTCCACACAGTGATTCATGCTGAACTGGGGGTAAGGGGAGGGTGCAAAGTACATTCAGAACATTAGCCTAAACCAGTTAGAAGAGGATGTAAAGACTGTAGTTTGAATTTACCTAAGTTAGTATTTTCTTCAGTGTAAGTGTTGCACTGTACCATGATTAGCTCTGAAACAGGAGAGAGGAAAATGGGTGCAAAAAGAACAGGAGACAGAAGCATGCAATCCTATATGGTACTTCCTACTTTCTAACCATGGTTAGAAGAAAGGAAGGTTATGCCTTCATCAAACCTTAAGATAAATGTGTTAACTCAATGTAGAACATAGAAGAAAAGCTCATAAACTACCCTGCAAAGTTAGCAATTTTTTAAATCCCGTTCCTTTTCAGTACTGTGCACAGGAATTGCAACCAATGTCAATTCAGCAACCCAGCCTCAAAAATCCTGGCTTGATGTTGGTTTCCTTGAAATAAATCAGTCATAAAATTCATCATGGCATGTTGCTGTAGACTACCACTTAGCAATGCTGCTTCCTTCATGGATCACCCTAACACACAGCGGCATGCTAGAAGTGAGCCCACATCCCTTATGATCACCACTTTTGGCTTTTTTTGCAGTAATAAAAACGTTTTTTGGAAGGTTGAGGGATTGAAAGCCACACCACTATATTTATGTACGGTTTGTGGGTGTAGGGGGCTGATTTTGGTGCATTTTGGACAGTTACCTGAAAACTGCCTAGAAATTTTGGGTAGAATTCTGTATGGCAGTTACAAACATGTAACCTAAAGTTATGCATTTGTGAGTACAGGCTGAGTATCTCTTATCCAGCAACTCCAACTCCTCCAAAACCCAAAACTTTTTATTGCCAGCCACCTGCTTCCACCTTTGAGACAGCAGCTGTGGCATTCCTGCTTGTTCATCCCTCACATCTTAAGCCTCTGTCCAGCCTCCATCTCATATACGACACAAGTAGCAAGAACATGAGATGTGAGGCTAGAGAAAGAGGTAAGAAGCTGTAAAATGGTATGAATCCAAGTATAGTGTTTGGTGCAAAGCGGCAACTGTGGCAGTCCTGCTCACTCATTCACAGGTTCCCCAGAGATTTCCTGTGTTGTTGTGTGCCTTAAACTCATTTCTGACTTATGGTGACCCTAAGGTGCACCTATCACAGAGTTTTCTGGGGCTGTGTGGGAGACATTCCCAAAGTCACCCAGCAGGTTTTCATGGCTGAGCAGGAAATCAGACTCTGGCCTCCAGAGTCACAGTCCAACATTCAAACCACTGTACCACACTGGCTGTCAAAACTTCTGTACAATACTGTATTTACTATATATGCAAATACAGGTATTCCAAAATTCCAAAAAAATCCAAAATACAAAACACCTCTGGTCCCAAGCATTTCAGGTATTACATATTCACAGTCCTTATAGCGCCTCCTTTAGATGAATTAATCATTCCAGGCAGCAATGTAGTTGCTGGAGACTGGTTACCTTGATATTTGGGAAGCTGCTAGACTCTGTTCCCATCCACCTCCTTGCACAAGCAATAAGGGTACAAGGAGGAGTTGCAACAGGGACTGTGTTTCTGTCTGTTGTAGTGGAGATCATTTGCAGGAGAGGGTGGAAACAGCAGTCTGTTGCTTTCCAAGTGTCAGGAAAACAGACAGCTGTTTGCAGCTGCTGCTGCTGCCCTCTAAGTAAGGATGGGGTGTGTGTGGTTGAGCCAGAATTTACTGCACTGTACCTACAGTGCTTATGCATACATAAAGACAAAACAAGATTCTGGCCTTTATTTTTAAAAATTAAGTGGACTTCAGGAATCACTTGCTGGCTACAGGCCGTACTGTCCCCACTCCTTTTCTAGGCAAAACATGAAGCTGCAACTAAGGCCATTTCTGCACTAGCCTGTTATAGTACTACTATTCCACTTTCAACAGCCTATGGAATCCCGGCGTTTGCAGTGCAGAGGGGGCATCTTTGCCCTCAGTAAACTACAAGCCCCAGAATTCCACAGGATGTTGAAAGCGGAGAAAGAGCACTATAAGAGTGTCGCGATGCTTTTCCTGAGGAAAAGCTTCCAAACTCCCCTGGCCACGTGTCAGGCTCACTCCCGCTGCCTCCTGCGATGCCAGACCAGCATTCCACAACCTGGTGCCTTCCCAGGCGTCTTTTCTACCCCAGCAGACCAGCTAACGTGGCCAACGGTCTACGCTACCCGAAGGGCGCCGGGTCCGCGAAGGCCGCCGCAGGGGCGGTCGTCCCGCGCTCCCCGTGACGCTCGTGGGAGACTTCTCGCCCTCGCGCTCGCTTCCCCTCGAGGTCGTTGTTTACGCGCGCGCGCTGAGGTAACGACGCCCCTGGCCGGCAGGGGGTGACGCGCTGTTTTCCTTTTTCTAGAAAGGCAGCGATCCCGCTCTTTTTAAAGTGCCCCGGAGGCTGAAACCAAGAGGGGTTGCCAGAGTGAAAACTGGAAGGGGCTCCCGCGCCTTAACGGCTGTGCGGAAGAGGGAATTTCAGCAACACCAACAAACGACAACTGCTGACATTCCCTCTTCCACGCAACCTTTAAAGGGACAGGAGGCCCCTTCTTTTTCCCCTCTGGCAGCCCTGAGGGAGGCGCGTGGGAATAAAGGAGCGGGAAGCGGCTGCCCCGGGCGGCCAGAGCCCAGCGCCCGCTTTACGGGCATCCCGCAAAGGCCTCCGCAGGGGAGCCGGGGGAGAAAGGCCCCGCGAGTGAGCGGAGAGTGAGAAGGGGGCCCGCCTGCCCTGCTCTTCCCCCCGGCGGCGAAGGTCACTCACATCCCCAGGGCGTCGGGGGGCACCGGCTTCCGCGTATACCGCGGGATCATTCTCTCCCGCCCCCTTAGCGCCTCATCGCGGTCATGCTCGACGGCGCCGGCTGCCCGGCTCGGCCCCCGGCCGCCATGGCGACGCCCCGCCTCCTCTGCCCCGCTTGCCTTTCCTTCCGCCCTCGCCTCCTCTAGCCCAGGAGAAGGCGTTGCTCTATGGTAGAGCGAACGGGAGACCTGCGTCGTAGCGCGCGGCGGCGAGATAGAAGGGCGCGCGCGCTCGAGGGAGAGAGAGACAGTGGGGACCCCCTGTCGCTCGCGCAGCGGGGATTCCCAGCGGAGGGAGACGCAGGTCCCGCCAGAAGTTGGTGAGTGTTGGTCGTGCGGGGCCATGGCCATTTCTGCAGTACAGTGTTGTAGTGCTGTTGTTCCGCTTTCAACATCCTGTGGAATCCTGGGGTTTGCAGTTTAGGGAGGGGCATCTAGAATTCTCTCAGAAAGCTCTTTGGCCTCAGGAAACAGCAAAGCCCAGGATTGCACGGGAAGTTGGAAGTGGAATAGCAGCACTACAGCTGTGCAGTGCGGAAATGACTCGTATGTAGTCGGGTAGCTGTAGCGTAGTCAGCTGATGAAGGGTAATGTTAAGAAGACGTGGGAGATTGCCCCAGAAACTTGATGGCTCTTAAGAGTCCTTTTGTGAGCCCTGGTTCTCCAGCCCTGGTTCTCCAGCCCTGCTGTGATCGATGGATCTTGCATCCAAAGCGCACACACGTGCTTGGGAGCAAAGCGCCCTTGAGCGAAGCGGTCTTTTGTTATGCGTGCCTTGTATTGCAGACCGCCGGATTCGGGAGGACTACAACTCCCATCATTCCTAGTATGGGCCGTGCTGTCGAGGGGCTTCTGGGAGTTCGAGTCCAAGCTTTTAAAGGAAGCTTTTAACTTTTGCGTAATAAAATAGCAGTTGAAGATCTCAGAATTGCTTACTTTGGGAATGTAGTGTTGAGGAAAGCTTTGCTTGTTCAAAGAGAGGGAAGTTTTCTGACTGTCCTGAAATTGTGAATGCAGAAGTTAACAAAAAAAGTAATAGATCTTTATTCTCCTAGACAGAAAAGTAGTATGTAAATTTATTTTTCAGATGACATCGTATTATGCCTGTTAGATGAATACCTGTGCATTGTTCATGGATGAAAGCTCACAGTGTTAAATTTTTCTGGAGTGGAAAATATCTTGAGTCTTGATTTTTGTTGATCCAGATAAAGACATATGTGTCTGGGCTGGCAGAACTAGATTTCCTGTCCCCATGTTCCTACAGCCCCTTCAGTCCCCTAAGAATGCTACACATAAGATTGGGGGACAGTGCTGGAGTTCCTCCATCCACAGATGGAAGATGCTGAAGTCAGCTTTATGAACAGAAATAGGCACATTTGCTTATTGCCATAGAGGTGAACAGTGATGAGCAGTTTATTTAGTGATGTTTTGGCTCCTTAGTTTAGGGGCACTAAGCAAATGAAATGAAGCAGAGTCTAATCAGTGGAGCAGCCATTAATGTGACTGTTAGATGAAGTGAAAATAGTTAAATTATTTTTGTGGCTGTGCAACATTTTTTTTAATGGACTCTGTAGCTTTTTTGGATTTCAGAATTTCCTTAATATTGATTCTTGTCTCTAGTGCTTGTTCTGTCACTTCTGAAGACTGAAAAATCAACCAGTTGTCAGAGTTCCCTGTGAAGTGCCTGTAATAACTTAGATCTTTTTCTTAAGAACTTTTTTAGAATAGGATATGTTCTCTAACTAAGAGCTTGATTTTACAGCATTGTTAACATTTTGTGTGAGTATGTGCAAGAAGAAATATTATTGTGTGTGTAATTGGTTTTATAATGCTTCTTTTAACAGTGCACTTTGTCAAATATAGAATGGAGAAGGAGTTAAACTTTGCATCTGTGGAAGATGCAGTAGAGTACCAGCTGTTCCTTGCACATGAACCGGAAAATCCTGGAAGTTACCAAGAAATTCTCCAGCAATACATTGAAAGAATTTTAGCACACTTTGCATCCATATTGGTTTCCTACATCTGGCAATACCAGCCATTTAATTTGAAGTACAAACCTGCCAAAGGTAAACAGTTGCCTTTTTAAATCCTTATTTTGGGAAAAGGTGGGAATTCTGTAGGAATCAGGAGAGACCAACCTGTAGTCCTTCTGTATATTGGACTGCAGCCCATATCATTCCACAGTATTGGCTGTGTTACCTAGCACTGGATGGTTGCTGTCCAGCAACACCAGTAGGATCACAGCTTGCCCACCCCTGCTGTAAAACATGCAACTAGTGATATAGTGTGTGTGTGTGTACACATGTCTTCAAGTTACCTGTAGACTTATGGTGACCCCATGAATTTCATAGGGTTTTCTTAGTCAAGGAATACTCAGAGGTGGTTTTCCCAGGTCCTTCCTCTAAAATATAGTAAACAGCACCTGGTATTTGTTAGTGGTGTCTCTTCCAAGCACTAACCAGTGCTGATCCTGCTTAGCTTCCAAGATCAGATGGATCTGGTGATAGTGTAGTGTTATAAAAACTGCCTGTGCATTTATCCTAAATGTTCAGGAATTCTGCAGATATAAAAGGATATCAACTGTTCCTTCTGTCCATTCATCTGAGTATTGGGGGCTGCATTGGTCCTTGGTGGTGGGCACACACCCCTCCACATCCCCCAAAATCTCAAAGTTTTCACTAAAATATCTCCAGTGTCCCCTGGAGGCCCTTGGGCAGCATTTTTGCCATTTGGAGCAGGTCCCTTTTGACCATTTTAGACCCAGGAGAAGTTTTTTTTTTCTCCAGCCTTCCAGTCACTTCCTGTTAGAAAAGAAATCCAATAAAATGTGGCAAATTGCTCCCATTTCCACCCAGTAGAGTGTTGGAAGCATTTTTAAAAAAACAATTGGGAGAGCTTTAAGGGACCCTAGAGCCTCAAAACTGTCCCTTGCAGTTGTGGACCATACTTTCACCTCCCATGGGTTATACTGATCTTCATTTTCTGAACATGTTAGATGCCTCAAAATCTTTTAGATTTTGAATGCTACGCAAATCATTCTAAAACTTTTGTGGGCCTTATATAGACGTTCCATGTACTCCTGAAACTCTGTCTACGTGTCTGTGGTCTCATAGCTTTAGTCAGAAAAAGCAAGGCAATATCACTTACCTTGTTATGAGACTTATTTATGAACACTTTTGATATAATTACTTTCCAGTCTGAAACTGATGATAAGTTAGATTGATTTTGTTGTATTAACAGTATGATTAATATAGTGCCATCTGGTTATGTGGGATTTTATGAAGAACGGTTGTCAGACCCCTATCACAAGAGACTTATAATCTCAAAACACAGTGTACTTAGAGTATGTGGAGAGACATGGAAGCATGGCTAAAAAGAGAGAAAATTAGCAATTCTACCCATTATATGTATTTCAGTTTTGTTTTAATGGAGTATGGGGGCAAAGGTATTATTCTAAAGTCTTTCTGGAAAATGGTCTGCAAATAATGTGATCTAACTTCCTGTTCTGTTTTTCCAGGAGATATTCCTCCTCATATTGCCGGTCTCACAAAATTCGGGGATAACATTGAAGATGAATGGTTTATTGTATACCTCATAAAAGAAATTACAATGGGATTTCCAGAATTAGTAGCTAGGTAAGTTATGAAAAACAGTTCTTAAGTTTGAAATTGCAGTACTTCTTGATCAAGCTATGAATTGTGGGAGAAGTTTCAGATGAGTTTATGTAAGGCCACAGTTCTAAAAGGTTGCTTTACTGCTTCCATTAATGCCACTGAGAGGAAGCAGTTCTCCCTCTCCCCTGCAGCTTACTTTGTACCCACAAAACTTGTACCAAAGGGCAGATTTCTGAGTAGCGCAAAGTACTCTGCAGGGACGGGAATGAACTCTTGTCATGCTAGCCAGCAGCTGCTAGTGTGGTGCTGGATTTAGCCTCAGATGATACTGTATGTTTGCCGATGATTTTCTTTCTCTTCTGTTAGTGTAAAATGAATGTTAATTGTTTTTTGGCGGGAGGGTGTTAAGATTGTGCCATAATGTGATTTCCTCAGAGTAATTAATCATTTCATCTTTCAATGTTTTCAAATATGTGCATAGAGCTACGATAGGGTAAGAGAGTTCCATGCTTATAAAATATTTTTTTTTAATTTGAACAGGGTATCTGATAATGATGGTGAATTCCTGCTGATAGAAGCAGCTGATTTCCTTCCAAAATGGCTGAATCCTGAAAACAGCACCAATCGGGTAAGCAAGACACCAGCTACCGAAAGCGTGCATAAACTAAAAAGTATATTCTGGGTGCCAGTCTGTATGTTATGTGCTCATTTTACTAAGGTTTTTTCTGTGCCATCTTGGAAAAATTGTCTAAATGTTCCCTTTTGCCAATGTCTTTTGCCATTTGATATCTTTTCACCAATCCACCATTGTTTGTGAATCTAGAAGTTCTGTGAGGAGCATTCAGACACAAAGTAATACATATGTCTCTTAGGTGTTTTTTCACTGTGGGGAATTGTGCATCATTCCATTGCCAAAGACTCCTGAAGAGGAAAAGTTATTGCCTACTAGCAATCCTACAATTCCTCAGGCACTGAAGTTGTTATCTGTCCATTCTGGGCATTTTATGGCTTCAAAACCTATTAGAAGTGCAGTATATAAGCGCATCAGTGGGTAAGTAACCTGATCTGAAAAAATTGTTTTTATTGTAGATTGTCTAGGTTAGTTCATACCCTAGCTAATTACACATGTTTATAGCAATTTGTTTTATTAACAAAGATTTTATAATCACACATTTCAGGATATAGTTCCTTTCATGGTTATTTACTAGTAAAATCGAGATACATATTTTTTAAAAAAAAATCAAAGCAAATAGTACTAATGACAGATGATACTTTTAATATATGGTGTACTATTTATTACTTTGACATTTTATTGCTTTTTTGTATTCTGATTAGACATTGTATTACAGTAAGTGATCTTGAAATTGTATTAACAAAATAAAAATAAGGACCCTAAATAATGTCATAATAATATATGGCTTTTGCAAAGGGAGGAAATGCATTGCTATGATTAGATAAAAGACCAAAATGCTGAATCATTTGTGAGGCAATAACATGATGCTTTTTTCTAATCTCACCAATGATTGACAGACTTAATTGTAGGCCCACCAAATGTCTACTCTGTTAGTAGCAAAATGCTGTAATGTTACATTTGATAGCCACTGAATAGCTTGTGGTTAAGGGAGTTAGTCTGAAAGAGGAAGGGGTGAAAAAAAAACAACTGCGCATAAAAAGATCCCTGTTGGCTATGGTGGAATAGTCTCTTAATTATGCATTTTGTTGCCATTTTTTGCTACAGGTATCCAGAGAAAATACAGGTTTCCCTTCACCGAGCTCACTGTTACCTTCCAGCAGGAATTGCAGTAGTACTGAAGCAACGGCCCTCATTAGTGTCAGCAGCAGTGCAAGCTTTTTATCTGAGAGATCCCCTTGACTTAAAAGCATGCCGTGTTTTCAAAACTTTCCCACCAGAGACACGCATAATGACTTCAGTAAGTGACAGTTCTCCTTTGAACCAATCTTGTTGCTCAACAAGTTCGTCATCACATGTGCCTTATATGTGACTTTGGGCTTTTGTGACATCCTGTTCTCACATAGGAGCCTAGTGGAATACTCTAAGGGCTTTAGCTCCCCACTTCCTGCTCTTGAGTGGGAGAGAATGTGCCACTTGTTAAATAACTCTCCAGTCATCACCACCATCTTTTCTGGTCATCCTAATATTCAGCAACCAAGCTACATGTCAACAACCTGTTTTGCTTCAGCCCCTTGTCTATTTCTGGTTTTCTAGTAACCTTTCCCCTCAGAAAAGAACTTTGTAAGCACACACTGAGTGGACCAGCATGCATGAGAATGGGAAAGAAAAGTTTGTGTAATTAAAATCTTTATTCCTAGTGGGTAGGTATGTCACATTAGAAAGGCATCATGTAAATACATAAATACTCTAAGGCATCCGACTACACAGTTCCTTGTTCTGCTTACAGTGCAGTTGATAGACTGGTGCTTAGATGTCTGTTGATGAGAGGGAAGCCTGGATCTCTTGCCTAAACTCAACCACACCTCCCACAGACACAGCAGAGTAGGCGAACACCCCTGCCTCTCCTCTATCAGTTCAAAGAGCTGCTAGGTATCCTCAGAGGCTGTGCTTATGAAACCTCTGACCCAAAGGGTCAGGAAGTTTTCACACTTTCTCTCAAGCTCTCATTGGATGAAGAAAAAAATATTTCTGTCCTGGCTTAACAGAAGAAAGTAAATGTGTGAAAGGGGAGTATGAAAACATACAAAGTAACGATCATTTGGGATTTATATAGTCCTGTAATTCTTTCTACAGAGGCCAAGCTGTACGGGTTTTTCCTCTTCTGATTACACATCTTTAGGTTGTGTTAGATGACACTTAAGATGATGTCTTCAACTTATTAGAGTGATATTTTTAAGGATGTAGTGGGTGAAGGGTTGAAAGTCTTTCTGCAAAAGCAAAAGTTGGCATGCAGCCAAGCTGTGACCTTTTCTAGAGTTAAGAAGCGTGCCAAGATGCCAGGCAAACTAACTAATATAACATATGCAGTAAGTTATGTTTCAAACACAGTGTATCTGATGAACGAGTCACTGGTTACGAGAGTTCATGCCCCTCAGTGTTTGTCCCCAGTATGTCAAATACTTTTCCCGACAATGTTGTGACTTTTCCCACTTTCCATAAAGCCTGAAATACTAGCAACAGATCAAAGTAAATTCTCATGCACACACATAGCATTTCAGAGGATTGTATATTTAATGTGATAATGTGAAATTTTCAGGTTACTTTTACCAAGTGTCTCTACGCACAGTTGGTTCAACAGACCTTTGTTCCTGACAAATGGAGTGGATATTCATTGCCTCCTCGTTCACATGCGCAGTACAAAGCACATGAGCTAGGCATGAAGTTGGTGAGCCTTTTTTCCTAATGTATGATTTTTGTTTGGTTTTATTTGACTGATTCATTTTCATGCACATAAAATACTTTGCAGGTATATATGTGTGTTTGTTTGTTCGTGTATGTATATTACTAGTTGATATCAAAACTCAGTTCTCTGAAGACAGGTTTCAATTTAGAGTGGTAACTGGTGCCTTTACAACTGAGAGAAGGTTATTTTAAGGTTCGTTATTGCACCATTCCAATTATAATCAATAGAAAAATAAATTGAGAACTAAATCTATATAGCCTGTCAAAACATGTTGTACATTGCATGTGTATTTCTTTCCCTCAAAATGTACTTTAAGTTGTTGTACTTATTTATACCCTGAATGGGTCCAAATAGAGCCTTAATTGTATAATTCAATAAAGATCAAAGTTTTTCTTTCTTTTTTCTACTCACATCTCTCATAGGCTCATGGTTTTGAAATTCTGTGTGCAAAGTATAGTCCACCTCATGATGATTCCAAGAAACATGTGTTGAATGTTCCACTATGGGATAACTTTCTCAATAGCCTTAAGAAAAACAATTATTTTAAGGTGAGATTTTGCATGAATTTGAGTAAAGCAAAACTACTGTATCAGCTTCATCTGTGTAGATTGTTTTAAAAAACACATATATTGAGCAATTTCTAGAGTATTTCTTGGCCCATGGAAATCTCATTGTATTTCAGGGTATAAAAATGTCCCATCCTCATCAAAAGTGTTTTTGGAATAGAATATCTTCCACAGTACCCAAACACTGAGAGCGAGAAAACATGTTTGCAAGAAGTAGGACATTTGTTTAGAGTAACTGTCAGACTTTCTCCTGAAGAATAAAATATAACCAACATAATTTTTATGCCCTGAAAAATACGACTGCTGTGATGAAAAAAAAATGTGAAACCAGAAGGCTTGGGAAAGAAGAAAGATAAAACAGCTGTTTTTATTTATTTCCAGATGATGTAGCATCAGTCATGTTGTAAAATAATTTTCAACTCCAATAACAAAATAGTCCAAAGCAAAATGTTGAGGGATGTGTCTGCCAACAGAGGTATATTCTTTCTATTGGCTTCTCTAAAGACAAGCAGACCATGTCACTTAGATGCTGCAGTGAACATTGCAAGGAAATTTCCCATATGTAGTGCAGCACCTGCTGATTTTCTTATCTGCTGTCCTATTGCTAAAATGACAGCATGGAATTGGCTTATTTTGTTGAGTGGTGACCATGTACATTAGGCTTTTGGTTAGATCTACTGGCTTGATATTTGAGCTCATTGTTTTTTGTTGCCTTTTGTTCATCATGGTTTTTGTTAATCCCCAAAAGCAGCTTCATCACATTGAGTTAGTTTTCTGATCACCTGTTTTGGTTCAAGGAGCTTCAGCCACCCTTCCAGGTTCCCGTTAAATTCTGTATATCTCCTGCAGAGTCAAACTGATTGTTATTGGAATGTTCTTCTGTCCTGTTAATAGCAAATGCATTCTTTGCTTTAATCCAAAGTGGTTTTTAACTGTTTTGCTGACTTGTTTTGTTATAACATAATTAATGGTGGAATTGCTCTTGTCAGTCCTAAGAAAGTTAGCATGCATCATAGAGTTCATACATACCCCATGTATACAGTATCCACTGAGCAGTTATCTTAAAGAGAAGAATACATTGACCTGCTGTTATATTTTCAAGGGTGAACTGGAAGGTTCTGCTCAGTATCTGAATCGGTTACATATGGCAGAAAATTATTTCCAGCAGACTGTAATCAATCCACAGAGGTGAGAACACTGGGTTTGCTTATATGAATTTGATTCAGTTTCTTACTTTTTGTTTCGTTTCTTTAATGTCTGTTATTTTGGCTTGCAGTTGCACATGTATATATTCAATGTCTGTGTAGAATTTATAGATATTTCTAATTGCGCTTCCTGATTATTCGAAATACAGTTTTGACTAGCTAGTGAGCATGCCTCCACTTGAGGAGGAAATTTTGTCACCCCAAATTGTTTGTAAATACTCTGCCAAAAAATGTACAATCCAAGGTAATTCTCTAACCACTTATGTGCAGAAAACCCTGTTAAACTCATATATATGATTGCACTTGTAATTATATTGAGATCTGACTTACAAATATTTAAACCAAAACTACATGATAAAAATGTACACTGTAGTAGTACTCTGTAGAATTTTATGCTGAGACTCTCTGGATGCGGACTTTCCTCAGTAATATTGGTTTCCTAAAATATTTAAGAAAAAACAAAAAACAAATCAATAGGAGTTTCCAAACGTGCCCACAGCTAGTATGTGTACATGCTTTACAAGACTTACAAGTAGATATAAATTTTCCCGTATGTGTCTATGTACATGATACTATGTAAAACAACTCTTTCTACTGGTAAGGCTGTGTAACACCTTGTTTAACTGCTGAATTATGCCTATAGGCTACAGAAAAGTAATTTTAAATGTTGATCAGAAAACTTGTTTGATCCTTGCGGGTTGTGTTTTTTATTTTGTTAGTTCAGTTGCTGATAGCCCAGGTGAAGAAATTCTGGCCATATTAAAAGAAACTTCCTTTAATTTGGAAGAATTAAGGAAAGAAGAAGAGAGTCTTCCTCATGAAGATGGTAAGAGGCAAAAAAAGAGTTAAGATCACAGACTGAGTAACCTGCAGAAATTACATCTTTTCATGTGGTTTCTTATACCCTCCACTGATGGTCTTAGGGGTTTTGTTTTGTTTTGTTTTGAAGTATAGGAAGACAAGACTTTTTTCTCTCTAGTACATCACAGGAAAAAAACAGCTAAAACAGACAGAAGGCACATAGAAATTGCCTCAAAGCACCAATCCTGAACATGCTGACTCGGGAGTAAATGTCTGAGACCAATAGGGCTTAAGCATGTCTGGACCTGTAGTCCAAATTTTGCAACCAGTGCACTCTCCATATTTTGATGGATAGTTTCTTTAGGAGTTTTAATGCTGGAAGAAGTGGGGAAATAAGAAAGTACTTTGCTACTGAGTAGAAATATGTGTTTTTTAATAACGTAAGTGAAAGGGATTACTCTTTGGTGTGGGCATCAGCATTCTGCAAGGCTGGCATAATGTTGGTCTTTCTGTTTGGCTTTTTTTTAAAAAAAAAATATGCTTAGCTTTTCTTCAGTCTGTTCATCTCTTTCCTTCTCTTGTGTTATTTGTATAACTGTGGCCCAGCACAGATGTAATATGTATTACTAAGCAATAACAACTAGAAAATCACATGCTGAGTTCATAAGAACTTTCAACTTGCACTAGAACTGAATATGACCTTATTATTAACCCAGATAAAATGAACCAGAATGTTTTAATCATCCTGTCAGAAACCAAATTTAATCAAGGCATTAGGAGTTTTCCTACCTTTATTTTAATCATAGGTTGAGATCTTGCATTGGGATAGATATGTCTGGTACATAGCTACAATACTGCTCCCCCTCCAAAAAAAGTACCTTTTAAGTGACACAGCCCCACCAGGCATTTCTGTGTTGTTGGAGAGCGGAGGGGTCATGGAAATGTGTCCAAATATTTTGCAGTAGCTGAATGCACTGCCACAAGCATCCACAGGGACCTCCAGGTGATCCTTGGAAGATCACTGCAAATGATGTCCTCACAGCATTTGCAACTACAGGAAAATAGCTGGATTCATCTGTGCTGATTCCCTCTGCCCTCCACAACATGGAAATGACTGTGTTGGGAAACTGTGTTGCTTAAAAGGTAAGTGGAGGCAAGGGGATTTTGGTTGTTGTGAAGTTGGTAAAGAATTTTGACTTCTGCAGTGATCAGAAAAGAGGGTTATAGTAGCCTAAGTTGAACTAAAGCTATTGTAGCTCACGAGCAGGTTGCGAACCATAGTCTAACAATGATCAGAGGCCCCAGGTAGTAAAGGAGATTAGATGAAGGGAGGGTGTATGTGATTTTGCAGTCTGTTCCTAATCCCTTAACATTGAATAACATTATACCAAGCATGTAGAGTTAGGGATTCAGCAATACTGCTCCTTTAAGATATTAAAGGATGATTTGTGGATATCCAGGATTTGTTATACATTGTGTGTAAGAGAATGGCAGATGACAGCACATCTGTAACTTCTATTATTTTGTGGAAAAGGAATATAAGCCTGCACAAATTCAACTTTAAGAAACACACTGAAAGTTTAAAAAAAAAGAAAAGGGAAAGAAAGAATCTTGTGCCAATACTTAGTTTTAAACAAAAGAAATGGCATTGACTGATTTTCTTAATGTTCTCCACAGAATCTTGATTATTTGCGAAACTTAATCAGTGTTCAGACTAGGGTTGCCTCATATGAACAACTAGTAGTGTTCTAGTAGTGTGTGTTACTATTTTCTAGTAGTGTGTGTTACTATTTTCTAGTAGTGTGTGTTACTATTTTCTAGTAGTGTGTGTTACTATTTCAGATGACAGTTGGTTAGAGATTTCTCCTGAAACTCTGGACAAGATCCTTCAAGAGGCATCAGGCACAAACAAGCCCACTTCGGGCTTAAATGAGGAGGAACAGAACTATGACTTGGCGGAGGTCACAGAAAGTATGAAAGCTTTTATATCTAAAATGTCAACATATGAAGGAGCAGAAATACCGTGGTATGTCTTTTAAACAGTGTATGTTTCCTTATTGCATAATCATTTCTGCATTTTTTGGCTAGTGATTCAGTTTTCCAAGCAGGCATAGCTTAGTCTGAGACATTTTAAATTGCCTAGATATTGTGTCATGTTTGTGGTTTTCTGAAAATGTAATCTTACTGAAAAGACAAATAGTGTAAATCCTAAAAGTATTAATATCAACATATTTTGGTTATTTTGTTGCATTTGGTAAAGTCGAACACATTCTGAACTTCTTGACAGCTGCCAAAATAAGAACTGGAAGGTCTCCCAAAATGTCTTGTTGGGTGTGGAATGTATCACATAGCCAAAATTATTCTGATCAAGAAAAATACATTTTATTAGAATTAGAGATGGTAGTGAATATGTAAATAATACCAGGGCCCCTTTGCTACTCTCTGGCTAAGTTAGGACAGATTGCACATAGAAACTAAGAAAAGTATATATTTGCTGTTGCAAAATCTTTCTGTCAATCTTCTCTAACAGATGTTAATTGGATTGTGTAACTCTTTGTTAATACTTCTAACAAAAAGATGTGAACAGCATCTCTATGTTATACCTTCTGTTGCATTTTAATATAAAGACACACTAGTAGTTTAACTCAATTCATATCTACTCAGAAGTAAGCCAGGTTGAGTTAATTGGGACTGACTCATATGAAATGTGTTTCAGATTGCAGCCTGAGATGATATTTAAAAAGCATTGTGTCTTATATCAGGCATTTGCAACTTGTATCTCTCGGAGGGCCGTTTTTATTAGTGCACTGGCTGTAAGAGAGCTGAACTAACAAAGCACTTGTTACAATCTTGGGGTTTTGTTTTGTTTTTTCATTTATGTTCCATATAACAGGCAGGTTTTAGTCCCTCATCAACTGCCACAGATTTTTTTAGACTCTTTCTCTCTGTTAACTTTTAATCTTTTAATCTTAGCCCATAGATTCTCTCTCCCTCTCTGTCAGTCTGCAGCTCCCATCTTGTTACCTCAGCTGTTTTGCAACCCTCCTCACAGAACTCTGTATTGTACCATCCTATTTCTTATTTATCCTTTTCTCCTTTTTCTCTGTATTGAATTTCCCCCATCTCCAATGCAGTCTCCTCTAGTATTGGCCTTGGTCTGACTGTGCATCTATCTGTTTATGTTTTACTGTACCTTTTTCTGCACCCTGTCTCTTTTACCTACACATATACATACCTATTTGTCTCCTCTTACTGAAAGTAGGCTTCTTTGTGCTTTCATTTGTTGCCTACCTCTCTTGCTGTTCCCTCCACTCTTGGACAGGTTGCTGTTCCCCTTCACCCTCACCTATGACTTCCCAAGTTCAGCAGCAAACGCACAAGAGCTTCTCACTTTTCATAGTTTATCCACTGAGTGGTCAAAGCATGCTTTGCAATTTGACACAGTTGTAAGCTGAAAAAAACGGTGTTGCTTCCTTTGTGTGCCTTTGAATCCTGAGAGGGGAAAAGCAGTGCAAATGTAGTGAATGCCAGCATTCTGCCTTCCCATGGTCTCGCATTTGTTGGGGTTCGTGAGCTTTAGATGTACAGAGTGTTAGTGTGTTACAGGCAAATGAAGAGCTAATTTAACCTTTGGAAGCCCATTTGGTAAAGTGTGTCTTTGCCTCTGAAAGTTCATGCCACAAGTGACTTTGTACTGATCCTTGTATAGAATTAGGGTGGGGGTGAATCTGGCCAGTTGTCCATACAGATCCTTGTCCTCCTCCCCATCTGCTTTGGAAGGGTTGGCGCAGCTGCTACAGTGAGAAGGTGCTATAAGAGGCTCCAAGGTGAAAGGAAGAACAACCAAAACTGGCTTTCCTTTCTTGTTTACAGAATCCTTTAGTAGATCAAAGCCCTTTCTGAAGCACAAAGACTCCATTTGTAGAAGGCCTCTGCTGGATCCAACCCAGTGTATTTTCTCAAATGCCAGTGCCAGATGTCCAAAATGTAGTTATGAACTTTTCATTGCAGGTCTTCCACCGAATCTCGTGTCACGTTTGATGTTGACTCATTCTCAAATGCTTTAGACAAAATACTGGGTAAGTGGGGAAGAGAGGGACAGGAGAGCATGCCTTGAGAGAAATTGAAATTTCCCTTATATCCCCTACTGTATTATACTAATACATGGTTCTTTTTCTCTCTTTCACTGTTCTGTATTGGTATTATTTTTGTTTCTAGGAGCAACTTCTGAAGAGCTAGACTCTGATGATTTGGAAGAAGAAGAGGAGTTTGAGTTGCTAAATAGTGATGAAGAGTCTGATCTAAAAGCTGACAGGCAGGGAGAAAAAATATTTCAGAATGAAACAGCTGGAAGTCTCAAATCATACATGGATGAAATGGACCATGAACTGGCATCCACTAATATTGGCAAAAGCTTTACTCACCAACGAAAAGTGGTATGTTTACCTTAGACCTTCTTTTTGATAGACAGTAGGAGAAGAGAAAAGCAGGTAGCCATCAGAGTGCCTTCTTCAAAAACAACTCCAGTGTTACATAATTTTTCTAAAATTTTGTCTCTTTGCTAGTTAACTGCTATTTGTATTTTGTGATTTCAGTGTTGAAAGATATCTGAACAAAAGGTTAATGAAAGATCTGCTTTCATTGTCTCCATTTACTGCAGGTTGGGACTGGTAAAGCATCTTCATCACAAGACCCTTGTAGTGACTTGGAAGATGACTATAGCGCGGAAGAGTCTGGCTTGACACCTGTGGATATAGACTTGAATCTAGTGACTAACTTGCTAGAATCATATAGTGCTCAAGCTGGACTGGCAGGACCTGCGTCTAACATTCTGCAAAGCATGGGAGTACGCTTGCCTGAAAATTCAGATAACAAACCTCACTAGCACTTCACTGATGGAATAATCTGGTGTCCTAGTTGGTGGATATGTTGCTGGGTGGATGCAGTGCCAAGAAGCAGCATTCTTTTAGAATTAAAGATTTTCACTTCAGTGTGTAAATATATGTAAGCAGTATTTTAATTCTCATTTCTTATCATTTCAGAATCTGTCTTGTATAAATTATCTCATGGTTGTAGGTGGTATAATTTAAAGTTGAGTATAAATATTGGGATGAAAAAGGGCCATTGCAAATATTTTTCTAAAAGACATTTTCTATTCATTAAAAGACCTGCTAAAACTTTCTGTGGTTATTAAAAGACTTGGAAAAAATGTATTTTCTTACTGTATTTTCTTCTCGATATTGCAGCTTAGTATTTACATGGTGGGAAATTCCAAAAGGCATTTTGTGAAAAGAATGGTGATTCTGTTCAAACATCAATTCCATGTTTGTTTTACTTCCTAGCCTCTGCTCTCCCCCTCCCCCAAAAAAATTCTGTTTGAAAATTACTTAAAATGTAGTCAGCCCTTCACATTTGCTAGGGTTCGGGTGCAAAAGTGGAAAAATCACAAATATCAAAATGTGTATATGTATCTGTGGGAAGGATGTGGAGATATGGTGGGGAGAACGAACACCCAGATTCAAAGCAGGTCAGGGAAAAGAGAAGTAAAGGGGGTGGATTTGCATGGTGGCCTTACACTTCCTCTCTCTTGCCCATCTCCTTCCTTGGGTGTATGTATCAGGGCATGAGGAGAGCATTTGTGGTGGGCTGTGATCTATCCTTAGCCAACCAGGCAGTGACTGCAGGAGAAGGAGGAAGACCAGGGTGGGTTTTTAATGGGTTATGCGGTCTGATCGGAGTCACCAAGAGGGAAGGTTTCCCTGGAAAAGAAGCACCTTAGGTGTGAGGGAGGGATTAGAGAAACAAGTAATCAAATCTGTGAAAGTTAAACCTGAAAATGTGAAGGGCTGACTGTATTTCTCTTTAGCCCATGAGGAGTATTTTTTGTATTTAATCTAAAATATCCAAAATGATACAAGAAAAGCTTTTTGCTTTTATTTTTGAGACCTTGCAATTAAAAGATACTTCTTAAAAGAAAGCAGTGTTAATCCATCTTGCTGATCATTGTTGAGAGTTTCTTTCTGCTCTTTGTACAGATGTATTTTCTAACTGAGCTTCAAAAGTGAAGTGTGTACAGCAGCTGTGCCAAACTGGCATGTCGGCTTTCAGACCACTGCTGACAGGAGGTTCAGGCCTATATTACCCAAGAGGTAACTCAGGATTCCAAACCAGATGTTGCTGAATTGGATGTGAATTCTGCCCAGACCTCATGGCTGTGTTAATACATCCCTTTCAAAAGCCTTTGTCTTCCTCATCTGCAATATTAAAAAGTGATTTTATAATTGGTGAAAGGTTTTGTAGCCTCCCTGATGAACAAATACAACTTCAAATAACTGACCATCTGTAAAAATAAAATGCAAGACATGTTGCATTCTCTTCTCTCCATGTCATCTTGTAATTGTTACTGTGAATCATTTTTTCCTCGTTGCCCTTCACTGCAGCTTGTTGTTACTCTTACATTTCTTTACTTGTGTTTGTCAATCAGTTTTAACACAAAACTCTGTGTTACTATTCAGCTGAAATACAGTTACTTGTACAAAAAGTTGAAATCAAGGACAGGAAAGTCAAATATCTTGTTGATATACTCACAAAACAAAAACAGTGAAATATTAGATGTTCTTAACAGTAGCCCTGTGAAAAGTTCCAGTATCTCCTCATAGTTCCACATACTACTGAAAACAAGCATGTACTGACAGGGTTTTAACTATCAAGTTCTTTTGGAGTAACTTTGCCAGCCATAGAGCAGCTAGTATTTCTTTTGTAAGATGGAGGATGCAGGAATTGTTTTTAACTTTTTTTAAGATTTACCATGGGTGTTACCTTTATTGTCTTCAGTATTATTTCTTTCTCTTTTATATACGTCCTTGGCAGGCTGTGGCTGGCTTACTTACCTTTATTTTGGGTACCAGTAAGACTTAATTTCATCCTGGTCCAAAGAGGGGACAATTAATGAAAACATGTTAGCACAGTGGGGGGAAAAGCTCGCACTCTCCACAAAAGCCATATCCACCCATCAGTTGGAAGGGAATACATCCCTGGAGAGTGAAAAGCCCTGTACAAGAAACAAAAGATTGCAGCTGTTCCTAGCTGCTCTTGAAGTGTCTAAAATATTTGCATGTTTCCTTTCATCTCTGCCAACATCAGTAAGTACTATATGTGAAAATGGGTCATGCTTAAATCAGAGTATGCTCTCTCAGATGAAACAAACCTGAACAGCTCATTTTTCAAACTTTTATTTAGAGGGCAGGATACAAACTTATTGTAAAGGATAGCTTGAGTCCAAGAGAGGCGAGTCTCTTCCTCTAAGAATGATAGTTCAGTTTCATTTGGACTGAAACCTCTATTGATCTTCTTGAGGAAATGACAGCTGCTGTGGCTACCAAATTTTGACAGACTGATCTGAATGGGAAGGACCTGAATACAACTGATTGAGCTTCCATTTGAAAATCCATTTAAAATGAGATCCTTGCATTATTTTCCAAATGAAAGTTTTTGGTCTCTCCATTTACTATAGAAGCTAGACTAATGCTCATTATTCTTCACCAAGTACACACATCTGACTGAATCTGTAAACAGAACAAATGGAACATCTCTTTAAAAAAAAATTTAAAAAATACATAGCCACAATTATAACTTAATTTAAGCACGTGGATGAGTTATAGTCAGTCTTATTAAAACAGTTCTAGAAAATAATTGCTTGCTTGATCTGAAGCCTCAGGGCAGTAAAAGCCCTATGCTGTCTGCCTATGATTAATGCCCTCATATAATCTTCCAGGGAGTTAATCTCTTTGAAACAATCTTGGAGAAAATGGTGATGAGCCTACTAAATACAAGCAACACACTTGCCATTTCTCTCAGAGTTAATATGATACTTCTGTTGATTGCTGAATGCTTATTCCATTGTTGCACTACTGGTCAAGTAATTTAGCTTTCTCACATTCTTTCTGCAGTGTCTTTTCTATCCACTTTAATTTTTAAAAGAATTTGTTAACTGCTTTACTGCCCAACAGGGCCCTCAAAGCTGTGTACAATAGAAGGTATTATGCTCATTCCTTGGAAAAACAGATTAAGGCCAGTTTTAAAAACCAAAGACCAAATGCAACAGCATACATTTGCATGCTATCACCCTGTTTTATTCCACCTCTTATTTCTGCAGCAGTAGATGAAATTTAATTCCTATTATTAGCCTAACTAGGACAGAGTGTTGCAACTACCTTTTTTGTTTTGTTTTTTGTTTTATTTTGTTTCCTTATGTGCACCAACTGTAATCCTGGCCAGATTTGGTCAACTTCAACATCTCGGAACTACCTCAGATAACTTCCTCTGCTTATCCATTCTTACAAATAGTATTTTCAGACTTATTTTTGACTAAAGTAAAATAACAGAACTGGGGACTCTGGAAAGAATACTTTTTATTTGCAAAGAAAATACAGCCACAAGAGCACATTTTAACATGAAAAGGCAATACAATTGAGTTGGACAGATAAGACACAATGCAAGGACACTAGCTACATCAGAAAACATGCTGAAATTAAAACACGCTTTTGGTTTGGTATTTAAGTTCCTTTAAGAATTAGGCAAATTCAACAAAGTAGTGGCAACAGTAGAAAAACCAAAGACAATTTCACTCATCTGTGCTTAGAGACCATGAATTCCATCGCATGTTGTCAAAGGAGAAATTAATTAGAAGGTGATGGTCAACATCTTTAAAAGAGACTCATTATATGGGTGGAGACTCATACTATAGTACAGCAAAGGTGTAATTATGAAGGGGAGAGGTTGGCACAACAAACACAGAAAATGTCTTTGGGGCAGAATTCTTATGTGAGAATGCAGTAAGCTCATTTTGCCTCTGTAATACAACGTAAATTGCTCAACTGTCTATTTATCACATTTTTTGTGTGTGTTGTGGGCTATAAGAGATTTCTTTTTATACTGGAACTTTTAAAAATTTCTGTACAGTAGCATCTAGTGAATAAATCCACAAAATATTGGGGTTTAGATTAAGGACCTGTTGCCATAGGTTTTGCTGTACTGGAGCACCCTGGAATGATTTCCGCAGAAAAAAATATATAGGGGGAAATGTGGCATCAGAATGGAAGACCCACATGGCTTCACCAAGGAAGGGTTAGTGAGCCAGACCAATTCCCAAGAAACACTGGAACTTTGTTTAAAAAATTTTTAAAGTCCATAACATCAAAAATTAGTCTATTCCACATTGTGCACCACAATGACAGTGTAAATTCTAAAATAAATTCCTAGCCTCTTCTGCAGTCCTTGTATCAACAACTGCTCCACTCATCTACAGTATCTGAGCTATGAGAAGGGTGCTTTATTTTTCAAACTGTAGAACTACTTCTTCACTCCAGCACTATATACATGCATATTAAGGCTGTCATCTGATTAAAGAAATGAGGGAGTGAAACCATACTAACTTGGGCAGTGAGATCCGAAGTCAGAGGAACAACAAGGACTTGCTCTGATCAGGAACAGGAGGAATATTTAGGTTTTTCCCCCCCTTTGCATATATATGTGGGAGAGGGGTGGGACTGTTTTAGAAATTTTCTCCACTGGACTCAACAGGAGGAAAATTATATACTCTTTTAGGACTAGGGCACATCTCTTATTTTACCTGACCTCATTTTTGACATTCAAGACTGACACTATGCCACAATATATTAAACAGTGAACATGCACTACCCTACAGAATAGTAAATTTATCACTCTTTCTTACATAAAATGTTGTCACCCTCTGTTCTTCAATAGCTACATTAGTTACTCAGATATTTAAATACTTACGTAGTCAAATATCACCAAGAAACTATTAACAGTTATTACTATGTATAGATCACTGATAAACCTGTAAGTTATACAGTAGATGATATTGGATAATACTGAATTAATATAAGGTACCTGTTTTATGCTCTCCAGTAATTTGATGATAATTAGAGTTTAGGGATAGATCTTCCTTCTGAAAGTAGCAATTAATATTATATTAACTATAATAGTTCATTAATAGTACTACATCTTTTGTTCCCTTTTATCTTCTACCTCTATTTCTCTCTCTCTCTTTTCCTCTTCCTTTTCTTTTTTTCTTTTCTTCTCTTTTTCTACTTACCTCTTTCTTCATATTCTTCCATTTACTAGCTCTTTAGTAAGGTTTTAGTTATTGAGTGGCACAAGCAAAGGTTTCTCTTTTTCCTTTTTTCATCTAATATATATATATTGCATACAGTACTTCACATTGTAAGATTTGTTATGTCATGTATGATGTTATGTACAATGTTACATTTGAAAAGACGCTTATGTAAATAATTCAAGATCCCTTACTGGGCAGCAGCCACTGCAATCAACTGGGATCTGTTCTCCTGTTGATCACAAAGCAGCTAACTGATGTTTCCACCCCACTACCAGAAACAATCTCCATTGTGATAGGCAGAATCAGGGTCCTGGCCACAATTCCCTCTCATGCAGAAGATAGCTCACAGTGGCGGGGTGAATGGAACGTCAGCTATCTGCTTCATGAATGACAGGAGAACAGACCTCCATTGCTTGCAGTGGCTGCTGACTAGTAAGTAGAGACTGAGGGATTTTCACAGTCCCTACATGTCCCCTAACCTAAGGGCTATGTAGGGATCATGAATACAAAACAGTAATGAATGCTTAACTCTCATTTATGAGAGGATTCTAGCTTTTGTTAGAAAGCATATCAAACATTTTTAAACAAACACATACCGGCCAGGATGTAGGATCCTGTGGAACTGCTTCCATGAGTCCAAAGAGATCTTAAGTATTTGTAATTCTTTTTAAAAAAGAAATTTAAACAGCAGCTTAAAATAGCTGCCCTCCATTATCTCATGCCAAATTTATTCTGAAACTAAGTATAATTCAGACTCAACTGTGATAATAGTACGGTGGCCGGTTGTTAAAAATATCCAGTTAAAAACATCACAAATCCAATGCAAACCTTTGAATGAGCCTGAACAGTTGTTTGGATCTCTAAAACAAAACTGTTTTGGCAATTCATTTAGGGGAAAACTTCAGATCCAGAATTAATTTACAAACACCATGGTAGTTTAAATCCTACCAGTATCCTAAAAATCTTGATCTAAATCGAATGTGATGCTTATGGTAGCATCAGAGTTTTCAACCCTTACCTTCCATGGCAGCGCCAGAAATCTCCTTCAGAGACTCATAGCCCTCAAAATAGGATTTCAGGGAACTAGAAGGATGGAGTTTAGGAGGTAAGGGGAGCATCTGATTCTCCACTTTTAAAATAATTTTTCAAAACATTAAAATCTGTGACAAAATTGCTTTGGGGATTAGCTATTTTGAATGCCAATGCAACTCGATGGTGGGTTGGTAGGTAACAGGAATAGCATCTCCAGAATGAAACCCAAAACAGTGATGTATGTGGGAGAGGCTTACAGATGAGAGAAATTCTATATAAGGCAAAGTTTCTGTGTGTCTTGCATCTTCAGCCAGAGACAAGGGGGCTTGGGTGTCAGCAGGGATTGACTGTCACAGTCTGTCAAAACCGTTAACATATCAACATGGTACTATAACTGAATTCTAAAAAGATACTTTTATTTCCACTGTTGCTATAATAAATGTTACAGTTTGTGTTATAACTACTGAGTTGGCCTGAGTTTTCTAAAGTCATTGGCAGTAAACGGAACATGCTTCCTTAAATAAACAGTTTGGTTCTGAGGAACAATTAAAACTCTAGCCCTGTTACACAAAGGCTGTGATAAAAGAGTGGAGTCAGGGCAAATATTAACAGGGATTGGATTGGAACTGCACGCCAATCTTAAGGAGAATAAAGGACTGTCACACTAACTTCTGCGGGAAGTGTGACATAGGCCATTTCCGCACTAGACTGTTATAGTGCTATTATTCCACTTTCAACATCCTACGGAATCCTGGGGTTTGCAGTTTAGGGAGGGGCCTCAAAGGCCCCTCCCTAAACTGCAAACCCAGGTCCATAGGAGTTGAAAGTGGAATAATAGCACTTATAACAGTCTAGTGGAGAAATGGCCCTAGTTTCAGTTGCTGTTTCAATAACTCATTCAAAGGCACTGAACTCTGTATCTGTACAAAATTTTGTTCTTCTGTTGATTGTACAAAATTCCTTCTTGCCCAGTTGTCAAACACTGGAGACAAGAGACAGGCACTTTCATTTAGGCAAAAGTGCTATGTGGTACAACCTCCTCTGCCAACAGATATCTTGCAGAAAATTAAGAACCAAGGACCACAAAACTAAGACCCCAGTAGTAAAACTAGCAGATTTTTTACTTGGAACAGATTTTTTACCTATAACAGTAAACAGCAGAATAGTTAAATGTGAGAAGGCGGAGAGGCCTGTTTCGTAACCCATTCCTGGATCAACTGATGGGCTATAGCTTGCTTAGGTGGCACCCAAAAGGAGAGGCTGTCATCCTTTTCTTTGTGAGGCTTGGGTTCCCTTCCAAGGGCCTCCACTACTTCCTCATGGCTGAACCATCTGGCATCTTCAAGCTCCTGTTTGTTGATACTAATCTGCACGTGAAATTGTTCAAATGAAAATAACAACGTTAAATAACCGCAGCATCCTAGTGGGAGTAAGAGCAGCATTTTGGCTATGAGCTAGGAAAGAGGAAGAGCAGAGTTCAAATGACACCTCTGTCACAAATCCACTGGACAGCTAGGCCATGCACTACTGTATCTATCCCTGCTTCCACGTGCAATGCACAGAATAATACTATCAGTCTATTTGTATGAAATTGTTTCAGTGTTACTGAGATACTGTACATGATATGCTCTGACCAAGCAAAAAGTAATATATAAATCAGGAATTCTGCAGCTCATGGACTGCATGTGGCCCTCTGTGCTCCAGTGTGCTCCTTGAGACCTTTGCATACTCTATCAAAATTATTGATATCTCCATGAGTTTTTGGCTGGAAAGAACACACTTAAAGAATTAAAACACCTCTTCTGTGGGGCTGCTATGTGTTCTTTTAAAGGACACGCACCTCAAAACAATCAGCACCCACCCACTAAAAGGCCAAAGATTACACGTCTTCACTTATGTTCACTCAAAATGGTGGCTGTAATAATGCCCTGCCTCACTTTGGAGGAGTTGAATACTGAGTGGAGAAATACTCCAGGCTCTGGAAAATGCTCATACCAATAGAAATGCTATACTTTTTAACAAAAAGCCGCCCATGACAATTAAAATAATTTAAATTCCAAGGCTGCTTGGGCAGAAAAGTAGGCTGGGAACAATACACTTTAATATAAACGAGATTTTTTCCCATAGTTTTAAACACAGAAAAACAAAGATGAACAAAGGTTAGTTACCAAGAACTGTACATTTAGATGAAGGGTGAGGAACCTACATTCTTCCAGATGTTACTGAACTACAGCTCCCACCATCCTTAACCACTAGCCACTCTGCCTAAGATTGTAGTTGGAGTCCACAACATTATAAAGCTCCCTACATCTGATTTGATAAGTCAATAAAGGTTGCTTTAGTACAGTGGTTCTCAACCTGTGGGTCCCCAGATGTTCATGGACTTCAGCTCCCAGAAGCCCCAGCCACTATGGTCAATGCTCAGGGCTTCTGGGAGCTGAAGTCTACAAACATCTGGGGGCCCACAGGTTGAGAACCACTGCTTTAGTAGTTTCTATTGCAAGATAAATAAAATAAAAAGGAGTCCTCATTGTGCATGCTTTACCTCACTCTTTTGTGGAAGCACCAAGGCATGACATGCTATCATGAGGGAGCTGTGTGGGAATGGCCAGTGCTGAGAAGCAGAATACCACAGAGATGTCACTTCCAACCCTACCTCCTCAGCGATTTCCCGGTGAATTGTTTCTTCCAAAGTCTCACCTGGGAGCAGAAAGTATAGTTAACGAAACTTTTATATCCTGAGAGAGGGTCATAAAGTTTCTTTTGGGGTAAGCACCAAAATTTCTGTCATGACACCCGAAAAGGAATATAAAAAGCCCTTATATTACTTACCAGGTATATCTCATCTCTTCACAACCTCAACCAATAGGTTACTGTTGACCAGATCTATGATTTGTTGACATTTCATTTCATTTCTTTCTTTCTTTCTTTCTTTCCTTCCGTCCTTCCTTCCTTCCTTCCTTCCTTCCTTCCTTCCTTCCTTCCTTCCTTCCTTCCTTCCTTCTCTTTCTTAAGCCTTGTCTAATTTTCTAAGAAGCCATCATGCTGTTGATCCTTCATCGAGCGCCTTCTATCTAAGTAATACAACCTACCCATCCCCTTTTTAAATGGCTTCTGACAATTGCTGTTGCTCTGATTTATTTCCATTTCTGTTTCAGTTTCGTTTAAAATGAAACGTAGCCTTTCCTGGTATTCCAAGATAAAGGTAAACAAGAACTGTTCCTTGAATTGTTCAAATTTGAAGAAACCTTATCTAACATTTTTTAAAATGGTAGTATTTCATTCATTTTAAAAAAAAACCATCTTAAGTTTCACAATAACTGTTACTTAATGCCATGATTATGCCCATTGTCAAGGCAATTGTGCTATGCACAGAACACTAGTATGCACCCTAAACAGGAACGAAAGACTTATTTCAAATTTAAAATAGGCAGCATGTTAGCTAGGCTTCAACGAACTGTTGATGCCAACATGGCACTCCAACAGATAAGGGGAAAAAAATCACAAGTTTTCCTGTGAGATTCGTAATAGTTTTCTATCTTTTTGCCTCTTGGTCTGGCCACTGAGAGAGATAAAGTAGGGAGTGGGAGAGGAATGCTTGCTGTAATCACTCTACGTTTTAGTCTCAGGGCTTCTACAAGCAAGATAATTTGCTGCAATCTGTTCCTGAGCAGAAGGGAACTTTATGTAATGTTTAGAGATGGTCTGTATAAAATTTTGGGACTACACAACATGAAAGATTTTCTTTGAAATGAGGAGTGCATACATGTGTCCAGGACACACGGTAACTCCTGCTATGGGTGGTGGGCTTGTCACTGCAGAGGAGAGGATGGGCTTTCTTTGCTATGGAAATACACGCAGCATGCATGAAACACCAACAAATCTTGTACATCAATAGCTGTTTTCTCTTGATCTTAAATTGGTTTTTGTGTGTGGTCTCTATCATACAATATGCCTGATTTGTTCTTGAAAGCAGCACAACTAGTGAACCTCCTAGTGATTAAATTGTTGATTGCCTGTTCTAACAGGTAACGCTATGGAGAAAAAAAAACTTGACCAAATCGTTCTTGACAGTCAAATGCCTCTAAGTCAATGAGCTGTGGTTGTTGTTGTTAACTACCATCAAGGCCCGTTCCACACCTTACCTTTCTTCGGCGCTGGGGTGTGGGGAATCGCGCGAGCAGCCTCCAGCGAGAGGCTCTTGCGTCCCTGCTGCTTCAGATCCGCATGAGCTGCCTGCTCCTGAGCAGGTAGTGCTAGAGCCCCGCTTCTTCCTTCCGCAGTGCAGCCTGGGACTTTCCCAGGCTGCGCTGGAGCAGGAAGCGCGACTGTTACGGCTCTGGAGGCTCCGCACGCACGGTAAGTGTGCACAGGGTCCTGGAGCAATGCACAATCACACAACATTTTCGGCTGAAAGATGAAAATGAAAAAGTGCGCAAGCGGTGCCTGCCAGACTCTGGAGCGTCGCGTGATTGTGAGTGCATCATGCAGATCGCTTCTCACAAGTGCATGATGCCCTGCAAAAAGGGCCCAAATCAACTTCAACTATGAATGAGACATTTCCAAGTCAGCTTGTTATCAATACCCCTGCTCAGTCCTGCAGAATCAGGACTGTGGCTTCCTTGATTGGGTCTGTCCACCTATAATGAGGTCTTCCTCTTCTCCTACTGCTTTCTACCTTGCCAAGCATCATTGCCTTTTCTAATGAGTCATGTCTTCTCATGATACGCCTCGAGTACAACAGTCTCAGTTTAGTCTTCCAAGGAGAGTTCAAGCTTGATTTGCTATAGGACCCATTCATTTGTCTTTTTGGAAGTCCCTGGTATCAGAACTGAACCACATTTCAAATGCATTGATTTTCCTCCTATCAGCTGTCTTCATTGCCCAGCCTTCAGAATGATACATAGAAATTGGAAATAAGATGGCATAGACAATCCTAATTTTGGTATTCAGTGAGGTACCACAGCACTTGTGCATCTTGCCCAGTTCCTTTGTAGCTGTCCTTTGAAGTACAAATCTTCTTAAATAGTTGAGGACTGATCAACAATTTACTTTAACTAATGCAAATTAATATTTAGACTTAACTGGGATTTTCAAGTGAGTCATTGTTTAAAACTACCTCTGGTGCTTTGGCAGACAATGCACAGCAGCAGAATAGAACTACCGAGGGGTGATGCAAACACAACCCCAAGTGGTTACTCACATTCATTAACAGGTCTCCTTTTTTCTCCTATAACTCCTTCAGCTAATCCAGAGCTTTTCAAACTGTATGTCATGACACGCTTGTGTGTTGATTGCAGTGTGTAGGTGTGTCGCCTGTGCTGCTTCGGCTGAGAAAGACCCTGGCGAGAGCAGGTGGCGTCAGGAGGGGCAGGCTTAGGTGGAGTGGCTGCCTCTACTTACTGAATCACTGTGTAGCGAAATGATGTATGTCTGAAAAAGTGTATCACCAACATGACAAGTTTGGAAAGCTCTGAGCTAATCCTTAACCTCCAGCAAAATGATGAACAGGGAATCTCAACAGCTTGCTATAATCTCCACTAAATTAATCTTTCCCATGTGGCATCTGTCTGAATTTTTTCTAAAAGTTTTATTTTTTTATTTTTTATTATTTATTGGGGGTAGTTCAGCTGAGGTAGGCGTTATAAGGGATATCCAGAAAGGACTCTTTTACTCTGTTTGGAGCTCACACAACTCAGCGGAAGAAGAAGACATGTATCACAAGTTTAAAACCCCAAGGTAACCACTTCGTCTGGCTTGTTGTCACAGTAGAATGTTACAGACAGAACAACGGCACAGCACACTGTAAAGCAGCTGATACTGTAAATCCAAAAATGAGGGTGGGGAACTATGTCCCTCCAGATGCTGAAGAAGCACAATTCCCATTATTCGTCATCAGTAGCCATGGGAATTAAAACTCAACAACATCCGGAAGGCCATGAATTCCCCAGCCCTGACATATATGCCAATTCCTCTTCAAATCTGTAATAGTTTCTATCTGTAATAGTTACTTTTAAAATACAAAAGCCTAAGTGAATCCCTGCCCCCAGTTTTCATCATTTCCAAGTCTACAAAAATATTTCATACTCAATTATTTGATGACTAAAAAATTGCCTTGAGGAGCCCTTTTGCATGAAGACCCAAATAAAAATAAATAATAATAACGACAGCAATAAGAGCAACAACAGCATCAATGCATCAATAATAGACATTTCATATTGGATGCCAATTTCAGAATAAATGCAATAGATTGATTAAATTTTTTTTGCAAGACAGTTATTTGCGACACAGCGAGCAAGTCAGGTAAGACTGGATCAATTCATTACACAACCTCTCTGCCCCCACCAGGTTCTCTGCTCCATGGTAACCCATAGACCCTTATTAAAAATCTGCAGGTACCCATTTACAACATAATTCCTTACCTACATCACAGAAGCCAGCCAGAGCGCTGTACATCCCTTTGGGAAAAGACGCTTGCCGTACAAGAAGACATCGACTCCCATCAGACACCAAAGTAATGACCACTGGAGACATCTAAAAATAGAAAAGGAAAAAAACAGGGCTGACAACCTATTGGGAAGTTACATCATCGTAAACTGACTTACGATTGCATAAATTTGAATTGTGCCATTGGGCATTGTTTGCATTCTCAGCAGGGAAGCAGAGACATAGCAGAGACACAGGGGGGAAAGGCTCAAATGATACGGGACAAGTAGTACAAGCGGCCAATGGCGGGAGAAGCAGAAACAATAGTACAGGACTAGCAGGAAGGGCCCGGGGACTTAACTGTCTCTACGCTAATGCACGGAGGATGGGAAACAAGCAGGATGAACTTGAACTCCTAGTACAACAAAATAAATACAATTTGCTAGGCATCAGTGAGACCTGGTGGGATGAGTCTCATGATTGGGATATAGGAATAGAGGGGTATAGCCTATTTTGTAGAAATAGACCAAACAAGAAAAGAGGAGGAGTAGCCTTGTATGTCAAGCATGTTTTCACCTGTGAAGAGATCTGTGACTTAAATCCAGAAAGCCAGGTCAAGAGCATTTGGGTAAGAATTAAGGGAGCGAGAAACAATAGGGATATTCTGGCGGGGGTTTACTACAGACCTCCAACCCAGGCTGAGGACTTTGATGATGCCTTCCTCAACCAAATGACTGCACATTCAAGGAAGAGAGATACAGTAATAATAGGAGATTTCAATTACCCGGATATATGCTGGCAGTCAAACTCTGCCAAGACAGCAAGGTCCAGCAAGTTTCTTGCTTATCTTGCAGACAACTTCATGGTCCAGAAGGTGGAAGAGGCCACAAGGAGACCAAATATTCGAGATCTGATCCTGACCAATGGGGATGACCTTGTTAATGAAGTAGAAGTGGTTGGATCTTTAGGGGGGAGTGACCATGCCCTATTGGAATTTGGCATTCAGTGGGAAGGAGAAGATAAGTGTAGCCAGACACTCATCTTAGATTTTAAAAAAGCAGACTTCTGTAAACTTAGGGAGCTGCTGGCTGGAATTCCGTGGTCAAGAATAGTGAAAGGGAAAGGAGCTCATGAGGCATGGGAGTTCCTTAAAAAGGAGATACTGAAGGCATAGTCTAAAATTGTGCCAATAAGGAGGAAAAATGGAAGGCATCTGAAGAAACCAGAATGGTTGATTAAAGAACTCTCAGCTGAGCTAAGTGTTAAGAGAAACATGTACAGGAAATGGAAGAAGTGGGAAATCACCAAAGAAGAATTTAAGCAAGTAGCCAGGAGATGTAGGGAGGAGGTCAGAAAGGCTAAAACACAGAACGAATTTAGGCTGGCCAGAGACATTAAAAACAATAAAAAGGGCTTTTTTAAATATGTCCGCAGCAAAAGGAAAAAGAGGGAGACGATAGGCAGAGAAGATGGCAAATTACTCACAGGGGGAAGAGAAAAGGAAGAACTACTTAACACCTTCTTTGTCTCAGTTTTTTCCCAGAAGGATACAAGCACTCAACCTGGCAGTTGGGGAGCAGGTGAGGAAGCAGGGGAAATGAGGCACATAATAGGTAGAGAGGTGGTACAGGAATACCTGCTCACACTGGATGAATTCAAGTCTCCAGGGCCAGATGAATTGCATCCTAGGATATTAAAAGAGTTGGCAGAGGTCATTTCGGAACCGCTTGCTATAATCTTTGAGAAATCTTGGAGGACAGGAGAAGTTCCAGCAGACTGGAAGAGGGCAAATGTTGTCCCCATCTTCAAAAAGGGGAAAAAGAGGACCCAAATAATTATCGCCCAGTCAGCCTGACATCAGTACCCGGAAAGATCCTGGAGCAGATCATTAAGCAGTCAGTTTCTAATCACTTAGAAAACAAGGCGGTAATCACGAGAAGTCAACATGGATTTCTCAAAAATAAGTCATGCCAGACTAATCTTATCTCTTTTTATGATAGAGTTACTAGCTTGATAAATGAAGGGAATGCTGTGGATGTAGCATACCTCGATTTCAGTAAGGCCTTTGACAAAGTTCCCCATGACATTCTTGCAATGAAGCTGGTAAAATGTGGGCTGGACCGGGCTACTGTTAGTTGGATTTGTAATTGGTTGACCGACCGAACCCAAAGAGTGATCACGAATGGCTGCTTTTCATCCTGGAGAGAAGTGACTAGTGGGGTTCCACAGGGTTCTGTCCTGGGCCCAGTGCTGTTCAATATTTTTATCAACGACTTGGATGAAGGAATAGAGGGCATGCTCATCAGATTTGCAGATGACACCAAATTGGGAGGGATTGCTAATGCGCCAGAGGACAGGATCAAAATTCAAAATGACCTGGACAGATTGGAGAGCTGGGCCAAGGCTAACAAAATGAAATTCAACAGAGAGAAGTGTAAGGTCCTACACTTAGGTAGAAAAAATGGAATACAGAAATATAGGATGGGGGACACATGGCTGGATAGCAGTACGTGTCAAAGGGATCTAGGAGTCTTCATAGACCACAAGCTGAAAATGAGTTAGCAATGTGATGCGGCAGCCAAGAAAGCCAATGCAATTCTTGGCTGCATCAATAGGAGTATGTTGTCTAGATCGAGGGAGGTACTGGTCTGCTTTGGTTAGACCTCATCTTGAATACTGTGTCCAGTTCTGGGCACCCCAATTCAAGAAGGACATGGTCAAGCTGGAGCAAGTCCAGAGGAGGACGACCAAAATGGTGAGAGGCCTGGGAGCCATGCCCTATGAGGATAGACTTAGAGAGCTGGGTATGTTTACTCTGCAGAAGAGAAGGTTAAGAGGGGACATGATAGCTATGTTTAAATATTTGAAGGGATGCCACGTAGAGGAGGGAGAGGGCTTGTTTTCTGCTGCTCCAGAGACCAGGACAAGGAGCAATGGATTCAAGCTGCAGGAAAGGAGATTCCACCTGAACCTCAGGAACAACTTCGTGACAGTCAGGGCTGTCCGGCAGTGGAATCTGCTGCCTCGGAGTGTAGTGGAGTCTCCTTCCTTGGAGGTTTTTAAGCAGAGGCTAGATGGCCATCTGTCAGGAGTGCTTTGAGGGTGTTCCTGCATGGCAGGGGGTTGGACTAGATGGCCTGTGTGGTCTCTTCCAACTCTACATTTCTATGATTCTATGATTCTATGCTATTGGGACCACTGTGAAAGCAGAATGAGAAGCACAGCAATCATGCAATGGTCCTATTGCACCACAGGTCCTGTTGCACAAAGACAGCATTCACTGCACAGATGCAATGCAATGTGCAATGGAAGCCCACTCCCTGCACCATGGGCCATTGCGTGTAGCACCCTCATGTGCATCATCACAGTTCATTAGAAGGCTTGCATATACATCAGAGATGTAGCTACATCATCGTAAATTTACTCATTATAGCCTCTGATGCAGGATCTCAGCCAAAGGTCAGATCAGTTTTGTATTATACCTCAAACGAGAACACAACAAGAAAGAAGTCACAAAAAGTGACTTCTTCAATGACTTTCCTTCCCAGTTTCCTGATTGTTATAGACAGTTTCTGTATTGAAACAATGACAGGCAGAACAGAAGACCCTGCTGGTGCTATTCTGTTGTCAGGGCCAGCTTTAGCACTTTTGCCAGCCAAAGCAAAACGACAAGCTCAGATGTGACAGAATGGGATGTTCAAATGACCCTTAATCTCTTCAAAACTTTTTCAGACAGTAGCCACTATTAACAGCCAACCACATGCAGATTTGTTTAATCTTGATTTAAAAAAACTGTTCCTCTTGCCCCCATGTAAAGTTATTTGCACTGGTATATAGGTATTTGGATTCTTATTTATTTAAAAAGGATAACCTCCCCCATACACATATACATACACTCACTCACTCACACACACACACACACACACACACAAAGGCACACACAGAGTTTCAGCCTCTCTCTCTCTCTCTCTCTCACACACACACACACACACTTTCTCTCTAGACCTAATTCTGCAATGAAGGCAATTCTCCCTACCAACTCTGTTCTGCAAGAGCCCAGAATGTGTGAGGCCCTATTTTCTATAATTTGGCTCCCATAAATCCCTGCACCTGAATTAAGACCTTCAGCATGGTTGATGACAGGGCTAGCTTTATTTTCTTCTCTTCCAGATATTTGCTTTCACATGGGACAAAGAGACAGGAGAGAGGAGCACCCTTTAATTTGCCTGAAAATATTTTATATCAACTCAAAGAAACAGGTCATTTTCTCTCCTTTTCTGACTGGTCTCCTAAAAAGATCCCCAAGATGAATCTGCAACCAATCCTAAAAGTATACTGACAGAAATTCTTTCACAACATCAGCCATCTTGACTGTATGGTTCTAGAATAGCCTTCTATAACCTGATATTGGAGATGTTTGAGATTATTTCCTCAAACATCCACATTAACTAACACTGCTAGGTACCTGAGTGTTGGACCAAATCTCCACTTGACCATGGAATCCCACTGGGTGATCTTGGACAAGCCAAACTCTCTCACACCCTAAGGAAGCAAACACCTCTGAACAAATCTTGTCAAGAAAAGCCCAAGATACGGTCACCTTAGGCTCACCATAAGTTGGAAATGACTTGAAGACACACAACAAGGTGTCCAGGTTAGGGAAGGTTACATTCACATTCAGACACCCACCTGTGGATAGTAGATGATCCCACTGCTGTCACAAACCCGTCTGCTTCCAGACAGATTCTTCATTGTGGGTTGCCCAGTTTTGCTACAGTACTTGTTGTTGTCATGCCAGCGAAGGAGAGCCTGTGCCTTTAAATATCAGTACACAGAGACAGGTTGTAAGGGACTCTGAGGAATATTTTAGAAAGAACAGTAAGCCCTTTATGAAAATGTTGTCCTTTCCCTCATGTAAATCAAAACTCATCCTCTTTACAAAAAAAGAATTCATTACACCTGGAAATTCATATTTTGTTCCCCAGACACATCCTTCTACCCATACTTACACAGTTTAGGCTGGGGGAAAGAGAATCACTTGCTGAAGGACAGCCATTAGGTATTATGGTTCAAAGGTGATCTGAGATTCCTACATCCATCTAGTCACAACTCAGCACTGACTCTAAAAAGATAATGTACTTCCTTTTTCTTTTTTTCCTTTTAAATCTTTTTGAAATATCAGACAACGTCAACAGTCTGTTTCATATTATTCATTCCTGATTTTGCACATTTCTTTTAGAATCATGGCCTTGGATGTAGCTCATTTAATGTTTTGATCTATTTTACAACCACAAACTAATCAGTTTTCCAGCCATTCTCCTTAGGAGTTACTCTGTTCCAGGAATAGGATGGCATTTACAGTGGATTCTGATCTGTGGACCCTCTACTTTATATATTTCCTTTTTCGTTTGTTTGTTTTCATGTTCACATTTTCCTCCTCAGAACTATCACTGTCAGTTAATGAGTGCAACAGTGTGTAACTTCTCCAGCAATTTCCAATGTTTTATGACCTCAAATGGTTCACACTTCTGGGAGAAAGATCAAACCAGAAGCAATGACATGTTCCTCAGGTCACAACTCACAACTGTAGGGTGTCCTACCCTGGACCCAACAATATAATCACCAGTTCCAAGAGTACTGGCCCTGGTTTGCAGTACAGTGACAAAATTACTTACTACCACAATATATGAAAACAGCTGCTTCCATATGTGGTCTGGGCACACTATAACTGAATCATTTCTTGACAACTTTTGCAGCCTTAAAGTAAAATGTGTGAACTAATCCAGACCCACAACAAGAAAAATAAACAAGTCTGATCTTTTCCCCTACTGCACCCATGTGTTCCAATTGATACTGCATTGCACTAGGGAAGCTTGCAGTCATGGCTGTCCCAACTCCAGCAGGCTGCAGAACAGAGGCAAAAAGTAGAAGTAGGGCTATTCCATGCCTTCTGCTGAGAACAATCATCTTCCGTTGATTGTCATCTAGCAGCAGTCATTCCAATTTCCATCCCATCTGGTGACTATAAGAACTACAATCTGGAATTCCCTTTTAAATCCTCCCATTCCCTTATTTCTTTTGTGTTTTATCTTAAATGTAGAGCATCTGACTGCAAGGATATTCATGCTTTGTAGGTCACTCTAGGACCCTCGTTGACTAAGATGCAAAGCACTACTGCTTTGAATGAAAAAAGAAATAAAATGTCAGAGAGGGTTAGTAGAGTGTGACAGGCACTGGGTTCTTTGGATGACAGTTTTTGACCTGCTCTGACCTGGGTAACAGTGGTGCCAACAAGCTGTTATGAGAACAAGCCAGTGAACCTAAGCAGAGAAGTCAGAAAATGAGTAAAGTATGCTTCACACAAATGAGGGGAAGAGGAGAAGGTGAGAGCAAGACATCTGAGAGGGACTGAAAAAGTGGGAGAGTGAGAAAATTCATGTTATCAGGAACTGAAGAAGGAAGACAAGCATATCATTGATTTGAAATAATAGTCCAGTCTTTACCTGAAGACTTTTAACATTAATATATGAGGCAGTATTTGATATAAGCATCCTCAGACCATGTTTGCATGTCATGGCAAGCCATCATGATTTTGAAATCTGGCTTGGTCTGATGAGTGAATCCATCTGAGCTAACAAGCCATGGTTTCAGATACCATATTTTGTTTATAATTTTAATAGTACCACCAAAAATGCATAAAAATCTTGGTGCTAGCTTCCATGAAGTTCCTTCATGCAGGGGAAAGGAGAGGCAGGACTGAAATCACACCATTTGTTAACTAGCCACAAACCTAGAGTTTGCTGCTGACTCACAAACTGTAACTTGTTGTGGCATACAAACCCACAATCATAACCTGCATTTGGTTTGTTCCCCCAGCTATCTATCAAGAAACTAGAATTGACAAAAGGAGTAGGTGTTAAATAAACCAGAAATGGGAAAGAGAAACCAAGGCTTATTTAATGATCTGCTGTATAATTCATGAATTCAGCAACAAACTACAGTTAACACAAACCATGGTTTAGTACGATCTGCAAACATGTCCTCAGTATTCAGTGTAAAATCATACCGTGGAAATCAAAGCTGCATCTTCTTCTTCTAACTGGAAGAAAGCCTTCCTTAAGTCTGCAAATGATCCATTGAATTTAGATTCAATGGAAGCTTTGTCCAACAATCCTGGAATTCAATAAATCTGTAGGAATCAGATGTCTCAATTATTACCCCACCCCACACCCTTAGTTTTGTATCAACAGCATACAATTACAGCACTGTTGTTGTCACAGAGACTGCAATACCATAGAGCTAACAGATTGTTATAAACAGGGGTCTGCCTAAACTAACTGAACCAGTAGGTTTTCATAAAATGTAGGGAAGTTAGGTCAAACTGACTTAAAAATGAGTGAGAGGGAATTTATTTGTTAATAATGAAATTTAAACACAAAAATGAAACAAAATAAAAACAGGAAAATAATTGGTGCCATGTATCTCTTACTATTGTCACTGTTACTGCCTGCCTCCAAGTTGTTTCCAACTTATAGCAACTCTAAGGTGAATCAATCATGGGGTTTTCTTTACAAGATTTGTTTGGAGGAGCTTTGCCATTGCCTTCCTCTGTGGCTGAAAGAGTATGCCTTGCCCAAGGTCACCCAGTGGGTTTCCATGGCTGAGGAGGGGCTTGAATCTTGGTCTTCCAGAGACCTAGTCCAGTATTAAAACCTCGACGCCACACTAGCTCCCTCCTATTATCACTATTACTATTATAATTGATATTCCACCTTTTCCCCAGTCCAAAAGTCAAGGCGTTTTACAAAAGTTAAAACAAATACAGTGTGCTCTCCATATCAATGGATGCAATATGCACATACCTGCACTGGTGCAGGCACATGCCCAGTGTATCCATTGAGGATAACGGGACAAAAATGTTTGTTCAACCTTGCATTCGTGTGTGCAGAAGTCATGCCAGCAGAGGGCAGACTGTACAGCTAAAAATTTCATATCATACAAAAGTTACATATCATTAAAATATGAATAGAATTAAAAACAAAAGTATAGCCATTAAAAAGAAAAAAACCCCAACAAATACAGACAATAGAGGACATAGTAAAAGATCCCTTTTCCTTGAGCAATCATCATCAAAGGCCTACTGAAACAAAAAGTATTTATCAGCATCAGTCTACTTTCTCTAGGAAGGGAGTTCCAGAGCCTGGAAGCATCCACTGAGAAGGCCCTCTCCCATGTTTCTACCAGAGGTACATGTGAGGGTAGTAAGACAGGGAGAAGAGCCTCCCAAGAAGATCTGAAGACACAGGCAGGCTCATAAAGGGAGATATGGTCCTTCAGATTAGCTGGACCTGAGCTGTATAGAGTTTGTTGGTCATAACCAGCACTTTGAATTTTGCCTAGAAAAAAGACTGGCAGCCAGTGGAGCTGCTGCAACAGGGGAGCTGCTTGCTCCCTGGAGCCATCTCCAGTTAACAACCTGACTGCAGCTCTTTGGACCAGCTGGAGTTTCCAAACACTCTTCAGCCTGTAATAGTAAACCAGATAGGACATAACTAAGGCATGTATCACTATGGCTGGTACTGACAGTTCAAGGAATGGGTACAGCAGGCATACAAGCCTTAACTGTGTGAATACAGTCCTGACTGCTGATGAAACCTGAGGTTCCAGGCTCACAGGTGATTTCAGGAGTACACACAAATTGTGAACCTGCATTTTCAAGGGGAGTGTTACCCCATCTGGCACAGGTTCAACCCCTATTTCCTGGTCTGACTTTTGAACAACAAGGAGCACATCTGCCTTGTCTGGATTAACTTTAAATTTGTTCACTCTCACCCAGTTCATTATTGATGACAAGCACTGGCTTAGCACCAAGACAGCCAAAGGAGTTGGGTATTATCTGCATACTGATGGTACTGCACTCCAACACTCTGGATGGCCTCTTCATGTATATATTAAATACCGTGCAGGACAAGACAGAATCCCAAGGCACCCCACAAGCCAACGGCCAAGAAGTCAAATAGGACTCACTCAGCACTACCTTCTAGAGTCGCCTCTCCAGGAACAAATGGAGGCACTGTAAAACATTGTTCCCCAAGCCACATCCCAGCCTGGTGGCCCATGGTCAATGATATCAAAAACCACTGAGAGGCCCAGCAGAACCAACTGGGACATGCTTCTCCTGTCCTGTTCCCAGCATAGATCAACCACCAAGGTGATCACAGCTGTGTCTGTGCCATAACCAGGCCTGAAACCAGACTGAAATGGACCACATTTTAAAATGTTTTTATCTATGCAACTTCTATTTGTTTCATCTGTAATTTTGTGGTGAGTCAGCTTAAGTCCAGTTTTGACAGAAAGGCCAGATGGAAATCAAATAAAGACGCAATAAGACTAATGACATCTAAAGATTTAGAGTTGCAGTTTTATTCATGTGTATTTGAGACTAAATCTCACATAGTTCATTGGGATTTATTTCAGTGTAAATGTTTACACACTCAGTGGTTTGGGTACTGGACTAGAACTCTGGAGACAGGGTTCAAATCCCTGCTTAAGCATGGAAACCCACTGGGTGACCTAGAGCAAGTCACACTCCCTTAGCCTCAGAGGAGAGCAACGGCAGACCCCCTGAAAGGTTTGTCTTAGGATCACTGTAAGTCCGAAACAACTTGAAGGCATATAACAAAATAGGGAAAGGCGGTATCTAATAATGCTACATAAAATTTAATACTAACCTAGATCCAGAGCAAAATATGGTGTGCATTCCTCCGAGCAGCCAACAAGCATGGAATCCTCTATCCTCTGTTCACCTTGTCTAAATTCTACCAAAATCTTTTTAATTTCTGAAAACCAGAAGAACAGTGGGAAAGGTTTAGAGAAAGATACATAAACAGGGTAACAAAAGACATTGTTATGGTACTGCTGTCCTAAAGTCACAGTAGAAGTCCTTAACATAGGTGGCTCATGATCCTAGCAGGACATGGGGTACCCCACACTAAAGTAGTAAAGTTCACAGCAATTCACTAAATCACTAACCGCAAGTGATATTGGGCAGATATTTACCACATAGCTTCAGCTATGATCAGTTTAACAATAACGATTTTCTGAAGTAATAACAGGAACAGCAGTTTTATGAGTGCTTCACTATTACAAACATTCACACTACACAAAGACCATGCTACATTCCACTTCAACTGCCATGGCTTTACTTTTGGAATCCTAGGTTTCGTGAGGCACTGGAATTCCTATGGCTGAGAATTCTGAATGTCCCTCACTAAACTGCCAATCGAAAATGCTATGAGATGTTGCCATGCAAGTTAAAGTGGAATATAGCACTATAACTCTGTAATGTGAATAGGCCCCAGATACCTCTTTTATAGTCTACAGCCTTCTTAGCACATTCATCATTTAAATTCCTGTTCTCTTGGGTTCTTTAAGAGCAGGCAATGAAAGCATTTTTAACACCTTACAGATATGGTATCTCCTCTAAAAAATGAAGTGCTCATTAGTCTTGAGAACGGCTGTTGTACAGAAACTAATTACCTGCTGCATTTATCTTTGGAGCCCAGAACATTTTTTCCTTTTGCCGCAAGAAGGGGGAGAGGTTGTGAAACAGGAAGAATGCTCCTGAGTTATAGGCCTGATGACAAGCACTATCATTCTCTTTTAGCTCGAACAGGTATCTGTAGTTGGGAAAGGATCACACAGAGCACTGCTTTTAAAACAACCCTCACTGGATTTCTAGAAGTATAATTACAAACAAAGCAAGAAAAAAAAGGGGAAGAGAAGAAAAGAAAAGAAGAAGAAAAAAAACAGGATTACATAGGATATGAACATGGACTAGGCATACATATTAATATAACCTGACTATATTTTCAAAAATTGTTTTCTTGAAATTTACATTTTTTTCTTGAAATTTACATCTATAAAATAATTATTCATCCACAGCCAAAACAGTAAGGCATTCTGCCTGTTGAACAATAGATAGAGAATGTTTCTTTCATTAATAAATAAATATTCAGCCTTTCTTCTAACATGAGATCTAAGCTGGCTTACAGTATAGATTAAAACTGAGCTAAAATGAGGAGAAGTACAAAAGTTTTCAAAACTCCCCCCACAAAAATCAAGTAAGCAACCAAATTAGAAATATTAAGTTAAAACAATTTTAAAAACACATAAAGTGTAACTGTGAAGATAAAGTCCATCACACCCAAGATCATTCTACAACAGCTAGTTAACAACTGAAGGTCTGTTTAAACATTAAAATCTATGCCTGCTGGTGGAAAGAAAACACAGAGGGGAGGTAATCTAGCCTCCTGTGGGAAGAAATTCCATAGTCTGTGGACAATCACTGAGAAGATCTTCTCTGGTGTTCTCACCAAATGCCCCTGAGACAGTGGTGGGAACAAGAGAAAGACCTCCTTTGAGGATCTCAAAACCAGACACATTCACACAGGAACATATGGTCCTTCAGACAGGCTAGACTCAAGCCACGTAGAGCTTTATAGATCATAAACAGGACTTGTGCCAAGAAGAAGACTGGTTGTCACTGAAGCTTTTGCAACCCAGCAGTATGTCCCTTGTAACCAACCCTGTTTATGTGGTCTCACTTCTCCAAGAATCCTGTTCACATCCTCAGGCTGCACAAACTGAAACATGTCCAATATCACAGGGAAAACAGGAGGCAAAGTTGTATCTACTGAACAGCAACTAAGTAAGGGCCAATCTCACTGTTTTTGTCAAAATGTGTTGTCAAAGTGTTTTGACAAACTGTTGTCAAAATGCTATGCGAAATCTTCACAGGGGGTTGCCAAATGGTCTACATTCTGCTGTTCTGAGACAGATCATAGAAGGAGCCTGACTTTGACTTGAGATAGGTCCACTGCATGACTCTGTGCAAGCACAACAATGATAGAGAAGTAAGATTTTTTCACTGCCACCACTGCCATGGAGTAGGCGTTTCAATGGGTTCTTACTCGTGCTTGGTCAGACCCATTTCAATTGTTCTACAATCGAATTCAAATTTTCTGCAGTCTAGTCTTTGTCCCACTCATTGCATCACCACCAGCTTCCTAGTAAACCAAGGGGCTCACTTTGTTCCAGTCAATGGGAGAGGATTATCATGTCCAGTGCTTTAGCCATTTCTTCATTCCAGAGATCAAACAGGGCTTCAACAAGATCATTTGCCATGACAACCAAAAACTTCCAAGAGTGATCAAGAATCCATCTTTTAATTTTTTTTAATTATTTATTGCTTTAAGCTGATTTTCTTGTAAGGTGCCCTGAGATCTTCAGATAAACGCAGGATATAAATATTTTAATAAATAAATAAAAATAAATATGCTTGATCAATCAGCCTCTTGGAGTGAACCATTTTAATTGGGTCCTCACTTATGCAGAGGCTCTCTCTGGCCCTTCTCGCACCTTACTTGGTGCTGCTGGCGTCGCACAGGGATTGCGTGCAAAGTCTCGCCCAGGAGGCACTCACATCCCCTCCACTCCCCCCCCCCGCATCAGCTCCGCGCTGGGCAGAAGGAAGCATGAGCACTCCGCCCCTTCCTTCCACAGTGCAGCTGGGTACTTTCCCAGGCAGTGCTGGGGGAGGAAGTGCAATGGTCGTGTGTCCGGAGCCTCTGCACACAAGGTGTGGGGCACAGGAGGGATGCGCGATCATATATCATTTTTCGCAACAAGCCAAAAATGATATACTGTGTGATTGCCACCTAATGGCCTCAGGAGCATTGCGCAATTGCAAGGATGTCGTGCGGAACAGTCCTTGCAATCGCATGACGCTCCCAAGGCCATTTCGCAACAGGACTGGTGTGCGAAAAGGGCCTCTGAGTCTCAGTGAGTCTAAACCCTTTCAGAAATTCTAATCTTTTCAGAAGTGATCCTTTCAGAAGTTCTAATTCTGGCAATATGTCAAGATAGTACAATACTACTGAGCTTTTGATCTTTCATGTTGGTCTTCTTTTCTCTTCAGAGGCATGAATAGATCTACCAAAGTTCACAAAAGGAACAGTTCAGAGTGCCTTCTTTATTCTTCAGGACTGTAGTCCTGCATACACACTTACCTAAGAGCAGAGCAGTTTCAGGAAAGCCCTTTATCTGACCATTATCCTGCCTCATTCATTGAATTTTATGAGGGCTCCAAAAGATACTATTTTCCATTCATATCCCTCCCTTGTTTTTCCACTGCTTTTTTCCTTACTGCAGAAAATCTGTTATGGGGGGAAAGATGCAATAGCTGCCTTTTGACCATTAATCTGAAGACTTCTCTGTCTTGAAGTGCTCCAAGTTCCAGTTGAAGAGGACTGTCCACTATCTGTGAAAGTCAGGGTGCGAACCATGCAGCCTCCCAGATGTTGTTGGACTATAACTCTAACTAGCCCTAGCCAATATAGCCAATGGTGAGGTATGCTCAGAGCTGCAACGCAACAACAACTGCAGGCCCTCATCATTCCCACATGTCACTAAAGGAGAAGGACTGGATGCAAAGTGAGAACACCTGTAAATCAGGTAATTAGATCAATCATTCGAACTGGCTGACTATAAGCAGAAGTCTGGAAAACCAGTGGTTCAACCACACCTTGACCAAGTAATTTGAGGAAAAAACAGTTTCATGAAATGACCACCCCTAAACTTGTTTTTGGGAATCATTCTTAGGCCATTTCTGCACTACACTGTTATAGTGCTATTATTCCACTTTCAACATCCCATGGAATTCTGGGGTTTCTAGTTTACTGAGGCCAAAGAGCTCTCTGGCTGAGAATTCTAAATGCCCCTCCCCAAACTACAAACCCAAGGATTCCTCTTCAGCAGATTTACTTGGAAGTAAGTCACATCGAACTCAACTAAACATTCAGATAAAAAGGACTGGGACACACTGTAAATAAAATATCTTGAGAGAGAGTTGCAAGACATTCTTCTCCTCCTTCTCCTTCTTTTTAAGGGGCATAGTTCAAGTTTAAAAATTGAGTTGTGTGAAACGGCATGGTATAATGTTAGATTTTTCACAAGCCTGTTTCAGTCACCGGCCTTTCCCTGGAGAGATACTTAACATTTCACATCTACAAAATCACCTGTTGCTTGGATGAACAGTCTGCTCACCCTGTAAAAGTGTAACATGATGGTGGTTTGGTAGAAACTGCCCACTAGACTGGTAGACTCCAAGAGAGTGACAAAGGAGGAAACCATTTTGAATTTCCCAAATTTCAGCAAGTACTCCTGCTTTCTGTGAAATGGCAGCCATTTACTTATTACCTCACTCTGACAGAGATTAGCCTCATACTGAAAATACAGCTAAAACAAAATAGCAGAGAGTGAAATAATAAAAATGGTCCTTGCCAGCTTGGTACACTGTTATTACAACCCTTGCTCCAAAGCCTAAGAACTTGGAGCCAACATCCATATCATGATCCTAACAGGTTTACCAGAGAGATATCAGACACAAACATATTTCATATGTCTGGAGTGGCTGCTTAAACATTTGCTTCAACAACATGTGAGAAATGGGTTAGAAAGTAATGCATGATAATATAAATTATATACATTTGCTAATTTTTTTTAACATGTTAACATTTTGCCAAAAATATTCTGTTCAGATTTTGAGGAGGCTCTCAGCAAACTCAACATTCTATTTCGGCAATTGCTTTTTGGCAACATTTAAGCAGTACTCAGACTATTCAATGAAAAATGGCATAACCCTTAATTAAAACAATAAGCAATAAAGTGATAGCACATTACCAAAATACAAGATCAACACTTTATCATATTAACAAAGAGAATGGAGGAAGAAAAAAAAATAAAATGAGAATATAAGATTTAAAAGTGTAAAGCTGCCTTCCTGTGCAGTAAAAACTTACCTCATTCTTCTGACATAGTTAGAATTAAACCTGCAACATAACAAGGATGTGCTTCTGTATCCCATCCTACATGCCAAAGTTACCGCCATCCTATGTGCTTTTTTCAAAAAGAAAAAAGGAAGATATTTAATATAACAAATAAGTTTAATGACCAATGATCAAATTTTCCTACAAGATTACTAGAGAACTGTTTCACTAAGAAGAGAAAGAATGCATGCAATCTTAGAAAAAAAATTGAAAACAAATTGTACTTTGCCCTAGAAAACACAGATGAAAGAAAACTCAAAAACAGCTTCAACTGAGTTTTGTCACATGCTTGTGTGTATAGGTTTGTGTACACACACACAAACACACACATACATACACACAAAGATGGTGAAATTTATGCTGTGATTTTTTAAACCTTTTTTTCAATGGGTTTTCCTGTTATCATAAGCTCGCCTAAGAGGCCTTTTAACATACACGTAATTGTTGCGAAGAAATAAACTCAATCGTTAATGCTCAACAGAAAGGGTTTAGATTTCAGTTGAACATCAGAAGGAATTTCTTAACATCAAGAGCGATTAAATCCAGTGGCTTTTACTGTGCTATGTGTTTAGGACTTCAGCCTGCACAGTTTGTAAACATACAAAAAACTCAAGCACTGAAAACGGGAGTACTGTATAAGCTTTATTTTTACTTCAATATTACCGTGTTTTATTTTGCCACAGGGGAAATACAGGACAGAGCTTGTAGAGGATGATAGTTTATTACAGTTAAAGTCTGGCTATATGCAATCCTGGAAAGAAAGAAACACTTCAAATAGCGATTGTTAGTTTCAGCTGAGATTGTTACGTACACAAATATTCTAACCTATTTTCATCCGTGAAATGTTTACAGTATTAGTTTCCAGCTCTGCTCCTAAAAAAAAGGGAGGGCACGCATTTCTGTGGTTAAATGAAACTGTTCCGAATTGCTAGGAAGGTTTTTCAGAGGATTAAAACTCCAGCTTTAAGTTCATTACTCGAAAACACGGCATCTACTAAAACTTCCCAGCAGTTTCAAATCAACCTGAGCTTCCAGATGAGCGTGAAGTAAGAAAGCATTTGCCGTTCACTTACTGTTTTCAAAAACACGTCTGTTTCCGCCAGCAGCAAGCATTTCTCACTCTGTCCACGGGATTGATCAAAATGGATTTGTCTAGGCAGGACTCTGCCCAGTTTGTCTATTCAGCCAAACTACATTTCCCACAATCCTTTGTCTCACAAAGGCGCTCTGGGAAGTGTAGTTTCGTAAGTCAACATGAATTCGAAGGCATATCTATTAAGCTTCTTTAAAAAAAAAAAAGTTTGTATCAAATAGGTGTTACCGTACTTTGTTTCTGGTTTGATCTGAACTGCCCTGAGTCGCATGGCAAGAGAAAAGTGGGATATAAATTTTAAAAAATAAATAACCACCTTTTCTTAGGATTGGTGCGTCGTTGGGTAGCCTTTAACTAACACGATCGGTACAGCATGCAAGAGGGGAGTAAACTATTCACCTTTCTAAAAGTCGGAAAAGTCTGTTTGTGAGCTTCTCAGAAGCCTAACTTAATCCCAAATGAATTATGTTAGCCAAAAAAAAAAAGGGGGGAGACTGGGTCCCCTGAAGGCAGAACTTTTCATGCAGCACGCTCTTTCCAGCAACATTTGAATGCAGTTGCGGAGTCTGCATTTTGAAATGGGAGACAGAAATGAGGGAAGGAGGTCTCTTTACTATTAACCTTATGCTTTTTCTTTTTCCTGCTGAAAATCGTCATTCCCCGATAGAGGTTTTGCAAAAAATAAAAGAGCCTTCGTCTTCCCTCTTCTGGACCTCAAAGCATGCGATGGGAAAAAACAAGGTTGAGAAACCACTTTTCTCCACCGCTTCCGTGTTGGTCTTCCTCTTCAGATTGCAGCTTCTGCATCTGCTTTGCCTAAAAGAGCAATTTTCCCAAAAAAGAATCACATATTGTAATTACAAGTGCTGTGTAGTTCCACCCAAAGACAGGATTGCTACAGTTTGATCCCAAACTGCCTCTAAGCTCATTAAAAGGCAGATCATTCCATGAACAGATCATGCTGTTATGCAGTTGTTAACAGAGGAAGAGTATTCATTTACTTAGGTTCTCAATATATCTTCTGCACCTTCAACACCACAGCATCCCTAGGGCAGCTTAAACCAACTCCAGAATGCGTGGACCATTGCACTGAATTTCTGTATAGTTCACAGAAAGAAGGAAGTGCATGAATAGCAAATAGAGAGGTCTATGGCACCTTAAAGTCTTGCAGATTATGGCACCAGCTTTTATGGACTATAGCCAGGATCACTGGATGCATAAAATGTTTTCCAGAATTCCTCAAACATTCAGAATACATAGCTAGAGGAAGGAGAACATAGACAGTACAGAAAATACTGACAATGACAATTGCGTTATGCATAATGGCTATTCACAGAGCCGTTGCTGATGACACAAACATCTTCTCATTAGAACAAACCACAAATTAACTTATGCAGAATGATAAGAAACCAGTTCAAACCTCCAGATGACAGACTAGAGCTTCCTAATGAATTGTAATTGAGCAGTTTCTCACTTAGATTTCCAATTTGATCTGAGCTAACCTAATCAAATCTGAATAGCAAGTAACACCCAGAAGAAACCAGCCCTGTTTCATGACACTGGTCCATGTTGGTTGAACACAACTTCTCAGCATCATAAGGATGAAAGAAAAGAAAAGAAAAGAAAAGAAAAGAAAAGAAAAGAAAAGAAAAGAAAAGAGAAGAAGAGAAGAAAAGAAAGAAAAGAAAAGAAAAGAAAAGAAAAGAAAAGAAAAGAAAAGAAAAGAAAAGCTCATCCAGTATACCTCTTGCAAGCAAGATCCTTTATGTCAACAGCATCTGTATAATCTTTTACACGGGTTAGTCTATAACTTCCTTATTTCACGCCAGTTTACCTTATATCTTATGGTTTTAAGCCTATTAATAGGAGATCAGCTACATGTTAATATTATAGAATCATAGAACCATAGAGTTGGAATAGACCACAGGGACCATCTAATCCAACCCCCTGCTATGCAGGAACACACATCAAAGTGCTTCCAACAAATGGCCATCCAGCCTCTGTTTAAAAACCTCCAAAGAAAGAGACTCCACCACACTCCGAGGCAGCACATTCCACTGTCGGACCTCAGGAAGTTCCTCCTGAGGTTCAGATGGAACCTCTCTTCCTACAGTTTGAATCCATTCCTCCTTGTCCTAGTGTCTGGTGCATTGGAAAACAAGCCCGTTCCCTCTTCAATATGACGTTCTTTCAAATATTCAAACATGGCTAGCATGTCCTCTCCACAGTCTTCTCTTCTGCACACTAAAAATACCCAACTCCTTAAGCTGTTCCTCATAGGGCATGGCTTCTAGACCCGTCACCATTTTGGTCACACTCCTCTGGACATGTTCAGCTTGTCAATATCCTTCTTGAAATGAGGTGCCTAGAACTGGACACAGTATTTCAGATGAGATCAGCAAAGCAGAATAGAGTGGTACTATTATGTTCCTCGATCTAGACACCATGCTTCTATTGATGCAACCAAGAATCGCATTGGCTTTCTTGACTGCCACATCACACTGCTGACTCACGTTCAGCTTGTGGTCTATTAAGACTCCTAGATCCCTTTCACACATACTGTTAGACAGCCAGGTGTCTCCCATCCTATATTTGTGCATTTCATTTTTTCTATCTAGGTGTAGGACCTTACATTTCTCTCTGTTGAAATTAATTTTGTTAGCCTTGGCCCAGCTCTCCAATCTGTCAAGGCCACTTTGAATTTTGATCCTGTCCTCTGGGGTATTAGCAACCTCCCCACTCTCAATTTGGTATTATACTGTAAGTCTATAGTTATAGCTGACCACTGTTTTGTTAGGCAGAATTCTGCTTAACAGTCTAGAAAGGCTGGTGGATTTCTCTTCAGTGATAGGTAATTAAGAAATTAAGGTAATTAAGAAATCATTTCCTGGTAAGCAGGGAATTTGCTTACTTTAGTTATGTAACCAAGTTTTCTGTATTTGTTTGAGTATTGCATATAGAACTGATTGAGAGCCAGTTCAACTGGAAAACATAATGATCTTCAAGATTCTTATCTGTTTGTGAACTGTTTATGAATTAAACAATATGCAACACACCCATTATTAACTTTGTCTAATTATATTATCTCTGTTATGTACATTTTTTTGATTTGTGAATTTATGTTATGATTGACATGTTCATCATTCAAATAAAATATATTTTTAAAAACTACTAGTATATATACCCAGGATTTTATTTTCTGGGATTTTATTTTCTCATAGGTAATACTTCTTAGAAGGATTTGCGATCCTGTGTCTCTAATTCCCCAAACTGTCTTGTCCAGTACCTGTAACTTTTCCTCACATTCCCCAATCCAATCTGTATTCAGAGTTATTACCACCGTGTACTGCCCTGGCTTTTGGTGAACCAAAGATATCATTTTGATATCACAATTCAGCCCTACTCTGCCACCAGCCAAGTGTTTGTGAGGCCACCGAACAAGCGCGAAGCTAGACATGGCTACTGTTTGTTGCTCCCACCAAATCAAGCCAGAGATTGCCAGATCTGCTTTAGGGGACCTCCCGAAACAAACACCCTCATTACCAATGTGCGATAAACAAAGAGACCCTCTGCCCTGAGAGGGCACCCTGGCTAGCTAAGTGCTCAACTGCCGAGCTAGCCGCATCTATATACCAGCCATACTATTGTCAATTCGGAACATAACTCAATCATGTAAATTCTGACCTTTCGGAGGCATTGTTGCCAACCCAAAACTTATTGTTTTCGTCCAAGACCAAACTAGCCTACGGTCGTTCTTTCCCTGATAAAACCCCCCAGTTCTGAGAGCTCTTTGGAACTCTCTCCGGATCGCTCTGGACTTCTACTCTGCCTTGTTGCCACTCGGTTCAGCAGATTCCCCTCAGCCGCCACACCGTGTTTCCACCATGCCGGGTTTCCTCCTCTACAATTGGCTTCCCTAGGACTACAGGAAAGGTGGCGTATCACCCATTCCCCTTGAACTCTATTTTCCTTTTCTAGTTAGGAGTGTGTTTGTGCTTTTCTTTAATAACTTTTAATAAATCTTAATTGTTATTTGAACTGTTTGCCTCCTCACTGACCTGATGCTGTACACATAGGGTAAAAGATCTCCGCTAAGTTACCCTGCCTCTCATTAGCCAAGAGAGTGCTCCAGCTAATTTCCCTATCTTTGCTTGTTGTTGTTGGTTGTTTGGGCGCCCCTCCCGGGACCCCCAATTCACAGGGTAACACCCTCCCTAAACTGCAAACTCCAGGATTCCATAGAATCTTCTCAGGTAGCCAATCATATGAGGTCTTCACCTGACACCGCCAATCATAGGAGGTCAGGTGTTCACCTGACACAGACAAACACACCAACTTTGACTTTTATATAATAGATATTCAGGAAATTAAAGGTGAACTACGTTTCTAAAAATGTCTATGTGGAGGTAAGGGTTAGAATATTGGCCTGGGACAGGGAAGGATCCAGGATCAAGTCTCTACAGTGAAGCTCACTGACTGATTCTAGACTCTTAGTGCAGCTTCCCTCACAGGGTTGTTGCAAGAATAAGTGGGGAGGGAAACTTATATATGCTGTTTGCAGCTTGTTGGCTGAAAGGCAGATATTCCTATTGCTAGGAAAGAAATTTAACATAACCAAGACACACAATGTAACTTCTTAGTGTGAATAAGAGAGAAGTAAAGAAACTCCTGTACCTTGAAAATGATATCTGTATGCCTACATACTCTGGTTGGTGAATGCATCTACAAAATCAAAAAGTGAATAAATCGGGATATATAAAAGGTATATTGATATAGCACTTCCAGCTACATTTTTATGTTTAATTTTTTTTATTTTACTGTACAGTATAAAATTATTTTAAAAAATTAAGAAACAATGCAAATATAAAACAAAAAAATGGAGCAGTATTGGGATATTATAATTAGGCATCTTTACAGTTTAAGATACACATGAATCCAAGATAAGTGTTAATTTTTACATGTTGGTAATTTCCATATTGTTTCTCCTTAGATGAGTGTACACCAATGTCTGTCAAGTGTCCTTGTCTCCCCGTAATAAGAGTCTAGCTTGCCATCTGCTTCTGTGTGCTTTCAGGCAACGTCCCTCCAAAACTGGACTCGATTCTTTGATGAGCATGAAAAGTGGTCCTTGTTATTAATGTAGACAAAGAAAATAAACCATATTGCAAGAAGATTTTCCATTTGTGTCTATTCCTTACATATTCCTAAATTTGCAAGTTAATATTTCCTTCGGAGGAATAGCTAGACTGGAAATTACTAGAGTCCCACCGTATTTTTCTACCCTCTAGTAATTTCCATTCAATTAAGAACATGCATGTTAATCATTTATGGAAGAGCTACGGCATTGATATCACTGCTTTATTTAGTTTTTGCCCTTGAAGATGGTACAGAAAAATGTTTCCAGTCATTTAATTAGAAAGCAAAGCTTCATATAAAAAAATATGAACCATTGAAGAGATATAGTATGCTTGTAATTTGAATTATATACAACACTGTTGGTTATACTGAAATGTTTTAAGCACCAGCTTTTTCAACACAGCAAACACTGGCCATTTCTGCACTAGACCTTTATAGTCCTATCATTCCACTTTCAACAGCCTATGGAATCCTGGGGTTTGCAGTTTAGGGAGGGGCCGGTGTTACTGCAGTTTAGACCTCCTTGGGGACACCCCAGATATCATTTTGATATCAAACCATTCGGCTTTCTTCCACCACCCCGTTCCACATGTTTGTGAGGCCACCGGGCAAGCATGCAAACAGGCACGGTCGATAATTGCTGGACAATCCATTCTGCACCCAGGCAGGCCAGACACAGCCGGTTTGTCGCTTCAGGGACCTCTCCGGCAAACACCTCATTACATATGTGCGATACTAACAAAGGCTTCCTGCCCCGAGCAGGCTACTGGACAAAGGTTGTGCCGTCCACTGGTAAGTGCTGCGTATTTGCATACTGGCCACACTATTGTTAATTTGGCTCTGATTCCATCATGCAAAGTTGTGACCTTTCCGAGACATGGTCTCGCACCCAAAACTCATTGTTGTTCCCTGAGTAAGGCATAGCCTGCAGTCACAATTCACCCTATAAAAACCCCTGATTCCGAGACCTTACTTGGATTGTTCAACCCACTCCAGAGTTCTATCCCGCCTTGCTGCCATTTCGAGCTCCCCTCAGCTAATCGAGCTGAGCTTCTTCTCCGCATCCCTAGCTTCTCTCCTAAGGTCCAGGACTAGGAGACAGGTGTCGTATCACCCATTTCCCTCTGAAAACCCCTCTCTCTCTAACTCAATTTCTGATTCTTTAGTTATCTGTGTGGCTGTGTTGTCTTTTAACATTTGTCTGTATTCAATAAAACATCATTTTTATTACTTTAAACCCGTCTGGCTGCTTGACTGACCTGACCCCGTAAACACTGGGTTACAAGATCCTGCTAAGTTACCCTGCCTCTTGTAATGCTAAAGCAGTGCTCTGAGCTAATTTTCCCCACCTATAGTTGAGCACATTTTTGGTGTTCCTCCCGGGACCCCCAGTAAACAGGGTAACAGCAGCTGGCCCCTCCCTAAACTGAAAACCCCAGGATGCCATAGGACAGAGCTTTCCAAACAGTGTGTGACTACACTTTAGTGTGTCACTACACATTAGTGTGTCACCTGAAGTGTGTAGGTGTGTCACCTCCCTGGGCTGAGAAAGACCCCCCAACCCAAGCTTCTCCCACTGCTGCCACAGCAGCAGTGGGCCAGGATCAGGTAGGGGGGCTGCCTTTCCAGCTGCTGCTGTGCTCACTGTTGTATTTCCTTGGTGAGGGCAAGAGCAGTGGGCCAGGATCAGGTAGGGGGGCTGCCTTTCCTGCTGCTGCCACCGCCCCCATTGGGGTCTTTCCTTGGCAAGGGCATCTTTCCTCAGGGTCTTTTCTTGGCGAGGGTGACGGTAGCAAGCCAAGATCAGGAAGCAAGGCTGCCTTTCCTGCTGCCGCCGTCCTCGCTGGAGTCTTTCCTCAGTGAGGACAAGAGCAGCGAGCCAGGATTGGGTGGGGGGCTGCCTTTCCTGCTGCTGCCATCCTTGCCAGGGTCCTTCCTCAGTGAGGGTAATAGAAGTGAGCCAGGATCAGGTAGGGAGGCTGCCTTTCCTGCTGCTGCCGCTCTTGCCGGTGTCTTTCCTCGACAAGGGCAATGGGTGTGTGTGTGTGGGGGGGTCTGCCTTTCCTGCTGTTTAACCTATGGTTTGTTAGTAAAACTGAATTACTGGGTCACAGAATGATGCATGTCCAAAAAGTGTGTCATGAACATGAAAAGTCGGGAAAGCTCTGCCATAGGATGTTGAGAGTGGAATGATAGCGCTATAACAGTCTAGTGCGGAAATGGCCTCCATCAAATTAACCACCGAGCTAATAGGATTAACTGAGCAAACGATCCACATAAATCTCCCTGTAGCCAGAGTAGCATCTTCTACAGAATAAATGTCCCACCTGATTAGAAGAAAGATAGATCAGGTTTTCACCCATTAACATATAAGGTTTCTAAGCTAACTTGAAAAGTGCTTCCTCTAGCAACCTGCTAAGGAAGGAACTGATGTATGTCATAATAATGTACTTAATCGTCAGCTGCCATCATAGGCTCCTGAGATGAAGCTGCCACAGATCACAGATCCATCTCACTAATACAGTAATTGTCTGGACTGACTGGTAGCAAGTGTCAGGGAAGTGTCTTTCTCAATCCCAGCCTAGAATAGAAAGATGATTGAATCTGGGACCTTCTGCCTGTAAAACGGTGCTCACTGGTGTTTCCCCTCTACTTTGTCAAGAAGAATACAAAATATGTATGATCATATGGAAATGTATTAATGCATATGTGAGGCCAGACCCTGGGCTAGACCAAGGATAGTGTACTATTACCCTGATTTCTGGGGTCCCAGGAGGGACACCTCAATGTGCTCACAATGGGGAATGGGAATTAGCACAGCACAAGCTAAGCAATACAAGAGGCAGGGCAACTTAGCGAGATCTTGAACCCAATGTCTACGGGGTCAGGCCGAGTCAATGAGCAAACAGAAGTAAAATTAAATTGTTTTCCTTTATTTTGATAACACAGTCACAACATATGTATGCAAACACACTCACACAGACCTAAGAAAGAAAGGTAGGAGTTGGATAGAGGGTTTTAAGAGGAGGTTTTGCATGGGAAATACTACACCTATCCTGAAGCCCCGATAGTCTGAAGAAAAGTCCGTAGAAGTGGAGATTCTCAGCACGTGGAGCTGAGGGGAAGGCTTGTCGAATGGAACGACAACAAGGCGGGATGGAAGTCACAGCGATCCAAGGAAGCGCTCAAAATCAGGGGATCTTATAGGGGGAAATGTACCTGTAGTCCGTTCCTGGGGAAAACAATGGGTTTCGGGCTGGAGACAAAGCCTCCGAAAAGTCAGTATTTTGCATGATTGAGTTATGACAGCGTTGTCAATGGAGTGGCCGGTATGTAAACGCGGAGTGCTTGACGGTTGAGTATTTGGCTCGTCAAGCTGTCTGCTTGGGGCAGGGGATCTATTGTAAACAGTGTGCATCCATAATGTGATCTTAAGAAGGTACTTGCCTGGAGGTCTCCTGAAGCTGCAGTCCAGCAAATACTGGCCTGCTTGGATTTGTTTTGAATGGTTCAGCTATTTTTGGCCTTGCCCGTGTGCGTGCTTGTCCGGGGGCCTCGCAAGCACATGGAGAGGAATGGGTAGTGAAGGCCAAATTATTGATATCGACTGATATCTAATATACCACAAGTTTGGACTAGAAACTACAGCAACAGTACACCTTGCATACCTCACAATAGGGTAGAGGAGGAACATAGCACAGAAGTGGAGTGATACTGGGGCAGGATCACTTTGCATCCTCAGTATTAAAATGGGCATATTAACCCAAAACCAGTACACTAGTTCAGTACTAATCAAAGTGGTGATCCATTTGACCACAGCTGGTCCACAAGCTATGATCTACTTGTCCCTGAAGTAGTTGGTGGGCTAGTACATCAATTTCTATGGATGAGGCAAATTTGGTCTTAGTGTAAGCTCCAGAAGTATCAATATAGGAGGGAGGGAGGAATGGGGGCAAATAAAATGTTCCATCAGTCTCTAAAAGTCTAGCACTGTGGTAACTTAAAACTGCAGTTGAGCATTCAGAAATGCAGTCTAGGTGTCCAAAGAAGAGGCAGAGCAAGTTTTTCAAAGGAATGGAGACACAGAAAATATGAGTCAAAAGTGGGGATGATGTTTAGTGTCTCACTTGCAAGTCAGAGGAATTCTAATCCATGGCCACTATCTGAACCTACAAGCAAGAATTTGTAACAACAGCCAGAATCTATAAACTGCAGACTAAGGGTCTTTCTGCACTGTACTGTTATAGTGCTATTATTCCACTTTCAACTTCCTATGGAATCCTGGGGTTTGCAGTTTAGGGAGAGGCATTTAGAATTCTCAACCAGAGAGCTTTTGGGCCTCAGGAAACTACAAACTCCAGAATTCCACAGGAGATTGAAAGTGGAATAATTGCACAGTGTAGTGCGGAAAGGCTCTGTTTCAGCGGCACGTCTGCTATTATGCTGCTGAAGCCCTTTAGCACTCCCCTTGATCCTGCGACAGTGTGACAAGAAGACAGTGACAACTAAAGAAATATTTGGTGTCTATATCAGATAGTCTGTAGTTACAACACAGTACAATCAGAATTACAAGTAAGCAACTGTAAAATTAAGTAGGCATATATATGTTCAGAGATATAAGAGTAATCAATGTACCCACAGTTGGGGCATTAAAAACAAGCAGAAACATTAAGAAATGAAATCAGAATTTTACCTATTCATAAGAATAGATGTGAAGGGGACACAAATGTTGATGGATGTTAGGACTTCGTAACTAGAGAGCTTTCAATTAGAGGAAGAAAAAGAGGGAAGCATAATATTGTTAAGCACTGCAGAATATTTCCTCCCGTTTCTTTAGAAGTCAGCCAATTTCTGAGATGGTGGGTTATCAGTACATTTGATATGTGTGGGTGTTTTGGGCTGTAGTCTAGGGCAGGACTTGAGAGGACACACAATTTTGAATGAACTGGCTTTCCAATGCCTTGGAAGCCCAGTGAGACCTTACTTAGTCCAAGCAGTGAGGAACTTGAATATTGTGTCTGCACGTGGGATACCATGGACTGCTAAAAAGACAAATAAAATGGGCAATATTAGAAAGTGAAGTGAAAGCACTCAGAGCACTTGGGAGAAATAAATCATTAGGAACAGATGGTGTACCAATAGAGCTGCTTCAGTCTACAGAGACAGAATCTAACTATAATCTGTCAACAAATATAGTAAACAAAAAGAATGGCTCATAGATTGGAAATGTTCAATATACATTCCAATCCTCAAGAAAGGGGACACCAGGGATTGCAGTAATCACAGGACCATTGCATTAATTTTCCATGCAAGCAAAGTCATGCTCAAAATTCTACAACAAAGATTTTTACTATACACGGAGCAAGAAATACCAGATATCAAAGCTGGGTTCAGGAAAGGAAGAGGCATTAGGGATTATATTGCAAACATACATTGGATAATGGAGCACACCAAAGAATTTCAAAATAAAATCAGTCTGTGCTTCATAGATTGTGTGGATTATGATTGTGTGGATTATGAGAAACTATGGATCGTATTTAAAGAAATGGGTGTGCCGCATTTGACTGTTCTGATGCGTAACCTGATGCATAACCTGTACACAGGACAAGATGCTACTGTTAGGACAGAATATGGACAAACGGAATGGATTCCAATTAGCAAAGGGGTCAGGCGAGGCTGCATTTCATCACTCTATCTATTTAACTGTATGCTGAACATATACGGAAAGTAGGGTTGAACTCAGAGAAAGGAGGCATGAAAATTGGAGGAAGGAACATCAACACTTTAAGATATGCAGATGACACCATACTACTAGCAGAAAACTGCAAAGACTTGGAACAATTACAGAAGAAATCAAGGCAGAAAGTGCAAAGGCAGTTTACAGTTGAACATTAAGAAAACAAAAATAATAACCACAGATGATTTACATAACCTTAGAGCAGATGATGGAGACATTGAAACAGTTCAAGATTTCCCATACTTTGCCTCAGTCCTTAATCAGAATGGAGATTGCTGTCAAGTAATCAGAAGAAAACTAGGACTTAGAAGGGCACCTATGAAGGAACTAGAGAAGATCCTGAAGTGTAAAGATATATAATTGAATGCTAAAGTTATGATTGTCCATGAGATCATATTTTCAATTTCTATGTATGGTTGTGAACGCTGGGCAGTGAAGAAAGCTGATAGGAAGAAAATCACCTCCTTCGAAATGTGTTGCTAAAAAGACAAATAAATGGGTCCTAGAGCAAATTAAGCCTGAACTCTCCCTAGATAGCTAAACTAAGGCTGTTGTACTTTGGCCATATCATGAGAAGGCATTACTCACTAGAAGAGACAATAATGTTTGGTGAGGTAGAAAACAGTAGGAAAAGAGGAAGACTGCATGGATAGACTCAGTCAAGAAAGACACCTCCCTGCATCTGCAAGATCTGAGCAGGGGTGCTGATGACAGAGTAACTTGGAGGTCTTCCATTTGTAGGGTCATCACAAGTCGAAGCTGACTTGACAGCAGTTGACAACAACAATGTGGTCAGAAGCATTATCCCTTAGTGTTTTTTTTTAAGTTGAAAAATATATCATTTCTATTCTTTGAGTTTAGTTTCTATGTAATCTTTCAAAGAACATAGTGTTTTGAAGAATATAATACAACGATAGCAAGAGTTTTAGAGCTCCATTCAGTTTATCATTCTAACTAATTCATATTATTTAATGTTCCTTGTGTAAAGCCACGTACTACCAAAATACAGTGTGTGAGATTTGCTGGTAGTATCGCATGAAACAGTTTTAGGTAGATGGGCCAAGACCTTTCTGTTGAGCAGAACTGTACTTGTGCAGTTATTTCTAGTACCTGTTGTTCAGAGAAATGTAAAGTTCCTGATGTGCTAACAAGCACTGCCTTAGGAAAAGTGATGTTTAATAGTAGTAATTTAACTTTTAAAAGTGAAACTTCTTTCTGCAAAGCAGATCAGGGTTGTTCGTTTTAATAAGCAGCAGAACTGCCTCAGAAGAACTGAACTCACAGTTGTGGGTCAGTCAAAGGCGTGGTAGAACTCAGCCAGAATGTGCATTGTTCACAAATTCCATCTTACAGAATCTTTCCATAAAGACGGAAATTGATAGCTCTACCTGTTAGAAGTGTTAGAAACATAAAAATGCTTAGAGCTGAAGATGTCTTAGAGAGCAGCAGTGATAGAGTTAAATAGTTTAAATGACCTAAAGTCACCTCATCCCTTATCCACCTATCTTAATCTCTCTAATGTAAACTGATGCTCTTAGGGATCTTTCCACTCATTTCATCTCTCTCTCTCTCTCTCTTTCTGCTTGTTTGTTTCAAAAGTGAAACTTATTTAGCTTGGTGTTAGCTTAGGATCCTAGAGAACTTTCCTGTCCTAATGGAGATTCTACAGTAGAACTTTTAATTTGTTTCTTGGGCCATTGGTGTCTTTGCTTCTTAATCAGGATTTATAGCCACTACACAATCTCCATCAGCACTTGTCCTGATGGCAATAGAATACACGACTTTATGGAATGATTTATAGGCTGCTTTTTCTCCTTCTTAAAAATAGTAAAATAGAATGGATAGAATACAAGCACTTGCAGAGTCAACATGCTGGGTGCCAGTTCTTTCTACTAAAAGTAGGTTACGCAAGAGAAAAAACTGATATAAAGAACTTGTCTGTTGTACAGTTTGTTCTAGGGAAGTTTGTTCTACAGAGTCTACAGGATTGTATTCAGTAACATGTGTTAATAATGTCACAGATCGATTATGAATCTGCACATGGCATTGTATTTTTTTTAATTGTTATCATAACAAATTTGACAACAGTACGAGAGTGTGAATTGCCCAAAGTCACCCAATAGGTTTTAATGGCTGAGCAGAGATTTTAACTGTGGTCTCTGACTCGTAGTCCAGTATTCAAACTCCTACACCATGCTCGCTCTCTGAAATGTGTTAGCAATGTGCCATTTTTTTGACTATCTGTGGTTCTTTATGTATAGGAAGCTCCTGCCTTTCAACAAACCGTTATCCGATGATTCACTCTTTTGACACTTCCAAATTAAGGATGAGTTCTTTTAATTCAGCATAGGTTCCACTTTTTCATCAGTTCTTGTCTGTGGAGACTTGCTTGTGACCCCTTGCATGTGTGTGTGTGTACACGTGTGTGCGTGCACATAAACACACACACACTGAGCTGAGAGGAGAGGACTAAAAAAGGCACCAAGGTAGCTGAGAGACTTTCTAAGCAGCAAATGTGGGTTGGTCCCAAGCAAGCTTCCATAAGTCCTTCATGCTCCTTACTGTCCAGTACATGGTTCAGCTTTTCAAACAATTCTGTTTTCTGGCAGTGCTTCAGTCCCTAACCTGTCAGATAAGTAGGGGAAGCTGGTACTGAAAGAGAAAGAGAGTAAAACTTGTAATCTACTACAGCTGGATGGATCCTTTTACTGAAAATTCAATTAAGAGTCTGACAAATCTGAACTAGTATTCTGGGGATCACCGTGTAGAGGAAAAGAAGGGGGATCCCATCCTGTACAAGTAACCGAAGAAACTCAAGATCACACACTCAGCAAAAAGCCATGCTGAAGAATTGCTGCCATATGATCAGGAGACTTTTGCACTGGGAAGAGTTCTGTCCAAGAGGAGTGGGGAAAGTGAAGGGATGCTTGCAGAATAAGAAGCTTGTTACTGCAGCTTCTAGGCCGCCTTGGCGATAGCATAAAGATATCCTTCTGATATCAATAATTCGGCTTTATTCCACCACCCCTCTCCACGTGTTTGTGAGGCCCCCAGACAAGCACGAAACTAGGCTCGGCGGCTGATTGCTGCAATATTCCTAAACAATACAGGCAAGCCAGAAATAGCCAGATCGCAGCTTCAGGAGACCTCCCAGGAAACACCCTATAATGTATGTGCGTCACCTACAAAGGACTCCCTGCCCCGAGCAGGTAACTTGACTAGCTGAACTATCAACTGTCCAGCATCGCGCATTTGCACACTGGCTGTTCCTTTGTCAATTCGGACCTAACTCAATCTTGTTAAATTTTGACCTTTCCGAGGCTTCGTCTCACACCCGAAATCCATTGTTCTCACCAAGTACGGCATAGCCTGCAGTCACATTTCTCCCTATAAAAACCCTTGATTCCGAGACCCTCCTTGGATCGCTCCCGAGTTCCAGACCGCTTTGCTGCCTCTTTGCTTGGCGAGCCTCCCTCAGCTCCATGTGTTGAGCCACATCGAACCCCAGCATCGCTCTCTATTCTCCCAGACTTCAGGACAGGTTTCGTATCACTCAAATCAACTATCCGTCTGAAAAATCCCTCTATCCTGCTCTCACCTTTATTTTCTATGGTTATCTGTGTGAGTGAGTTGCGTACACTGTTTGGCTGTATTTTAATAAAGATCTCATTTATTCTTTCAAAATAGTTTGCTTCTTGACTGGCCTGACCCCGTAGACATAGGGTTCAAGATCCTGCTAAGTTACCCTGCCTCTCGTAACGCTAAAGCAGTGCTCAGAGCTAATTTTCCCCACCTATAGTTGAGTACATTTTGGTATCCCTCACAGGACTCCGAGCAAACAGGGTAACAAGCTGTTGTTCGTTCTCCTTGCTTCCTAACTGATAAGGACCAAATGTCTCTGTGGGGTGGAGAGAGGTGTAGGGCCTTTCTGCACTACACTGCTATAGTGCTATTATTGCACTTTCAACATCCTGTGGAATTCTGGGGTTTGTAGTTTACTGAGGCCAAGGAGCTCTCCAGCTGAGAATTCTAAAGGTTCCTCCCTCAACTGCAAACCCCAGGATTTCATAGGACGTTGAAAGTGGAATAATAATAGCACTATAACAGGGCAGTGAGGAAAGACCCATTGAGAGACTAGCATAGGCTGAATTATAGTGCAGCCAAAGGTTACATGATCTTCCACGTTATTTATTTCACCTCTGCTTCACTTGCTGTTAAGAAATCACAGCAGGTTTATTCATTTCATTTTGGGATGGAGGGATTTTGTGTGGAAGGTCTTGACCACAGGCCACTTGGAAGATGTTCGTCACTCTGGTATTTGATGCTATGATTGGCAATAGTAACCTGGTTGGCAGTGGCTCCCGTGCAGCAGAAAGTAATGGATGAATCAGTTCAAAGTGTTATCTTTTACATATGAAACTGGCTTTTCTTACCAAAACAACACAGATATCCCCCTCGTATCATGATTAAGGTGAAATTTATGAACAGAAGGTAGGGAGTAACCACACTTCCTAACAAGACAAGACCCAGAAGAGGCAAGAGCACGAGAATCCACACACGTAGTGAATAAACATTGAAATTGAGGAAAGTGTGCCTGCCTTAGTCTGAGGTACAGTAGAGTCTCGATTATCCGACATAAACAGGCGCGCTGATAGTCGGATAGCCAAAAATGTCGGATAATCCGGAGGCCCGTAGCGGCCGCCATGTTTGGGGGGCGTGTCTGGGGCGTGTCTGGGGGGCGTGGAAATGCCTACAGCCACGCCCCCAAGCAGCTGCGACGTCGGATAATCCGGAATGTCGGATGACTGAAGGACGGATAATCGAGACTCTACTGTCTGTCCCATTTTTAAAATCTCCTTCCCTCCGTCACTTTGTCCTATTGGGTTAAGCCCCATTTTTATCTATATATTTATTTCATATACACCTCATGTTGCCTCATAACAGTCATGATTAGAGTGGTCCACAGTTTTCATTGAAAAGCAGAATAGCTAAAGCAATCAATTGCAAATCTCTAAACTCATACTTTTTAAAGATAGAATTATAAAATCGTAGAGTTGGAAGAGACCACAATGGGCATCGAGTCCAACCCCCTGCTACGCAGGAACAAATGCTCAAAGCACTTCCAGCAGATGGCCATCCAGCCTCTACTTAAAAACTTCCAAAGAAAGAGACTCTGCCACACTCCGAGGCACCATATTCCACTGCCGAACACCTCTGACTGTCAGGAAGTTCCCTCTTTGGTATGACATTCCTTCAAATATTTAAACATGGCTATCACACCCCTCTTCGCCTTCTCTTCTGCAGACTAAACGTGCCCAACTCCTTAAGCCGCTCCTCATAGGGCATGGCTTCCAGGCCCCTCACCATTTTGGTCGCCCTCCTCTGGACACGCTCCAGCTTGTCGATATCCTTCTTGCATTGAGGTGCCCAGAACTAGATGCAGTATTCCACATGAGGTCTAACCAAGGCAGAATAGAGTGGTACTATTACTTCCCTTGAGGTAATGGTACCATATTCCTATAGATGCAACCAAGAATCGCCTTGGCTTTGGACGGATGACAGTGATGATGATGATGATGATGATGATGATGGGTGGGTCTAGTAAGTGGGTACAGGAGATTGCCAGGTGGTGCAGTGGTTTGAACTTTGGGCTACAATTCAAGGAGATCAGGGTCCAAACCTGCTGGGCCAGAGGAAATCGTGTGGGTGACTTTGGGCAACTGCCACTCCCTCAGCCCCATGGAGAGGCAGTGGCAACCCCCGTTGGAGAAATCTTGCCAAGAAAACCCCGTGATAGCTTCGCCTTAGAGTCGCCATAAACCGAAAAGGGCTTGACGGTACCCCACCACAAAGTGTGCGCAGGACTGCAGCGCTTCACCTCCTCCTTTTGTCACAGTTCTGCCACCCTACTCTAGAGAGCACCGGGGAAAGGCAAGGAGACCTCCCTGCCAGGCGCCCCCACCCAGCGAAGCGGGGGAAGGGATGAGAGGTAGGCGGGGGGCCCGGAGCCCGCCGCTTCCTGCGCTTGCGCATTAATTAGGGGCAGCCGCGGCTGTGACCGGCCTCACGTAGAAGAGCCGCCGCCGCCGCCGCCGCCGCCGCCCGCCTTCCCATTGCCAGGCTGCGAGGGGCCGCCTCCAGAGGCCGGTAGGCGGGATCCCGGCCCGTATAAGCGCTCCGAAGGGGGCCTGCGGTGCGGAGCGGAGCGGAGCGCAGGACTGGGCGGGGAGCGCGAGAGGCTCTTCCTTCTGAGGTAGGTCGCGGGACTCCCGCGTCCTCTGGCGCCGGTAGGGAGGGATCCAGGGCGAAGAGGGGCTCTCCTGGGGGCTCCTCCCCAGCAGAGGCAGCGAGGGGGAAGGGGAGGCGGCTCTCCTGGGCTCGCTTTTGGCTCCCCAGGCAACGTCGACACCTCCCGCCTGCTGTGCTCCATTTTGCCGAGCGGCAGCGCCCCCCGCCCCCCGCCCCCCCTCGCTTGAGACGGTCTCTGGAGGCTCTGGCACAGTGTCAGCCCCTCCTTCCCTTTTTAACCCTCCAAACTGCATCCCGGTGGGAGGAGAGGTCCTAAATAACCCTCCTCTTGGGGTCGCCACTTGCGCTTCCCTGGCACTCGCCGGCGGGCACGCTTTATAGGTGCTTTATATGGGGACGGTCCTTCCTCCCTCCGTTCTCCCTTCCTTCCCGTTAGGGGAAATCGCCCTGCTTCCATCAGGCACTTTCTCTTCCCTCTCTCTCTTGCGGAAGACGCTTTGTACCACGAGTTGGGCCATTTCCGCACGAGACTGTTGTAACGCTGTTACTCCTCTTTCGACATCCTGTGGATTTCTGGGGTTTGCAGTTTAGGGAGGGGCCTTTGGAAACGGGGGACTGGAGTATAACCAATCCAAAGTCCTCTTTTTTATTTTAGGTATAATAAGGGGTATAATAATTGTAATTGAGGAGAATAATAAGCTATTATTTCATCAGAGAGGAAAGTTACACTATTTATATATATATATATATATGTATAACACAGAGTATAGTATGTGTGTTGTACATAGTAGTAAAGTAGAAGCTGGAGGCTTAGGTCAGAGGAACCGAGAATGTGTTCTCTGGGCTCCTGCAACAGTAGTGTATATTGTGTGTTGTATATATAATTATTGTAAGTTGTAGATGTTTATTGTATGTTGTGTTGTATGTATTAAGTGTACTAGATTGAATTGTTAGTGGAACTGTTTGTTTTGGAGGGAAATGAAAATGATAATAAAAACATTATTAAAAAAAAGGAAATGGGGAACAGGGCAGGCGCCTCCTTTTCTCTCCTGGAAATCCCAGCAAAGAGCACATTGCCCCAGTTTCAGACCAGTCCCGTCTTGTCAGAGGCACGCAGAGATTGGTTCCCCTTCCCTAGGCCCATCGATGCCCCAAAGGCGAAAATAGGAGTCGACGTGGAAGTGAATCTTCACTTTCGCTCCCACGTTTCCTGCTGCTCTTCCAATAGCCATTGAGAGCTGTTTTTTTTTTTTATACAGTATAATGATTGAACTGGGGAGTGTGTGTGCTTATATTATATGCAAGAAGAAATCTGAGTCTTTCCTCTGCTGACATCATCATCTTTGGCTCTTATTTGTTCGGACAAAAAGTTACAAAGTTGTGATGCTGCGCCTCTGTCTGGATATACTAGGACACGTGCAAGGCCTAAAGTTTGCGTAGAAAGACAGGGCCTGATTTTAATTAGGTAATCAATTGTATTTCAGAGTTTAGCCAAACTTCGCTTCAAGATTGGCCAAGTTTTCTTGAGATCCTTCAAAATTAGACAAATATTAAAAAAGGCTTGAGCTGGATTGGTTTGCGTAGACATTCCTAGCAAGCACTGCATACTCTCAGTTGCTTTCCCCTCCCTCTGAGCACTGAGTGTAAATTGATCTCTTTGCAAATAAAAGGGAGCAAACTTCAGAGTGGACCAGAGAACCAAAGCAAAAAGAGGGTTGTTTATACAGAAACTTAACTACTCCTTCTTCAGTTGCAGTACTTTTTATTAGATTTCACTTGGAAGGAATTTTGAGATGGGTGTCCCTTATGTGGGTGGGGGATGGTGAAATACGTGGCAGTAGCTTTCTTTCATCAACCTTTTGGTCACTTCACAGACTTCTGGAAAGAAGCTATTTATGCTGACTCTTACTCATGATTGCTAAGTATGAATAGCATGCCATTTTAAGCAGGTCACACAGATGCAGGGGGAAAAAACACCCAAATCTTGAGCTTTTAGAAATGTGGGGTTATGTAAGTTCATTTTTTAAAAATTTGATAATGTACTGGCTGCTGTGAAACATTGGATTCATCTTTAAAAGTTTTATAGTTCTTTTTCTCTGAGAGGTTAGTATTGCATCCTATTTGGATGATACAGAAGAGTTATGAATGCATGTTTTTCTTAATAGTCAAAAGTTTGTATGTGAGATTTCAGCAGCCGAGTAAAGGATTGCTGAAGCTTATGTAGCATAAAAGGCTATTCTGTTTCCAGTTATTTGCCATTCACAAATCCCTTTATGAGTGGCAAATTCTTGATACAGACTGCTAAAGGCAGATACGTAGCTTTCTTCCTGCATAAAAACTATCTGAAAAGAATGTGCCGCTGAAACCATATTGTGTCCACCAGAGCAATATTCGTGTATTCGATTATGTGATAGGAAACTTCACTGGGGCTTACTTTTGAGGAGTGATGTATAAGCAAGCGAGAGAAACCACATTCTCTTGCGCACTGGAAAGTAGTGCAGCTCTTCAAACTGTCTTGGAACAGAGAAAGCAAGCAAAGAAGAGCCTGGTACCTGCAGCAGCTGGACTACTCTTCGTTGTACACACGGGCATGCACACGCATGCAGGGCTGTGTTCTGCCGACTATGGCCAAGATCCAGTGGTTCATTTTGACATCCATTGCCAGCATGGTTAGGTATTGTTCCCTCTATTTCTCCCCTCTGTAATGATGCAAATCTGGTCAATGGGGTTTCCCATCCTTTCAGAGTGGGCTTTAGGCTGCAAAGGGTGGGTTGCAGCAATCAGAGAAGGAGCTGCTGATTCTGGAGAAAGGAGTGGAAGCACACCACTGGCTCCTAGGCCATGAGTATGAGGAACCTTGAGTCTTTTTTGTTCGCTTTGGAAAATTTAATCCAGGGACAGTGATTTGAGAATGAGGCAGGTAAGCAAAGAAGAAATTAAACAAACAAACTTGCTCCAACTGAGTGCCTTCCTTGCCAGGATTATGTACTCCTAGTATTCTGTAGAAAGAAATAGAGCAAGGGAAACAGGCCATAATAATAATAATAATAATACTATTGAGAGTTTGTTAGAGCAATAAACCAACAGACACTGTTTCCCCTGTGAGGAAGGTCCTGATAAGTGGTTGGTTGGTTGGTTGGTTGGTTGGTGTGTTGTTATTTGCTATCAACTCAACTTTGATTTATGGCAACCTTATGAAGGAGGGTTGTCTAAGAACCTTGGTCATCAAGTGACCAGTCATTATCTTCCAAACTCAGGGCTTTGGCATCCTTGATTGATTCAATTCCACTGCCTTCCACTTTGCTGGCCATTATCATTTCTGGTGAGATCCACTGATCATGATATGTCCAAAGTACAGCAGCCTCAGTTCAGTCATCTTGTCTTCTAATGAGAGTTCAGGCCCAATTTGCTCTTGGATCCATTCATTTGTCAACAGAACATGGTATCTGTAGAACTTTTCTCTAGCACTGCATTTCAAATGTATTGATTTTCTTCCTGTTAGCTTTCTCCACTGTACAGTTTTCACACCTGTACATAGAAATCTAAAATAGTATGTCATGGAGATAAGTTGTTAGGCAAATGTATTTTTATTTTCCTTGAAAGCTGCCATGGAACAATATAATTCCTCAGAATTGGGACAGATGTTATTTTTATCTTACTTTCTTCCTGCCTTATCCTCGGGTAGGCTAAATAGTCTGAAGGTACCAGATCCCTTCTGATCTTAGAAGCTAAACAGGATCAGCCTTAGTCAATATTTGGATGGGAGACCACCAAGGAATGCCAGAGAGGAGCCATGGAGAACTACCTCTGAATATTCCTTGCCTAAGAAAATTCATGGACTCCCCATTCGTTGACAGGCAACTGGAAGGTGCACGCGCGCGCGCGCGCACGCACACACACACACACACGTGCATGCACTTTCTCCAAAAACTGGGATTCATGGTGACTCACAAAAATAAAAAATACCTACATGTGAAAACTTACCAAATTATTGTTATTTGTAATTAGCTTTGTAATTTTTTAATTAGTACTGTCATTTTATACTGTCTATAAAATTAAACCATTTAAAACATAACCATGCAAAATAGTGCAGCTCATTCTTAAATGGTTGTTCTTTATAAAAAGATTTCTCCAAAGCCTTTTGGAATAGAAAAGTCATCACTTGTTGATAGAAAGGTAACAAGGAGGGATCCCATCCAGGAAGGGAGTTACAAACCCTGGGAGCTGCCACTGAGAAAGCCTTTGTTTGCACCAAATGTGAACAGATCTCACCCTTTGTTAAGGTAGTAGGACCAAGAGGAGGGCCTTCCCAGAATATCTTAATGCTCAGGTAGGTTCCTATAGAAAGACAGTATCGTTCAGCCAGCCTGGACCTGAGCTGTATCGGGCTTTATAAGTCATAGTCAGCACTTAGAATTGTGCCCAGAAACAAACTGGTAGCCAGTGAGAGCTCATGTAACAAAGGAGTTGTGTGCTTCATGTAACCAGTACCAATTCAAGTCTTTCTGCTGTTCATTGTAGTAACTAAAGTTTCTGAACATTTTTGAAAGACAGCTTCGTGAAGAGCTTCTTACAGTAATCTGAACAGGATGAAATTTAGGCATGTGTCACCTTGGCCAAATCAGATACCTTCAGAAATAGGTGCAGCTTTAACCCTGCAAACATACTCCTGGTCGTCACAGAAGCCTAAGTATCCAGTCTCAGGGCTGAATCCAGGAAGACACCCAAGTCTGCATTTGCAGGGGAGTATATCCCCATCCAGCACAGGTTGAACCCCATTCTCTAATCTGCCTTTTGACTGATCAGGAGTGTCTTGTCTTGAGGAATACTGAGAATTCTGTTTACAGTATAAGAAAAAGTGCTATTCTCTGCCTTTTTGCAAATGTAGTTTGCCCAGTTCGGAGCAGTTTGAAGCAAGAAGGTAGGGGCTGCTTATATAGTGCTAATAGAAATACCCATGGTTCTCCAAGAATTTTATGCTATATTTTTTCTACCAAATGACCAGGAGCCTTATAGTCATCCAAAAGGCTTGGGTGATGAAATTCAAGGTTCCTCACTGCCTATCTGCTTCAGTATTTTATGCCTGCACTGTTTTTATTATCATGTAAAAACTTTTTTTTAAAAAAAATGTGATGTCAAACCAGATAGTATTTGTACTGAACCCAAAGGATGTAATTAATTTTGGCACTTGCAAAGTTAGGGGGTTTTTTTAGTGGATATTTCCTTGTTTTTTAAAAAGAGGAATCGCTGAGCACCTAAACCCTTGAAAAGCTGACTAGTTAGGGCAACTTAACCTTCAGATTTCAACATGCCTGAGGCATTTCTTCTTGTATTCCTGGGAAACAGGATCAACTAATACTCTACCTGACAGATAGCCACTTCTACATGTTTCACAAATATTGTGTGCCTTCAGGTTGTTTCCAACTTATGGTACCCCTAAAGCAAACCTGCCATGTGGTTTTCTTGTTAAGATTTGTTGTGGAAGGGGGGGGGTTGCCTTTGCTTTCCTCTGAAGGTGAGAGAATGTGAGTCGCCCAAAGTAATCCAATATGTTTCCATGGCTGAGTGGGAATTTGAACCTTGGTCTCCAGAATTGTAGTCCTGTGCTCAAACCACTACAGCATGCTGGTTTTCTGTTTCACAAATACTTGCATACATTTATAACATGATCAAAATGAATTTCACTTGACTATTGTTCTTTTTTTTTAAATTCACAGTTAATTTCTGCTATTGACTCTGTGATTGAGATTTGTATAGATCCTGGTCTTATTAAATGCTACCCTCCCCAAACCATAGTTGCAAACTATTGTTTCTGGCATGATGAATATGCTATTTCACTTGGAAAGCCCAGATTATTGTGTGATTTGAAAAATCCCTGAGATTATTCATAGGCTTCAGTGAAGCATGGATGCAGTGGCCTAGTGCTTTCGTCTAGATGACCCTGCCAACTACCCTTCTTTTCTCTGGATGAAATAGATGGGATAGGTATGGATTCCTTGTATAGTGCTGGTACACATTCCATTTCTGGTTCAAGGGAGTGTTTCTTAAGGAGAGAACAGTGGGCAGTAGACAGCTAAGTTCTGGTGCTTAAAAGGAAAACAGTGGGTCAGGTAAGGACAAGGAGCCAGGTATAAGAATGTGAATGAGCAATTGTGGTTCATAAATTCTTCTATGTGGATTGGAAAAGTGTAGGTGAGGAACATCACCCAGGAAAATTGCACGGAGATGCAGAGATAATAGATGAGAAGCCACTCCACCTTAAAGTTTCAGAATCTGATGTGTATTATAATTAAGAGATGTAGCTCAGTGAAGAGTTGTCTCTGCGCGTATCTTCAAGAATAGTTGGCAGAACTTTTCTTTCCTAATTTCTATAATGTATGTTTCAAAAAGCAAATGTACAAGCTTGGCATAAGAAGAAAAGCATAGCAGTAGTTTCTCTGTCATTAATTACTTGTCTAGTGGAGTGACTCCACTGATCCTGAACTGATTTTTAAAACCAACTTTGATGGCTAATGAGGTCAAGAGCCTGACTATTGTCTGCCTGAAGTCTCAGAGCATCTGTGCTGTAGGAGTTACCTTTTCAGGTTGTAAAAGGTGCTAGAGATGATTGAATCAATTTTTAAAAAAATAGCTTGAGGAAAAAGGTTACTATGAAAGTAAGCCTGGCAAAAAGCAAAATTCTAGTGCAGAATTTAATTAGACAGTTATCTAAATAGCTTCATTTTTATTTCATTGGAATATGTAGATAAATATAACAGGTTATTGCTGGTAAGGCTGGTTAGTCTGTAGTGAATTTGTTAAGTTTCATTATGGAAGTGGGTTGTATAGGTGTCTGCATCTTACTGAAACACAACAACATTTCTGCAGCTTGCATGATTTTAACCTAGAGGGTATTGATCAGTATGTATCTAAAGTCATTTAAGTTCTTCTAGGGCGGCCAAGTTGCCTTGTATCAGACATATCCTTTCTTTTATTATATTCAAAGAGTCCACATATTTTTCTTAAGACATACAGTATTTGTTTTAAATAGAACATTGGATTAATCTGCCTGGATGTGGACTTGGAAACACTAGCTGTAAAAATTTGTGAATATATCTTTAATGAGATGGGAAACATGTGCTCCCAGGTATTCTTGCTTGCTCTAGATAGTGTAGTCAGTAATGAGAGATGATGGGAGTTGCAGCACAGTGTCCAGAGGGCCACACATTCCCCACCAATGCCTTACATACTTGCAGTCTACTCCCCTGTTTAATTCTTCTTATGTCCCAAGGCTCTTTCCTATAGTTTCTTGTCTATTAAAAATGTCAAGGATCATGGCTTTTCTGACCATTTGGAAGAACAATTAACATAGTTTACTTCATTGTGAACTGAAGTGTGGTTCTCATCTTCCTGTTTTGAATGCTTCAGGCTTGAAAACTTGGGGCCAGTTCATACCACTGCCTATAGGCCTTTCAGAAGGTTATCATTCTGGAGCAGTGCAAGCTTTTGTACTGATTTAGTACATATGAGAACAGACATTTAAACCACACATACGCAGACATATGAGGATGGATATTTATTTCTCCACACTAAACTGTTATAATATCTGTGCAATAGGAAACTTGGAAAATCCAGCCTTTTCTGAAAAGATATTAGAATTGAACTTCAGTGTTTTTTCCTTCATTGAGTGTTACTTGGTGAATAGCCTTCATTTAAAAAGTAGAAATAGGCATTTCAGTCCCTAGATACCATGGCTATGGATGGGACAGAACCCAAATGTGTTCCCCTTAAATCAGTGTGGAAGACCCCAAAACTGCTCATGGGTTAGATGACACAACTAGCTTTCAAGCTGAAGTTCTGGATGGGGAAGCTCCAGCCATCATTTCACAAGTGGAGGGGGTGAAGCCAGGCACACTTAGCCAGTGCTTCATGAACTGTTTTAGGTTAGGACTCTGCTGTCTATTCACCTTTCCCCTCCCCACACACCTTCCTAATTGGGAGAGAGGCAAATGTTCTTGTTATTCCAAGTCACTTATTAGTAATAACACTGGGATTCTGTGTCCCTGTCTAGCTAACCTTCCTGATTAGTTAAGTGACTAAGGTGTGTATATATATATGTGTGTGTGTGTGTGTGTGTGTGTGTGTGCAATCACTATGTTATTTCCAGTGACTGATTGGCGATAACTTAAGGATTAACGCTTCCCTGCCCACTCTTCTAATTGGAAAGGGACATGTATGTTTCCATTTGTGGTATTGCCATGCTCAGAATACATTTCTTTTCTATTATAATGTTTACAAAGTCTCCTATTATCATTTGTGCAGTGTTCTGCTTTTCATAAAATGCCAAAACCTGAGATATGCTAGATTTTTTAGCAGCTTATAGCTCCACTTGTAGCAAACATTTGAAGACAAAACCTCTAAAACCAATTTACTGTAAACTGAGTTAAAGGTTTGATTGCTATCTGAAGTATCTAAGTTTTTAAATTAAATAAACTAAACATTATAATTTTATGAGTAAACCGAGTTATACAGGATACATTTTATGTTCTGAAAATGACAAAGTGACCTTTTGATCTGCAAAGTGTACAAAAATAAGTACTGTATTCCATTTTTTTATCTTTCTCACAAATCTGTTCCCTACCCTGCTGAAAAACCCATGGGAAGAAAAATCATTCATTCCTGTGGCTTCAACATTTCTGGAAGCTACACTTGTAGGAGAGGCCTGCATACAAGTACAAGTAAACACGTGCTTAGAATCCGTGATAAGCCGAAGCTCCAGGGCATATACCTTCTGATTCTGAACTAAACTTTGGGAAATTTTCTTTTTACAGATGAATCTGGATTACATTTTGACAACCCTTTTCCTACAACCTTTAGTCTTGGCAATGCTAAAGTGTTCTGAATAGGTTCTCTATGCTCCATTCATTTACTGTAGAACTACAGGCACTTCCAGTATGATATTTGGCACATAGTTGTGATGAAATGTTGATATCCTAGGACATATTTATTTAGTACTGGTGCTTCATAAAACAAACATGCTGTAGGGGAAATGCTGCTTATTAATGCTCAGAATTACAAGGCCACTTTCCCTGACTGTAATCCAAAGGTACTGTTTACAAATACTTATGAAATGTGCCCTATATGTGGTGTTTTTGTGTGCAAATGATTATTTTACTTATGTGTAAATCTCTCCTCTGGTTTCATAGCCTAAAGCCATATCATTTCCAGAAGCTCTTTTAACTGGTTAAGCTGTATTCATGTTCCAATACTCTATTTTAAATGTTAACTTTGTTTTTCTTTTAAGGTGTGCGTTAAAGTGAGAGAGAAATAACTATGGGGCTCGCAAAGTCATGGTGTTTTTTAGTTCTTGGTGTTCTGCTGCCTTCTTCTTATGCCTATACAGATTTCTTCACTTCAATTGGTAAGCAGCGATTTTGTGTAGATGTTGAGGACATCTGAATGATTCAGTACTTACAGAATCATAGTTTGAAGGGGCCACAGTGATAACAGAGAACACAGTTGCATTATTTCTTTATACAATGTGTTTCCTTTCCAACATCTAGCAAAGATAATGAAGCTAAAACATAACCAATGATAAAGTCTAAATGTTCAGTCAAAAAAATACTAGCATTTACTGTAAAATACAGTAACAGAAAGTTCTGAAGAAGAAATAAAATAGTATTGGAAATCACCGAAATACTCCCTGCTTAAGTGAATAATGGTTGCAGTTTATTTGTGGAAGACTGTTTTTGGATTACAGACATACTTCTGTTAACAAAGCCTCTGACAAGAAGCTCCTTTTACCAAATTCATTTTATGACTTCCCAGCCCCTCTTTATCTTCATCTTCTGTCAAGCTGGATGGTTTTGAAGGAGGGCTGGAGAAATATAGATTTTCGGTGTCAGGTTACAGTGCTTTACCTGTAGTAAACAATGCAGTGAAGCTTAAGGTGGGGAAAAAGTAAAAGCCTTTTCACAGTGCATTGTTATAGTGCTATTATTCCACTTTCAACATCCTGTGGAATTCTGGGGTTTGTAGTTTACTGAGGCCAAATTTCAGCTCTCTGGTTGGGAATTCTAAATGCCCTTCTCTAAACTACAAACTCCAGGATTCCATAGGATGTTGAAAGTGGAATAATAGCACTATAACAGTGTAGTGTGGAAAGGCCCTAAGATTTTCCTCTAGCTAATCCTACCGTAGCAGTCTGTGCTGCCTGCAACAGGGAAGGTAAATGGCAACTTCCTCCAGAATCTTTTACTGAGCGTACATAAAATGCAAAAGTTGGAGAACTAGATAAGCTTGCCTTACTCAGCTCCCCCCAGTATGTTAAAAAAAGAGTATAGATCTATAGTTTTGGCATTGGAAAGTGTAAATGTGATAGCAGTACATTAACCACTTGCTTGCTATGTGGTAGAATTGTCTATATTTTGCTGCTAAATCTATTGAGATGGCATTAAAAAAGTATAAAGGCAGGGAAGAGACAGAAGAAAAAGCTATATCTTAAGCTGTCTGCCTATTAGTCAGTATCAAGTTCTAAACCCATTTCTCGGTGGTTACTTGTACTGGATGTGTTTGTATGAAAAGCCAGGAATCCACGGCAACCCTAACTTGGTATGTAAAAGTAGGATATTGGTATACCCTATTCAGTCCTGCTTGCAGCAGTAGGAGAAGCTAGACAAACTGTGTAGGTGTACCCTTCTGTGATTTGTTTCACTCAATAGAGAATATAGCATTTGCTCTTGGTTTGCTTCTGTGATTTGTTGGCAAACAAACCAGAAAAGTGGAAGTGCTTTTGTTCACACAGCCCTTGTGTAAGCTAAGCCTACTGCAAGAATGAGCAACATGCACCAACATGCTCCTCATATATAACAAGCCAGAGTCATGGCTTTCTGTGTTATATGAAATTACCTATTTTGTGCTTCAGTAGGCAAAACTACAAGAAACTCTTAATGCATTGCAAAACTGCACCTAGAAAATTTAACATATGGGAGAATACAGATTCATAGGGGTAGTGTGAAAGGGTGATTGAATCTTAATCAATATGAAAAATGAAATGATTTTGCAACATTTTCAAGTTAATGTGGTAAAAGAGATTGGTGCCTTACAGCTTGCATTCAGCTTCCATAGTAGTAGTACCTTATTGACATGTGTCTCCTTACATGGCAAAGTGAATGAACATTAGTTTCAGACTTCCACAGTAGGGAGAACCTTTGTCTGGCACCATTCTGCAAGTCTTGGAGTGTGCAAAGTAACTGCAAATGTCTTACATATTTTCTCTTCCAAACTTCATTGGTAAGACTTCATAATAGTAGCCATAGATGTACTGATTGCATTAAACTATTTTTAGGACACATGACTGACTTGATTCATACCGAAAAAGATCTGGTGACTTCACTGAAAGACTACATCAAGGCAGAAGAGAGCAAGCTGGAACAGATTAAGAAGTATGTAGTGGCTTGAATACTAATATTTACTGGTGACTCCACCCGAAGTACATAAAAATTGCCTTTAGGCTCAACAGTATGTAGTTTTTATGGAAGTAAGAATAAGCTTGCCATTGCTCAGGATACTGGCTGTAAGCAGTCCAAAGTCAGATATTTATTGTGGATAATAAAAGATAAATATAAGGCTTCCTATACTTTACTTCCTCCCTAGTCTAAATTACTTCAGGCTGTTATTTCATAAATATATTAACAGAAGGAACTATGGAAATCTAATTGTTTTTAATGAGCTAAATTTTAAAATAATCCTACTATTTAAAATCTTAAAATAACGCAAGATCGTATTTCAGTTAACATTGTCATTGTGTGAATGAGCCCACCGATAATAATTTTAGCTTGCTTTTTCTCAAGGTGGGCAGAGAAATTGGATAAGCTGACAGATACTGCGACAAAGGACCCAGAGGGATTCTTGGGACATCCTGTGAATGCATTCAAGTTAATGAAGAGACTTAACACAGAATGGAGTGAACTGGAGAATCTGGTGCTAAAGGATATGTCTGATGGTAGGTGTTCCTTTAATTTACAAGGATGGCTGGGATATTGACAACTAAGGCAGGTTAGTAGATAATAAAATATCCTGTGAACCACGAAGTCTCAGGCTCATAGCAATTAAGAAGTTTTGACACTGCCCAATATGCTCATCTTGTAGAAGTGGGAGGAAGTGAGAACCAAAAATGATGCTGCTTTAAAATCAAAGCATATCTTGATTCTTTGACTTCAGAAAATATATACTGTGCTAATTTTCATTAAGCCAGCAATAGCTGAAATAGATACTGATAAACAAGAAAAATATATTTTGGGAAGGTTATGTAATTGCACAAACTATATATATATATATACATATACGATACAGTTATCCATTTTACTTTATTAAATCAAAATCCTGTTCAGCATCCAAAGAAGTAAGCAATGAAAAGTGATATTCTCCCACAAGCTAATGTTTCACTGTGATTCCAAAGAGAGAGACAGAAGATAAGCCACAAACCAAAACAGTCAAACAGAACTGAAGATGATAGTGGGTGTTGTACTGACAGCAGTGGAGTGGAAGTGAGATTTGTGCAGAGGAACTGAGAAATATTTATGTTTTATCACTAGGGTTTATTTCCAACATGACTATTCAACGCCAATATTTCCCTAATGATGAAGACCAAACAGGTGCTGCCAAAGCTCTCTTACGGCTCCAGGACACATATAATTTAGATACGGACACCCTCTCTAGGGGAAATCTTCCAGGTAACGTTTGGAGAAATCCTGCAAGTACAGAGAAAACTCTTTTAAGGAAAAAAGCTACAGAAAGTATGTGTATGTGAGTTCATTTGAGAGAAAGAGCTAGATCTTGCGTAACCATGGATTGTTGCTATTGGAATGAATCCTGTGCTTATATAGCCCCCTTCCTTTCTTTTTTTCCTCGTTGCATGCTACTATTTTTGGCATAAACCATAGCTTGCAGCCACATCCAAATCACCAGACCATAGTTTCTGTTTATCTTGCAAAAGAAGATTGTGAAGCAGCTCCAAGTTGTGGCTTGTTATTTTTCTTAAGAAGACAAACACAAGTCATAGTTTTCTGGGTTTTGATATGCAGTTGGCTCTCTATTTTCTCAGAGGTTGGGGCACAGCCCCCACTGCAAAAGTGAAAAACTGTGAATATCTGTGCCCCCCAACACAAAAAGCTCCTGTACTGTAAGGGTCCTGAGCTCAGCTATATGGGAGGAGGGAGGGCAGGTGGTGTGCAGGTCTCTAGGGTGGATGGAGGGACAGCTGCTGCCATGAGGGCAGCTGCTACAGCCCCTTCCCACTCCCCTTGCCCTCCTCTTGCCGCTGTCCCACTTGCACACCCTGTCTCCCTCCCTCTGTCTGCCCTATTCCTCCCTCTCTCACCCCTACTTACCCCATTTCATCCCTTCCTATTGGAGTGAATGAAAGAGGGAATGCACAAGATACCCTCCTGCTCCCTTGTCTTATCCTCTCCACCCCATCCATGCTCCCCCATCCCAGCCCCTGTTCTCCCTGCTCACGCGAGTTAGTGAGCAAGGGAATGCTGGTATGTGTGTTACCCTGACTTCTGGGGGTCCCTGGGGGACACCTGGATTTGCTCCAAAAATACAAAGGCTGGGGAAATTAGTGGAGCACTGCTTAGCGAAGTGGAGGGCAGGGCAACACAGTGAGATCTTGAACCCTATGTCTGTGGAGTCAGGCTGCACGAGAGCCAGGCCAAATGTCCAATTATCAATAGTTTATTTAGCAGAATTGGCAAAATATCCACACATATACACACAACAAAACAGTCACTCGCACAAGTGCACAAGGACTAATGAGTCGGAAAGATGTAAAGGTTGGGAAAAGCAGAGGGAAGGAGAACGGTTTATACTACACCTGATCCTGTAGTCATCGGTTCGGGAAAAAGCAAGGCAAAAGTGACTCAGCAGAGAAAGAATGCTGAGGGGGGGCTAGTCAAGCCTGTGAGTTCTTCGAAGAAGCAGAATGCCGAGGGGGGGGCTAGTCAAGCCTGCGAGTTCTTCGAAGAAAGTCTCCAAAAGGGGACTCAATTATAGGGCAAAGTATGCCTTAAGGGCAGACCCTTTCCCGGAAAAGGACAATGGCTGAATCATGCAAATGGACCTTGTTTTTGCATTTCTCGCTGTTGCATGTGTTAATCTCATTCAGAAGACACAAGATGTCGTTGTTGATGACCCATTGTGTGTGTGTGTGTGTGTGTGTGTATGTGCCTTTCAAGGTTTCCCTGTTGGAGACATGACTGGGGGAGCATTGGTCTGACCTCGCTAGTAATGTTTTAGCCCCGGATGTCTACGTTCCTGTCTGGTGAACCTCTGGCTTAATAACTTTGGATATTAAATATTACACATTCCCGGGACTGGATCTGCCAGCAGAGGTTACACGTGGCCACCCTCCTCCTGTTTCCCTTGTCCCATCTCCTTCCACCCCTCCCACCTGCATGAGGGAGGGAAGGAACACACATGTGCCTTCCTCCTCCCACTCCCCAACCTCTCCCCTTAGCCCTGCCTGCTCAAGGGAGTGAGTGAGAGAATGCATGCACACGTGCCTTTGTTCTCTCCCATCCCATCCTCTTCCCCACTTGTCTGCCTGTCCATCTGCTCACATGAGTGAATCTATGAAAAATCAAATCTGTGAAGGTTAAACTCACAAGTGTGGAGGGATAACTGTAATGTCAATGAGTTATTTGCACTAAAGAATGAGTAAGTAACTGAAGACGAGAGAGAAGAAGTTTGTTTTTGTTGCATCAACCACAGTTTGTTGCATTTGAACAGTATTTCTCTCTCTGTGTACTGTTTTAGTAGACTCTTAAGTAAGATTATGTATATTGGATGAAGGATACTTTTCCACTGCAATGTTACTATTTTTTCTTTCAATACAAAAATATAATTCCCTTGCAATGGATTTGGCAGACAGGGTATTGGATGGTTCTCCAGGGGTTGTCAGATTACAACTCCCAACATTCTTCACAATTGCCTAGAATTGATGGGAGTGGGAATCCATCAGCATCTGGAAGGCTGCCCACTTCTGACCTGTATACTGGACTGTATCATTCAGATCTTTTAGTATCCCTCTATAGTTGCTTTGCTCATTTTCAGATTGGTCACTTTCCTCAAGAAAGCTGTTTTGTCTTTGTTTTCTCAGCATGCTTTTGGCATTTGCATTTTGGAATGGGACTGAACACAGAGGGAAGCATCTGGTTCTCATGGTCTTAAACTCGAGATCTTGTTTTAATAAGCCTATTTTATTTCCCTTTGATTGCTCTCTTTGTGGCACTTGTAGTCTTATGTGATAGAAGGCACCGAAAGCCTGTGTATGTAAATTGCCACAACTGTCCCTACCCAAATCTTGTATATCACTCTTTATATCATAGTGTTGCCCATGAACTGTAACATGTAGGATTTTGCAAAGGCAAAAATGCAGTAGGACACTGTTCTTAAACTGATCTTCTGAGTATCAGAATATCTGTGTAAAAACTATTATTGTAATACACCCGGTAGTAAGTATACTACTTACTCTTCCTACTGTGTTCTTTTGAATGTGTTTGTTTCGAAGAGAATCTCAACTGGTACTTTGTTATCTGAAGAGTTATGTTTGAATTCAAATAAACTGTAGTCTATACGAAATAAATAGGTCTATGTAGCTCTGGTTAGCAATACTACTTGCACACTACTGTAATTCTAAATATGTACTACCATCAGGGAACCCGGAAAAACCAAACAGTACAGCTTCAAAAGTTGCTCAGTATGTTTGTATGAAGATGAATAATTCCAGTTGGTTTCTTGTTTCCCATAGGAGTGAAACACAAGACTTCACTAACAGCTGAAGATTGCTTTGAGTTGGGCAAAATTGCGTACACTGAAGCAGATTATTACCACACTGAACTGTGGATGGAGCAAGCTCTGAAACAGCTCGATGATGGAGAGGTGTCATCTTCTATAGACAAAGTTTCTGTTCTGGACTACTTGAGTTACGCTGTTTACCAACAAGGGGATCTAGACAAAGCAATGATACTTACAAAGCGACTACTTGAACTAGGTATGTTAGGATCATATATATTTCCAGTACATTGCAATTTCAATTTTTTGTGCCACATTGTTTTCCTCTGATGTCCTGTTGTTACTTTTACTAAAATGAAATTGACTCTGAATAATTACGTTATAAATTATGTATGCATAAACTGTTGTCCTTCTTAGCTGAAATGCAGCAATAGGGGAAGTAGCTGAGACTCCAGTCAAAGAGGATGAAATATCTTCTTAGTTCACTAATGCAAAGTCAACTTGGATTTACAGTTTACTTTCAATGTACCAGAAAGTACAGTTTTTGGTAGTAATTGATGGATGCAGGAATCTTTCAACTGCTTTTAAACGGGTCAGTTTTATCTTATTTCAGTGGTTCTTAACTTTTTCTTTACCAGGCGCCACTTGTAAATATAATTTGTGGCCAGACTTAATTCAAGAATTAAATATTTAAATTAGATTTAAATTAGATTTAAATATTCAAATGTTTATTTAAGTTTTCAAATACGCATTTATTTATTAAAGGTTTTGAGAGGCTAAGATTCAAATCCCCACTCAGTCACTGGGTAACCTTGGGCAAGTCACATTCTCTCAGCCTCAGAGAAAGGCAAGGGCAAACCCCCTCTGAACAAATCTTGCCAAAAAACTCCCTGTGATAGGTTCAGATTAGGGTTGTCGTAAATCAGAAGTGACTGGAAGGCACACAGCAGCAAAGTGCTGCTGACAGGGGGAGATTATTTCTTGCCATCATGTCTCTCCCTTTGAAAACTGACTTACGATGGCCCTAGGGCAAACCTATCATGGGGGTTTTGCTGGCAGGACTTGTTATCTTCGCCTTTCTTGGGGGCTGAGAGAATGTGACTTGCCTGAGGTCACCCAGCCAAATTCTATGGCTGGGTGAGATTGAAACTCTGGTTTCCAGAGTCATAGTTTGGGCACACACACATGCTTGCTGCCATGTCCTTTTGGTCAGGGACTGCATAGCAGTGGGGTGCAGGTGCTGAAACTGCTCCCCTACTAAAACTACTCTCTTCATATCCATGCCCTGCTCGATGCCATGGTCCTCTTGCTGCTGTTGGTATCCAGCAGTAGGGCTTCATAAACCCCTTGTGAAGGTTCCATGGACCCCCAAGGGGTCCCTGGACCCCAGGTTAAGAACCACTGTCTTATTTTATGGGCTTTTGAAACAAATCTGGTTTTAAATGTCATCCATTAGAAATAGATGGAGGTTATAGGCCCTGATAGCACAGGGAGCTTCTAGACATGTGGCTTGTTTCATTAATAGAATTTTATGGGAGTCTAGACAAAATTGTTTTCTGTTTTTAACCTTCTAATGGCTTCCCCTGCACAACGTTTTTTGATTAGAAGTGCTAATATACTTCCATTTAGAAGCACCCATGATTGAGTATGCAACAAGTCCTCAAACAAAGATGGTAGTTGTGAGGCTCATGGGCCACATGCAACCCTTTGGGAGGGGTCCAGTCAAAGTATTTTTTGAAGGTCCTCAGCTTCTGTTCTGTTTTGCCTTGTCGGTAAACGTTATCCCGCCGATGTGTACTAAAAATACTTCAGTCTAAAGATACGTCTTATTCTTTGTTTCAAAGTTCCTAAAGAAGTAACATTGGTTATAATTGGTTATAATAAGTTCATTCTGTTACTGTTAGATTCTATCTTTCTAGAACATCATCCCAAAATATCTCAGCTACTAAATCTGATCTGCTTGTAACACACGCACACACACACACCCACCCACACACACATGCATGGAACATCTTTTTGGTGATGTAGATGGTGCCCTTGCTGATACAACTACAACTGGATTCATAGTGCACCAGGTTTTAGGAACAAGATGTAATTTTTAATGCTACTTGGTGTATAAGTGATTTCTGACTGAGATATTGGTGTGGTTTTTGTCAACTGTAATAAACATCATTGTCAAAATTCTGGGTTAATAACTATGTTAATCTGATAAAGAATTCTTAAACAAAAGGATAATCCATCAAAGATTTTCTGCTTTGTCAGCGAGCACTGATTTCCAGCTCATGTCCACTTCATGTCCACTTTGGTCCTGTTTTTTAGGACATAATGGAAATATTCAGCTTGTAAATCTGGTCTTTACTACTGCAGTGTTACTTTTTCATAAAAATCATGCCTGCTTGATCAGTGTTCTGTATACATAAGAATTTCTCTATGGATCAACAGATTTTTTTTTTTTTAGTAAAGTTAATTTCTTAGTAAAAGTGTATTTTTATATGCTGTAATTCTATATGCACTGAAAGTGAGTCCTGTTGAACTTGATGGATTTCTGAATGGGTATCCAAAGGATTGCACTATTCATAGTTTAAAACTATCCTTTCTTAGCATAGCCATAGCTAGGATTAAAATCTTGCATTGTCATCAGGAAATGTTCGTCTTTGGAGTTTGCTGAGTTTTGGAATGGGAAGACTCGCATAGGAAGCAATTGCAAAGAAAGGAACTTCACATGTGTATTTGAGTTGTTTACTCTAACAACGAGAATAGAAATGTCTTCTGACTGAAATGGCTGACGTTAGAGGTTATGTGTTGATATATTCAGATTTAAGCATTTGTCTTAAATAAAAACTTGCCGTGGAAAGTACATTAAAAGTAGCTAGAAAAATTAGTTTTTTGTTTTCTTTTTAACAAAAGGGGCTTTATAGTTGTGAACTTTTGTGTGCATTTCCTTTTCCTTTACTTTCAGAGCCAGAGCATCAGCGAGCAAATGGCAATTTGAAATACTTTGAATATATAATGTCTAAAGAAAAAGAAAAAGAAGCAAACAAATCTATTGCCCAGACAGATGAAAAGACTGGAAAAGAAACTAAAAGTCAGAAAAAGGGAACTCCAAAAGATTACCAGCCAGAGAGACAGAAATATGAAATGTTGTGCCGTGGGGAAGGTATCAAAATGGTAATAAACTTTAAATGATCACAATCCATTTCCAGTGCTGCTAGCTATTTTTGTATTTCTGCATATATTTGGTTAATAACATTTAACCCTTTATTTCAAATTTCTAGACTCCTAGAAAACAAAAGAAACTTTTTTGCCGCTATTATGATGGAAACAGGAATCCCAAGTATATTCTTGGACCCGTCAAACAAGAGGATGAGTGGGACCGCCCTCGGATTGTTCGCTTCCTGGAAATAATTTCTGACCAAGAAATAGAAACTGTCAAAGAGCTTGCAAAACCAAGGGTAAAGAATCCAAATTATCCATATATTTTAAATTATGCTACTGGCGCATGGATCTCCCTACCCAACTCTTGTTTTGTGTTGGTGTGCCTTGCTTTTGGTAATTCTATAATAAAACATCCTCTCTGTATCACTAAATGCAGACCTTTGGTTTTGCTCAGAGTTAGAGCACATGATTTATCTGCAGAGCTCCCAGGTTATATCCTTGGCATGTTGCAGTAAACAAATAGCAAAATAGGTAGCAGGTGAGTATTGCCTGCCAGAGAAGGCAATATTGGACTGATAAATTGTCCAACCTAGACTTTCTCTTTGTCAGTTCTCCCTGCAATTTAGCTGGGTTTAACTTGTGGGAGCTGAAGTCCAAAAACATCTGGGGACCCACAGGTTGAGAACCACTGATCTAAGTGATACATCGTCATGTATTTTTGTGTTCCCCTGTGCTATTGAGGTCATTGTGGTGTGTAACTTCTGGTGTATCCATGCACCTTGTACTCATTTTACTTGTAATCCAGGGTCTTGAAAGAACTTAAGTGACCCTAGATTTATGGTGGAGGACTCGTACAGGGGTCAGTACAATTCCCACTTATAAAGTATTGGTTCTTTTAAAAATGGATCTACAGACTGTGAAAACCAGAACACCAGAACTAACTGTTTATTGTATGGAATCCCAGTGGGAAATGGGATCTCGTGTGGTCCCAAGAGTCTTTTTTGTGGCCATCCAGGTCCCTTCCTCCAATTTTTTGCCCCAAACATGGCTTTTGACATATTTTCCCCAACCTGTTTTAAGCTTAACAGAGGCTTTCTATTTTCAAGGCTTGGAAAAAAAAAGTTTTCAGGCATCATTTGAAAAAAAAACTGCTCTTGAGCCTAAAACAGCTTAAGAGCACAAAACAAAACAAAAACACCCAAATAACCTGGAAAAATTGTTCCCTATGCTGTCTGGCAGACATGGGGGGGCAAAAACACAACTATTTTCCAGTGTGGGGGGAATGGGCCTCCAAAGTCTGCTGGGGCTAATGCAGCCCCTAACTGTCAAATGTCACCCACCTCTGCAATGTAAAAAAAAATTTGAAAGACTTTTGGGACAATGATGGCCCACCTAATGAGCTTGCTTGAGAAAGAAGGAAGTTGATATTTACAGATGCACGTTTTATTTCCTCAAAGCTGTGACACAGTCCTTTCCTACCACAAAACCTTGGGGAAGATAACCCTCTCCTCAGTCAAGAGGTTATCAAAAATTGTCCCTCACCTTGAGAACTGGTGCCCAAATGCCTCTGTCATGCTACAGGGATGACTTATCACTTTCCGTGCTATTTTGAAAGCCTGTGTGTCTAATGCATTGCTTTGTCAGTACTTGTTTATAAAGTACAGGTGTTTCTGACTAGGTGTGGCATTGGTCAGTAGCAGTATACGAGCTTCAGATTGTTCATCCAGCAAGAGTTTTTTGAGAGACCTTCCATTAAGCCTTAGCTGGAGAAGCACTTGGAAGTAGCCTCACACAACTCTCACCTGCACTCTGGTTAGCTCTTCTTTAGTTTAGCTTGGGCTCACCATACCCAGTGCTTTTCCTATGAGAAATGAAAGGTTGTCCGAGTGGAGCCAGGCAGATAAAAGCATGGCTACCCTTGTGCTTCCAGTCTGTGTTAGCTGTTGAGGGGAAAAAATCAAGAATAAAACTAGTTTTAGCTGGTAGACAAACCATGCACAAGTAAACTTGGGGCAGCACATACATGATGACTGCAATACATATGTCAGATATGTACAAGGAACTTTCAGGCTTGATATTACAAGCAAAGTAGATGGCTTTATCCAATTTTAGTCTTTTACTGTGGTTTCAGTAACTATAAGGAGTAGCCTGCTGCTTCAGGTGCAGGTGAGTTGCATTCTCATATGTCACTCACAGGTAGTATCAGCTTGGCAAGATATTACACTGTCAGTGTGCATATTATTTTGAGGGACAGGAACCCTACTGGAGTCTGTGCTCCATCATAGGATTCTGAATGGTCGGATTGATGTGATGCAATATATACATTGTAATTCAACTATTCTGATTGGTTCGCTTCACAGCTGAGGCGAGCCACCATTTCAAATCCCATAACAGGAGTCTTGGAGACTGCACATTACAGAATTAGCAAAAGGTAAGACTTCATATGTCATACATGCTGTCCCTACAATGAGTGCCTCAGTGGTGCTCATTAGGAATGAAAATAGCCAGAAGTTTATTATTATTTTTTCTGGTCTATCTCTTACCGTTTGCAGATATTGTAACAAATTGTTACTGCTGAGTTTCTCAGATTCTTCCTGTAACCAGAAGTTCCGTTCTTGTTTGCTGAGTTAGGATGTTTTCTTAGTCTATTGTAATATGCTTGTGGATAATCTGCCCATGTGATGTACTGACCTCCTTTCTGCTATTCTTCATCAAAAACTTGGCAAACTTTAGCATTTGAAGGCTATCCTTCTAAAATATCCACAACAAGAAGGCATACCTTAGCTTTTCCTGTGCATGAAAACTACAGAGATGCTGCGTTGGCAAGGCTGCACAGTGCTTTATGTGTTAAAGGTTGAACACCTTGTATATGTCCATTGCAACAGAAACAACTCGCCTGAATACTAATTCCAGTTTTGTTTAGTTGGAGCCAGGCATATTGTTACGTCAGACCTCTCTTTGCAGCTTGGTGTGTGGATTGAATCTTTTTAAACATTTCTGGTGGTTTGGGTAAAATTAAATGGATTTCTCCTTAGTGTGACTAGAATTAGATTTTTGCCCTTGAGTTTTGGCAAATTGTTAAACCAGAACAATAAATATAATAACACACACACACACACACACACACAAAAACCCTTTTTAACCTGCCCTGAATGTGGGGCTCTGAATGTTCTCTTATGGAAAGGTATGATCCCATCTATGCCACTTAATTTTGGCAATGCTTTTGGTATTAGCCACTCCCCTGAATGTTCCCTGCTTCCAATCTTTTCTCTCTTTCTTTCTTTCTTTCTTTCTTTCTTTCTTTCTTTCTCCTATTTGTATCTTGTGTTTCCTTCAAGGAACACAAGACAGTAGACACAATGGGTTATTTTATTTAAGCCTCACAATAACTAGGTTAGGCTCAGAAACTGAGGAGCAGCGGCGGTAATGAAATTAATTGTTATTATTATTTACCTTGTTAATTGATAGCTCACTTTTCCACCAATACTGAGACTCAAGATGTCTTACAAAATGTTAAATGTTAGGAATGGTCCTAATATTATAAATGGTCCATAAAATACTAAATATGACCCAAAGCTCAAGTCTAAGCCCATGCTCCATCCTGTGCTTCCCTAGCTGAAATCCAGCCCTCTAGCTGTTGACTATCCTGGTTCTGAGCAGATGCTGCTGTTGCAGCTAAATTTTCTTAGTTCAGCATTTTTCTAGGTGGTGGTAGTTATTGTGGCACTGTAATAATTAAAAAAGAAAAAGTATCCCATTTTTCAATTTGAAAACAAATGCCCAGAGAGACTAAGAGGCTTACAGATCTTTACAGTGCACTCTTTAAACTTAAATGTCAACAACTGTTTTTTACAAAGTTTTAGAAAAGTTTAAATTTGCACATGTTATTAAAAAAAAATCTCACTAGCATTTATGTATAGATTCAGAATTTTTAAAAAAGAGACAGCAAGGATAAAAAGAACATTTAACTTCTGGGTACTGAGAAGTTTTCTGTGGAACTCTGCACACAAGTGGCTCGCATTACCTTTCCATTTGGGGGAGAAAAAGTGAAAGGACAATCAAAGCAAATTTATTGAACCGATTTGAGTTGAATTGGGGAATAGCAGTAGCAGCAGCTACTTTTAAACATTCTTTCTGATCTGAGCATTACATAATATCCAGACCAATCAGAACCCTTTTAATTGCCTGTGGCTTGGCCCAGAAGCTTGCTACTAGAGTAAGCCCTTGTCCTTTCTCTTTTTGTAGCTGAGCCGAGCTACTGTGCATGACCCTCAGACTGGAAAACTGACCACAGCACATTACAGAGTCTCTAAGAGGTAAGGGAACTTTGGTATGTCTAAGCAACTTTCAAATTTATCTTTGTAAAGCTTGCATCAGAGTTGCTGTGGGATTCTGTACATATTTTTCCTCTTCAGCAAATTAGAAGAAAGGGTGTAGTCTTGAAACAGAGCACTAACATCTGCTGCACTGAAAGTTTGGAGTGCTTAAACGAGGAAATCCTCAAATTTAAACTCCATGGGTAAGAACTAATCTAAATTAAGCACTGCAAGCATGGGCTTAAATCTTTCACATTGAATTCCATGGGAATTAAGCACTTCTAATTGGTTTGTTGGATTCACCTAATTCTCTGTTATGCATGACTCTAGTACAACTAACACATTGACCTATGCGCTGTATCACCCGCTTGCTTCTGTTGCAGTGTCATCATATCTGTGTTAATTTTAAAACACCTTCTAGGAGGCACATGGTAAACAGGAAGGAAGTTATGTGATAAAGAGTAGCTTGAGATCCCTAGTTCAGAATTTAGTGGAGTAAATATAGCAATGATCTTTTCTCTTTAAAAAAAATCTGTACAGTGACTGTACAATTGTTTGTTTATGACAAAATGTTGATTAGGAGTTTAAAGAGCTATTTCAGTGAACTGCAGTTATTGCCATTAAACAAAATTGGCAGGAATTCACAATCACAGGTACAAATGCATAGCCCAGAGTTACATACTCAGAACTGATTCACAGTCACAGTCTCAATGTATTCAGTACTGTAGAATATATATATAAGGATTGTAAAAATCTCCCAATCCTGATTTACTATGCAGCAGCCACTGTAAACAATGGAGTCTGTTCCCCTGTCAATTGAGAGGCGAAAGTATCCCATTGACATTTCCACTCCTTCCTCCAGTGATCTCCGGTGCAAGGAGGAATTGTGAGATGGATTCTGATTGTTGCACCAGAGATTGTTCATGGGAGGGGTGGTGGTGGAAACAGTCTGCTGCATCCCAGCCAACAGGAGAACAGACCCCTGTTGCTTGCAGCAGCTACTGCCCAGTAAGTTGGGGTCGGTAGTTGGGTCAGGAGATGGGTGAGATTCTAGATGATCATCGTGAGTGATATTCTAGATGAGCTACTTAGTTAAGTATCTCACCTAGAATATCGCCCGTGATCTCTATTTTTAAAATTTTCAAATGGGTCACCTTCATGCATCTGAAAAAATGAGCTGCAGTTCATGAAAGTTTTCAAAACTGGAAACTGATATTGGCAGGGAAATAGCGTTTTTGCCCTTCTCAAAGATGCTGGAATCATTTCTTCATTTCTGACTGAACCACTCTTATTGGCAACCAAAAATACCACCTCTTACATTTTTAAGAGAACCTGCTTCCTCCTCCCAAACATTCCAAGCGCTCTTTCCTAGCCAACACATTTCTGCATCATGGCATGCCTCTGCTTATGAGGAAGCTACTGTTCAGGCTGAAGTACGTGGCAGGCTGTGTGAGGTGGCATTTAGCCAGCAGTGGGAAACCAAATTCTGAGCCAAGCCATACACAGTGCCATAATGATTTGACGAGTCTACCACAACTTTCAAGAAGTTTCTGCCAATGAAATATGTTTGTCAGATAGCTTCTTTACAGTACAATATCCTTTTGAGGAAAAAAAAATCTTTTTTTAGGTCATGGGAGTGTGTTTCCTTTGGGCAAAGGAACTTTTAGTTCGTAGGAGAGACCCTTCCTTGCACAAACCTGTTAAAGATAATTTTAAAATTACAGGAACCCTTCTTTAATCGTGTAGTTTTAAGGTGCTTTAGTAAAGAGATGTGGTTCCTTTTAATGAATGAAAATGAATGTTGATTATTATTGTAGAGGAGAAAGTACTTGTACTTGAGTATTGGTTTATTTCATAAAGTAGAAATTTCACAAATACTATTATGTTTATGAAATGTAAATTTAAATATTTAATCTGAACATTTATGAAGTTGTCAATAGTAGTAAGCAGTATATTTGAGAATTCAGAGAGCTGACTTTCAGAAATGACAGGGAGATACTGCAGGAATTATTTTTGTTTCAATATGATACTGAGGTGATACGGAATTTGTTGACAAGTGAGCTTCCTGGAAAGGAAGTGAGGGCTGGGCAATTTGTTTTCCTTTGGATAATATATCCTCTCCCCTGCTCCCTCGATCACCACATTTCTCTTGCTGGTAGACACAGAATTGATGGAAATGTGTTGGCTGGCATGAAATGAAAGAAGGCATTGAGCAAATTAGACACTGAATGAACTTTCCGGTCAGAGATATTTTACACATAATGCTGTAGGATTGGTAGGAAAGATGGAAATGTGTGATGGCAGATACCGTACTAGATGAGCACCGTGTTATATGTATTTTTACATGTATCTGTGTCTTTCCTACTAAAAGGATGCTCAGAATACAGCAGAATGCAGTAGTTTGAAATGCAATAGAAAACAGCACAGAAAAAATAATTGCTGATGCAGAGAACCCCCCCCCCCCAAACATACACCAAAAACAGATTCTGCGAGTCTTTTGCTCAGAAACTAATGCCATGAAATAACGCAACTGCTCAGCAAGCCTCCCTGTTAGAGAAAGTGCCAGGTCAGCACCATGTATTTGCTAATGTAATCAAAGCAGAAGCAGAGCTTGGAACCGGGCTGCTTCTACATCAGGGGTGGAATCATGTGACCCTGAAGATATTGCTGGACTGCATTCCTTACCATTGTCTGTGTTGGCTAGGGCTGCTGGGAGATGCATTCCAACAACATCTGGAGGGCCAGACAATTCTAACACCAGTTCTAGAGGAACGCAGGGAGTAAAGGGAGGTTGCTGTAGAGCAAGATGCTTCCTAAGGTAGACAGGGCCATGGTATTTGTGGCTTTATATAGGTAATACCTACTATCTTGAACTGAACCCATAAGCAATTTGGTAGCAAACAGAGCCATGTGTAATGATCTGCAGAGCCAGTTCTCAGCTTGGAGGAGAAAACTTAAGTCATTTATATCTTTTAGTAGGAGTTACTCCAGTATGCCAGTTTCCTTAGAAAGTACTGTGCTAATGGATAAGCCTCATGGTGGCAAACTGGAGTTTGATGATGTGAGTGCCAGAACATTTGAGGCTGCAATTATATAGACAATTATATGGGAGAATACCCCACTGAACTCAATGGGCTTTTCTTCTGGATACACAGGAAATAGACATATAGTTTACTGGCCCTGGAAATTTTGCATAAGATATAAGGATTACCTTTTGGCTGTTTTGTTTCCAGTAGTGCAAGGTATTTAATCGTGAGCTGTAGTGTAGGAGATGAACATGCCCGTGTTTTACAAAAGATTACTTGGTAGGATCTGTCAGTTTGCAACCATGGTAGATTAATTTGGTAGTCTGACTGCCATGTACCAATTAATTATCAAGTATGTAGCACTTGTAGATCTTTATGGACTAGATCCCCTATTTGTTCATACTTAGAAAGCTCTTATGTAAGTCCCATAGACTCAGTTGGTGTACGTGCTTACAGTTAGATTTAGCTCAGTGAAACTACTTTTGCTTGCTATAATCTTAATTTTTTTCTTTGAAATATAATCTGCTATGAATAACACTTTATGTGTCTTCAGTTTTTTTTATATCTGTCTCTTTTTCATTAGAATACATTTTCTGTTTACCTTGTCTCTTGCATTAGAACCTGCTCTAAGCCTGAGAGTTTCTTTCTAAATTTCACTACTTACAAACATCCTATTCATGGTCATGCATTCAGGTGTATATTCTCCATACCCTTTGAGATTCTGTAATCTGTGTTGTGCTTTATTTCACATCATTTGATTAGCAATTTGTTGTGATAGTTTTGAAAGGAGGATGATGAATCTGCTAGAGCAGTATGGATGATGTGACTTCAAGCAACTATGTTGCTCCATGGGATCTGTAGCTATTGATGTTTGAAAATTGTGTTGGCTAAATTTTCATAATTTCAGCTTCTGATTGTTCCTTGCTTTATGATTAGTGTTGCCAAAAATGCAAGCTATAAGGCAGAAATTACATTTTGAACAAAAAGTGGTTGCCACAACAAAGCTGACAACACCCTGCTGGCCCATGTTTTTAACAGCAACATGACAAGTTTAAAGTTGATAGTTTCACCTGCTTTATCCTGCAGAAGAGCTGCTTCTGAAGTATTCCAGTCTTTTGGGGAAAATTAGTAAACTTCAAAATGAAAAGGAAGCATGACACAGAAAGTTATGCACATGGAGAATATGTGGCGAGCAGTAGAAAATGCAAGTTGGAGTGGAAAAATGTAGAGATAGAAAAAGCACCGCCAAAATGTGCTTGTGTCAGAAAGTTTAAGAGCCTGGTCAAGAAAAAAGGCAAACAATCTGTAAGCATTCCAGTGTCAAGCATGGTATAACTGTTATAATTTTATTTCACCCCCCACTTAAATTGATATTGTTTCTGGATGCTGGCTTTTAACAAGAGAGTGAAAGCACTCCTGTTATTCCATTATTTCGTCTTGTATGTGAACTGTACACTTGTTAAAATGGCTACTGTGAGCTCCATAAAATTTGAGTGTAACCAGTAATATATTATACATAGAACCAATATCCAAGTATATGTATTTATGTAGAGAAAGACTGAGGAAGCTTTTTCTTGTACTTGTTAAGAGCTGTTAGCAGCTTACTGAAATTAAGTTGCTAATTGTATAATATACAATATAACATAGATTTGATTTATCCTTTTTTTGTACAATTTTTTTGTACAGCTATGTAACCCATCATATAACCTTTTCCAGGGCAGTAGTTCTTGCTAACTATTTAGTGATGAAAGGTGGATTCTGAGAGAATCTTAATGATTTTCACAGATGAGTGTTTGTATTGAAGTCCAAGTACACTCCTGTAATGTACAGATAAGAAAGACAACAGAGCCAGTTTGTCGCTCCTGGAGGAGCGAGAGTTAAGAGGAAAACTGGTGAAGGAAATGAATAAACGATGTTCTAGTGGCTCACCAGATTACAAACCCCGGAACTCCATAAGATGGATCCATGGAAGTTAAACTGGAATCATAGGGCTATACCTGTATAGTGCTATAATTCTCCAACTTGACTTAAAGTAACAGTCAACACATTTTCTGCAGTATGACCATAACTGGGGCTTCAGTTCACTCACACTTGTCTCTAGGACTGTGCCAGAAATCCCATGCAGAAAGTTACTATTGTAATTGCATACAATAATTTGTATATAATTATTGCAGCAATTGGTTGTACTTAGGCCTGGACCAAAAAAAAAGCACCATGTACTGTTGCAATGCTGTGTGTGTGTATATAATGCTCTCTGTGTGTACAGTTGGACCTCCACATTTGTGGGTTTGACTTTCATGGGTTGGATTTTTTGCGAGGTTCTTCAACCCCTGCCCTCTCCCCCAGCTCAGGCACTTCTCTTCCAGGGGAACCTTCCATCTCTGCACTCCAACCAGCAGCACAGCCCTTTAAAAACCTGCCTCTGGCCCTCCTCCACCAGCCACTGCCCAGTCAGCTAAGGACAGCCCACAGCCTAGTTTCTCAGCACCACAAACTGCTTCCCAGTGGCCCCCCACCCAAGGAATGAGATGGGCAAGAAAGGAAGTATAAGACCACCATGCTGGCCAACCCCTTTTCCCTCTTCTTTCCCTGACCTGGTTTGGACTGTGGGTGCCTGCTCTCCCCACTGGGGTAGCCCCCTTTCTGCAGACACACACGCTTTCTGATATTTGTGATTCTTCCACTTTTGTGTGGTTCCTGTGCTCCTAACCCTAGCAAATGTTGAGGGTGAACTGTACTTAGTTCACAAAGCACTTACACAACCTAATCGTGGATGTGCACCAATTAAAGGATATTGCTTTGTTTTGAAAGAAATTCAGCACTGTTGCAAAGGGGCTAAAAATATTCATTGTAAGTTCAGTTGTCAAACTGTCAGTTATCATTTAGGCTAAGCGTTTACCTATAGACTTTTCTCATATACTCCTAAGTGGTTTGTTATTAGTCTTGATATATAACTTCTCAGATCAGGAATAACATCTCATTTCATGCTTAGTGCTTGGCTGTCTGGATATGAGCACCCTGTAGTGGCACGCATTAATACAAGAATACAAGATCTAACAGGACTGGACGTTTCCACAGCAGAAGAGCTCCAGGTAAGCTAGTAAATGCAAATATAAACATATCACTATCCATGTCAATTTTATTCTGAGAATATGTTTTGAATAAGTTTTTGAATACTTCTCCCACGCTTTTTGATTATTGAGAGTCCTGCTGTCATGAGCACATAACTCTAATCTCTCAGGGATTTCCATTTTTATAACAAAGCTTTACTTGTCACTTTGAAGAATGAAAATTGCAGGAGTCTCAGAACAGATCATCTTCAGGTTTGCTTTTTTGATAGCTGGTTCTGACATGACAGCCTCTCAGAGACAGGACAGAGCAACAAAAGGTTAATTGTATGCTGCAGACAGACATGTAACTGAGCTCTGCTGCTATTTTTAAATATGAAAATCTACCACGAGGAAAGAATTTAGAGCAGGAGTGTTCATTTAGCCCTAGTTGCTTTTTGGAATCTTATAAGGAACACAGCACCCAGAGAAAGAATTAAGCAGATACCAACAGCATGGCTGCATGCTCTAAAATTGTTTTAATTAAATTGTTTTTAATTAAAACCAAAGACAAATTATGCCAGAGCTTACTTTACAGATGATTTTAATGTGGAATGCAATTGGTACCAGACTTTTGAAAAGAAATTCCAATTTAGAATTTCCAGTTGAAGATGAAATGAGTTAAGAAAATGAAGGTAAATAGTAAGATTTTAAAAAGTGAAACCAATTAATCTGTCATTAGATGTTCAAATACTGTAAGTTTGCAGGTGTAGAGGCAACTGGAATTATGTGTTCAGTCCATTTGTTAAACCTGGACATTATTGGCAACATTAGAGTCAGATCTGTGGTGCTGTCAAAGAAAGCAAGGTTCAGTAATGTCCATATTTCATATTAGTGATGATCATAACATATGAAGGCTGACGATATTCCGTTGTCCGTTAGGAAAAAATCCACTGTAGATATGAAGCAGGTATTTATTCTCTCCTCATGGGTGGTTTATTGGATATTTGTGCTTCTTCTGCTATAGGTAGCCAACTACGGCGTAGGAGGCCAGTACGAGCCTCATTTTGATTTTGGAAGGGTAAGTCTCTCTCTGCCTTGCCTTTACTTCACATGTGCTGTATTTCTTTCTTCCAGGTAGCAAATTATGGAGTGGGAGGACAGTATGAGCCCCACTATGACTTTGCTCGGGCAAGTAAAGAGATGTGTGGAGAAAAATCTTCCAAAGCCTAGGCTTTTTTAAAGCCTGTGGCACAAATGTTTATTGTCTGTGTGAAATTCAGACTTGTCAAGTCTTTTAATCCTTTTGAATGGAATCAAGTCTTCTAAACCACCATCTGAATAGTAAAAAGAGAGAAATAATAAGAAATAATATCAAAAAAATTAAAAGAGAAATGCTGTCAAGTGAAAGATATTGAGTTGAAGAAAATGATCTGGTACTTTTTAAGTGATAGTAAATACAGCTCCAGTAACAGGTGTAGTAATAAGAGTGCGTTTTTATGTTTTTGATTCAGAGATGGTAAGGTAACCTTCAATAATTTTGTAGTCAAGATCACTGAAACAATAAAATGTCACACCTCAGTTTTAAGCTGCTGTGCAGAATAGAGGAACTGAATAATCTTAAAATATTTGAAGACATTGGTATTTCACAATGTCAATTTACATTTACTTCCTCTATCTGATGTGTTTTATTTTAATCTATCTTACTTCAAGGCTGCAGATAAACCAAATGAACTCGGATGGTGGTTTATGGGGCACATGTGTGTTAAGTAACTCCTTCAATTAACATTTTTCTTTGAACCTGGTCATCCGTCCAGTAATTTAAAATTCTTACTATAACACAGCATAAAATCTTTACTTTCCCCCTTTAAAAATCTGGTTCTGCATATACATTGCAAATTAATAAAGTCTGTTTATATGCATGATTCTGATTTGTGAAAGAATACTTTTACAGCCCTACCCTATGCATGTCTGTGCAGTTCTGTGCATTAAGTCTCACCATGTTAAATGAGCATTTCTCCCAAGATATCCACTTAAAGGACCACGGTATGTCAAAGTAATATTGTTCTGTTTGTTTACTGACATTTGTATGTGGCCCACTAATAAAGGTTCTTGTTGACAATTTGCAGTAAAAAAGAACTACTGCATAGGATAAAACTATAAAATTTAAATACAGCAGAATCTAAAACATCACCAGAAACATCTGAAATCTTAAAACTCTAAAAATATCACAACATCTACAGAGCACTAAGGGAATTTAAATCAAAAGTTTAAATGGCCTTAAGATTGGGTAGGTATTCTCAGGAGGAGGCAACCTGGTGTCAAGCCATTTACAGTTTTTAAGATTAAAACTAGCTTTTCAAATTGGGCTTTGAAATGGACTGGAAGACAATGCAGTATTCCATAGCATCATATGGAAAGAAGCACTAGAGACTTACAAAGAACATACATGTGAAAGTAATTAGAGCTGATCAGTGTGGAAAAGGTTCTGTTCTAATTGTAGGGTTGGAGAAAATCCTGTTTTTATTGGCATAGATAGTTCAAGTATATTTTAAACATTTGGTTGACCAAAATTGTAGTTGTTCAAGATACAGTTGCTTGTTGCCTGGCTGTCTTTGAACAATTTTTAGGATTAGGAGAGGATATTTCAAGAGAACTTTTGAGCACTAGGAGGAGCTTTTCTCTTTTCTTTTTTTAAATACTTTATCAAATTATATAGCATAACATAAAACAGAATTAACAATAATCCCTTCTCCATTATCCTTCCCCTAGCAATTAATTTTACAACAGTAAAAAGTGAAAGAAAAGAATACTGTAAATGTAATTCTTGTTCAGATCTCCCACTATCATGTAAAATATAAAATTATAGTAATAGTACTAAGCTTGTTCTGATGATGAAAAGGATTTGTGTTGGAGAACCATGTCTGGTTCTTGATTATGATGACTTTTAGTTCTTCATATTCTGTCTGTGAAATACTACTAAAGTTGTACTACTTCTTGTCGAGTCATAGGTGTACCAGCTGTTGAATATTAGGATAGGAATTTCTTCCTCAGACTTGAAATAAAAAATAACCAAGTTTGTTGTTGTGTGCCTTCAAGTTGTTTCCAACTTGTGGCAACCTTAAGATGAGCCTATCATGGGGTTTTCTAGAATTGAGAGTGTGTGACATGCCCAAGGTCTAATTCCAGTTAGCTCATTTCATATATCCAGGTACTAGTTCGCTGTTTGAATCAAAGTAACAACAACAAAAACAGCAACATTTATTTATAACTCCCTTTTCACTAAAGGGTGGAACATCAACCTATACATATAGTCAGGGACAAGTACAATAAACATAATCCTGATCAAATTAATTGAAAGTAATCAAAGTTTTATAAGAGAACTAAAAGGAATTGCACAACCAACATTGCAGGCAAGACCAAATCCTGCAGTATATTACAGAAATGGAACAGAATGTCAGGTGAATAAAATCAGTCCTTCATCACATATCCTTCATGTGTGCAGATTCTCTCCCTGGAGAGAATGAGGGTTTTTTCAGCTGTAGGACATACTAATGGATGGTGAAGATAAACAGATGCAATATGGCATTGGAATTTATCCACAGTAAGTAATGTCTGGGCAGTCCACAGGACCACAAAAGTAAATGTGTTAAGCAATTTGTAAATAAATTCTGGTAATTTCAAAATCAATGCTTGATTTTTTTTCCGGATAATTTCTACTAATTTCCTTCTTGTACAGTTGAAGAAGTTTGCTCACAAATATCCACATGCCAGTGTAGTTTCACTTGTACAGTAAAATGATTTTCTTTTTCTTTTTAACACAGAAAGATGAGCCAGATGCCTTTAAAGAACTAGGTACAGGCAACAGGATTGCTACGTGGCTATTCTATGTAAGTAAGATGGTTTCATTGCGAAGTGGTGTTTTCAGTGAAGTTTTGGCCAGAGAGACAATTAGAGTTCTTGAAAAGTACAGTGAGCTTTTAACATTGTTTGGGTTTGTATTATGGTACCATAGAACTTCAGGTGTATTTGTGTATGTATTTATAGCTTTTATACTGAAATCTATAGCTGCAAAGATTTTCAGACTGGCCTATATATCAATAAAAAAGGCAAGTCAGTTCTTGCCCTCCCTCTTACAAACTTAAGAAGAGTTTAAAAATAAATTGATACAAATTTGGTGGGAATATATCCATACTGCTCCATGATCTACACCTCAAAAATGGAAAGACAGTCAATAAATCTAAATAAATAAATGCAGTGTTAGATGCAACCACAGCCTATCTTGTTCAGGGGTCCTTCTGCATTACCCAGTTGTAGCACTTTGATTGCACTTTAACTGCTCCCCTGCCTACATCCACTAGAATCCTGGGCTTTGTGGTTTGGTCAGGCTCTAGAACTCTCTGGCTGAAAACTTTAAATACCTGTCCCTAAACTGCAAATCACAAGAATTTGCCACAGCAGTTGAAAGAATCTTAGTGCTATAATTGTGTACTGTGAAATGGCATTAGGATCATGTTCCCAGAGTGGCCAGCTAGGTTCTTGTGGGAAGACTTCAAGCAGCACTTGAATATAATAGCATCCTCTTGGGTTCTGTTTCCCAGAGGCTTGTGGCCTCTGGTACTATTGGTACTACACAGTCATTATTACTATCATCCATTGATAGCAATGGCAATAGCTGTGTATTTCTATACTGCTTATCAGCTAAGTGCTCTCTAAGTGGTTTACAATGTGTTAGCTGCTTGCCCTCAACAAGTTGGGTACTCATTTTACCGACCTGTGGAAGGATGGAAGGCTGAGTCAACCTGGAGCCCCAGCAGGATCGAACTCACAACCTTGTGGCTGCAGTACCGGCATTTAATCACTGTGCCACCAACCTTCTCCCTGCCTTAATTTTTCTCCTCCTCCTTAAGGTTATTTGAGTTGCTGGTCACCACTATATCTTTTGGAATCTAACTCCATAGTTTAACAGGATTGGTCAACTGCAGTGAGGGCAGAGGCCAGTTTTGATACCCAGTGGGCTGCTGAAAAGGCAACTTAGAAGTGGCCAGAAGTCACTTCCACTTTTATATCCTGCATTTACACTGATTATAGGCTGTCTTTTCCCTTATTTTTCTGTCCTTCCTTCCTTTCTGTCTTTCTGTCTTTTTTCAGACTTGGTAGGTTGTAGTGTATGGAGAATACAAAACTGCTGTGTTCTGGAATGATATTGTGGTATTTTTGGCTGTTACGGGCCTCTTTGATCTGCTATAGCTTCCTCTAGAAGAAACTTAAAATCAGAGAAGTGTCCAAGAGTTTTGAGAGTGACTGGGGGAGGGGGCTTTCACAAAGTGGGGCGGTGAGGTGAGGAGCTTCATATAGGCTTCTTTTCATCCATTCTTCCTTTCACATATCCTAAATCTCCCAACATTCAGTTTCATTAAATGATCTCTGGGTCTCATACCTGACAGCGGAAAGAAAATTTTTCCCCTTCTCTCCCCGCTACCATGCATAATTTTATACATGGCTGAGCAAAATTCCAACTATTGCAACTTTCCCTCACATGGAGTTCCTCCAGCCTCTTTCATCATTTTGGATCACCTTTTTATACACCTTTTCCAACTCTATACTATACTGTTTTGAGAGGCAGTGACCAGAGCTATATACAGTATTCCAAGTGTGGTTGCATCATAGATTTGTATAAAGTCTTTGTGGTATTGGCAGTTTTTAATGTGCATTCTTTTCCTGATTTCTAGCATAGTATTTGCTTTTTTTTCATAGTCAATGCACTTTCATTGAACTATCTACCACAACCCCAGAATTTAATAGAATTGTAGAGTTGGAAAGTGCCCTATGGGCTCTCAGGTCCACCCCACTGCTTAATACAGGCTCTCTAACTAGAGCATCCCTGGCAGGTAGCTGTCCAACCTCTTTTTGAAGACATTATCAAAAAGAGACCTCAACACTTCTCTATTCAACTGGTTCCATTGCCAACCTGTTTTCACTGTCAAGAAGTTCCTTCTAATATTCAGTTGAAATCTACCCTCTTGTAACTTAAAACCATTAGACCTAATTAATTTCTTTCATGGTCATTCATTATCACTCAGATCTCATTGATGTTTTATGAAGTTAGGATCTTGCAAATTACATTTGTGTATGTTAAACTAGATTTGCTGTTGTAAGGTGCATACACCCAGACTTGAGAGATCATTCATGAGCTCTTTGAAATCCTTTTTGTTTTGTTTTATTTTAAATGCCCTGAATAATTACTTATATTAAGCAGATGTATTTGATACATCCATGAAATATTGTATCAGGGGGTTTCCTTTCACAGAGGATGCTCCTGGACATTGAATTTCTAATTTCCAGTGATAGCTTAAAGTTCAGTATCTTGACCAAAGTCTTTATCACACCAGAGCAGTTACAACTTTCCCCTTCCTAGGAGGGCCGTCCTATGATATCAAGTTATCAGCATTAGAATGAGATACAACAGAAAGACTAAAAGGGAAGGGACATACCCTGTCCATGGCATGTTGTTGTTTATGGCATCTCACACAGATCAGCCTTTCTACTAGGTTGTGATGTTAATCTTGTGACTGTATTGATGTACTTCATATATTTGGCATAAAGATGGCACATACATTTCTCAGTCCTGAAATCTGATCTATCATTATTGTTCATCACATCTATGGCAAAGAGAATGACATTTCTTCAGAAGCTGCAGTAAAACCTACTTTTTAAAAAATATGGCATAAATAGAATCTTTGAGATGGTTAACTTGATGTTTCACATCTTCTCTTTCAGATGAGTGATGTGTCAGCAGGGGGAGCAACTGTATTTCCAGAAGTAGGAGCTAGTGTTTGGCCTAGGAAGGTAAGTAAAATGTGTGAACATTAACTGTTTGTTTCTATACTATTCTCTTCACTTCAATACAGTGTGCTTGACTGCAAATTGAACCCGATGTGAAATACTCTAAATCTTCCCAGTGGATAGAGAAGGATATCAACAATATGCACACTGCTGTAGAGTCTAGAGTAGGGGCAGTGGGGTTGTGATGTTCGGAGGCAGTCCATCTTCACACAGTTCCCAATCCTGTTACCTGATTCTCCAATTAATTGTATGATTGTAGAAAGATGCAATAGGATTCAGTAACTCACAGATGTGTTCAACTGACCGAAATACCTGAAACGTTTCAAAAGTTGGGTCTGGTTAACACCACTCATCCTCTGCCTATCCTGTTCTTAGTCCTTCACTACACTGAGTTGACCCTTCTCTAGAAGTACTGGAGCCATCCAGAGGTGCATTTGTTGATACTCATCTTGCTTTAATTTCTGCTTACTTGCCAGTTCAGAACCCAGTTACAAGAGCCTCTTTTCACTGAGCTGCCAGCTCTGCTTTTGAGCTTCAGCATTTTGATATCAATTGTTTCACCCCATTCCTTCTCATGTACCCCTTAAAGTACATCATCCAGCATTTGTTAAGACACAAGTCTCTTGTTCGTGGTTCCCAACGCAGGAAATGGGAGTTAATCCTTTATGTACACCACTGGATTACAAAACAGAGTCAAAGTGTGATTTTATATCATGATTTGTTAGTTGGTAGGTTTAAAATATTTTTATCCAGTTTGGACATATCAGGAAACCATGGCTTAATAAACTTCAGAAGTATTGTATTACTGTACACAAGAGGGGGAATGCAACACAAGACCTATTATCAGCTCAATAAACCATAGTTAATCACATCAAGGTTGTTATATATGAACTGGATCTCTGTGTCAATGTGCCACAGAGGTTATAACTAGTTTACAAATTCTCCAAAGAGAAGCATAGAATTAAGGGTATGTTTTGGCCAATTAATGGAGAAAAATACAGGAACAACAATGTCAAAAGTTTCATAGTAGCACAGCCTATGGACACAGACAGAGCATTCTGATATCAAAGCCCCTGATGCATCCTAAACCCTACTGGGTTCCTGCTAAGACAGAAGTGAGGCTGTTGAGTTTGTATGTTCCCTGCTGTAGGTTTTAGATTTTTTTCTCCATGCTGCTACAACCCATTACCAGTAATAATGTTACTTAATATTGCTCCAAGGCCAGCATAGCTCATGCTTTCTGCTGATGGGCACCCTGTGGGCTGGAAGGAAGGTAGATTATGCAAACCCAAAGCCTCTCCTTCCTAGGCATAATCACATCCTGCCATTCCTTTTTTTCTTTCCTCCCCAAGTTCAGCATTTCAGCATCAGGAAGGCAGTTGCCAGAGGAGACATATGAATTCAAAGAAGATATGAATTCAGATCTCTCCACTGTGGGCAGGCAACTCCACTTTTGAAGGGGAGAAACACAATCTACAGTCTCCTTTGGGACTTCCTCTCAGGACCAGGTGATCCCTCTCCATAGCTGATTAGAACTGTATCTCTCTTAATTGGAATCATTTCATCTCTGAAAATGGCATTTAGCTTCTTGTTACTAAAATGTCATAGGGTATTTTTAATGCTGAATGTTTTACTTAATGAGACCGTACAGTGTAAATGATAAGCACTGTAAGAGTACTTCAAGGAAAAAGAATGACATGCCACCACTAAAATTAGGATTTTTTTAAAAAAAGGTAGTGTATGAGAAGGTGTTTAATACTCAAGTACATTAAACCAGAATTATAAAAGAGGTTGAAAATCCATTCAGATAGTAGCTTATGATGCAGGACTTATCTGGCACTGTCATGTATTGGGCCAAATCCACACTACACTGTTATAGTGCTATTATTTCACTTTCAACAGCCTGTGGAATCCTGGGATTTTCGGTTCAGGGAGGGGCCTTTAGAATTCTCAGCCAGAGAGCTCCTTGGCCTCAGTAAACTACAAACCCCAGGATATTGAAAGTGGAATAATAGCACTATAACAGTGTAGTGCGGAAATGGCCTTACTGCAGATTAGCAAGTGACCACTTTGGTCTCAGTGCTGGATGCTTTGACGATGGGGATCAGGTAGTCTCAGTGACAACCAGCTTGGACTCAAAAGTAAAATAGAGAGACACTGAAAGAGCAGACTAGAGCAGCACTGGTGGCTCCGAGAAATATTTTTGATGTTCATTATCAATAAAATGAGATGTTCAAGCAGAGATGAGATGAACGTAGCATTTAGGAACACTTAGAACAGTGGTTCTCAACCTGTGGGTCCCCAGATGTTTTTGGACTTCAGCTCCCAGAAGCCCTGAGCATTGACCATAGTTGCTGGGGCTTCTGGGAGCTGAAGTCCAAAAACATCTGGGGACCCACAGGTTGAGAACCACTGACTTAGAAGGTTGTGGTGGTCAATCCTTTTGCTACATCCCTTTGGCTGCTACCTGTAGAATGTCAACTGCAGCATGCTCTAGCTCTGCATTGTTTCAGAAGTTAACAGAGTTTGTGTAACATGTCGACACTGCTTTGTATTTTACCAGGGTACAGCTGTTTTTTGGTACAATCTTTTTCCGAGTGGAGAAGGGGACTATAGCACAAGGCATGCTGCCTGTCCAGTGCTAGTTGGGAACAAATGGGGTATGTATGAAATTCAAACTATGACACACTCCTCATGGCTGTCACATTTTGCAAATATATGCAGTGTATGTGAAAGACAAGGCCCCCAAAGAAAAGCAAGTTGGAAGTGAACCTTGGAGGTGATACTTAAAAGAATGCAATTGGAATGTTTGTGTGAAACAGAGATAAAATACATGTTTGATGCAAGCTAGTGCTGTGAACAAGCTATGTGGGCTGGTGATGTTGGCCAATGCAGTTTAGCTGCTGATTACCTACAGGAGCAGTATTACTAGATGTTACAGCTCTTCATTGTCTGACAGTAATCTGAAACAATTTGTCATGAAATGTTCTATCATTTCTAAATTGCCTTTTAGAAGCTAATAAATATTAATTGAGTTTACATTGGTGTGAGTTTTGATGTGCAAACATGGCTCTTTTTTCTTTTTCTAGTTTCCAACAAATGGATCCATGAACGTGGGCAAGAATTTCGAAGACCATGTACTTTATCAGAGTTAGACTGATAACAGAACTTCTCTCTTTCTTTATTTTTTGTGCAAATTACATTTCCCTTCCAAGTTGCCTTGATTAATACTGATAGTTTACACTAACACTCCATTACAACCTTTGTCTTCAGTGCCAACCAGTGCTTCATCTATGGACCTTCTTCTCTTATCTACGGACAAATGCCTTTGCTAATATACCCATTTTAAATTTTTTATAGAGAGAATATATTTGATTTTTCATGTCTGTGAGTTGTCATGGCCAAAAGTAACTTGTGTAAACACACTATAAGCTTCTTCTGGTGGTAAAAATGAATATGGACAATCTCTCCTCTGCCAAGGACTTTGCTTGCTTGGAGGATAAGATATTATACTTCGTGTCTACTGCTATTCTTTGTTTTTAAAGTGCCTGACCTCTGTTACACAACTGTGGATAGGGATTGCAAGACACATCCATTTGATATCAGTGGCCAAAGTCGCCACTGACTAGATTATTGGTTTTGCTAATGCGTTTTAAAGTCCAGCTGCCCATTCCTGGATTGTGACTGCCTTGAAACTTAAGGTGCAGATAGTCTTCCTTTTCCTTACCCTTTTCCTTTTTCCCTTTTCTGATCACCTTTTGCAAATGAACCGGACTGATAATCATGAGCCAGTAGTTGCGCACATATAGTTGATCTGAACAGTACTGGGGCACTGTTTTCCTTTTGGCAACTGCCACATGCATCATTACAGCTTGGAAGGAAAAAAAATCTTGTTTTCCAGGTATGTAACCATGTTGTGATTCAACTTTGACCATTCAATAATCATTGCTATTTTTTTCATTGTAATTTAATGAGTCTTATCGCTATGAATCCAGGAAGGCAAGAAGATAATTGGCTTAAACATAGTGTTGTGCCTTAGTCTGGGAAGCTGGGAATATGAAACAATGGGTTTGATGAGAAAATGGATACATTTCATTCCCCAAATGCCAAACTTTGTTTTTCAAATGAAGTGTTTTCTGACAAAGGTGATATATTTATAATACTAAATCTTTTCAAAGCTTTTTGGTTTCCCTGCATTGACATTTTGTGTCCCTTTAATGGTGCATTATCTGTGTTACTAGTCTTTTCACTAAACTAGAGCTGTATTCACACAGGCTGCCAATTTGAACTTTCCAGCACATAGGCAGTGCTTTGTGGAAGTATTCACCACTTTTCCATACTATTTTTTTGTGTGTGTGTGTTACAAACTAGAAATGAAATAAATTGAATTGGGATCCTTACCACTTGCTGTACACAAGACACTCAACGTAGTGAAGGTGTATTGCAAGCAAACTTGCTATGACACATATACACACACACACACACACACACACACACACACACACTGAGGGCCTTTCTGCATTACACTGTTATAGTGCTATCATTCTATTTTCAACATCCTGTGGAATTCTGGGGTTTGTAGTTTACTGAGGCCAGAGTCTCTCTCTCCCTAAGCTGCAAACCCTAGGTTTCCATAGGATGTTGAAAGTGGAATAATAACACTATAACAGTCTAGTGCGGAAATGGCCCCCCTCCCACCCAGAACACCTCTCCAACTCTTGTTACAAAGCCTCTTTTGCAAAAAGAAAGGGAAGAGAAAGTGCCTGATGGAAGCAATGTGGTGCGGAAGGGCCCTGAGTCAGAACTTGGTAGAAGCACTTTTGACAGCAATTACAGCTGCAAATCTTCTTGGTTAAGTTTCTGTCAGCTTTCCACATCTTGATCCTGTGATTTTTGTCCATTGCTCTTGGCAAAATTACTCCCGCTGTGTCAGATTGTATGGGAACCATTTGCAAAGAAACACTCTAAAGTAACAGATTGAGGCCTGAGCTTTGACTGGGTCTTTCTGATCATAGAATCATAGAAATGTAGAGTTGGAAGAGACCACAGGGGCCATCCAGTCCAACCCCCTGCCATGCAGGAACACCCTCAAAGCACTCCCGGCAGATGGCCATCCAGCCTCTGCTTAAAAACCTCCATAAGAAGGAGACTCCACTATACTCCGAGGCAGCATATTCCACTGCCGGACAGCCCTGACCGTCAGGAAGTTCTTCCTGAGGTTCAGGTGGAATCTCCTTTCCTGCAGCTTGAATCCGTTGCTCCTTGTCCTGGTCTCTGGAGCAGCAGAAAACCAGGCCTTTCCTTCCTCTACATGGCATCCCTTCAAATATTTAAACATGGGATTCAGGTTCAGGTTTCTGTTTTTTAATTACTCCAGTGTTACTTTAGCACTGTGTTTAAGGTCATTGCGCTGCTGGAGGGTGAATTTCTTACCCACTGGCATGTCCCCTGCAGACTGAAACAGATTTCCCTGCTAGAATTGCCCTGTTTCGACTCCATCCCTCTAATTCTGAGTCCTGACCAGTTTTCTAGTTCCAGCTAAGGAAAAGCATCCCCCACAACTTGATGCCAACACCATGCACCATCATGGTGATGGTGTTCTCAGGGCAATGAGTCAGTACAGTGAGTCAGTACATGTTTTTGCACCATGCATAGTTTTTATGACAGTCCAAGAAGTTCAGTTTTGGTTGTACCAGACAAGAGCACCTTTGTTCATATGTTTGTTGTGCCTTTTTGCAAACATAGCTTGGTGTGGCTTTGTTTCAGCAATGACTTCCTCCTTGCCGTTTGTCCATAAAACCCAGCTTTGTTGAGCATCCATGTGATAGTTGTCCCATGGACAATTTCTCCCATCTCAGCTGGAGCTCTTTCTGTCTCTTTTAGAATTACCATTGACCTCTTGGTTGCTTCTCTAATGTCCTCCTTACCCAGTCACTGATGTTCAGTGGACAGGCTTCTCTAAGTAGAGTTACTGTTGAACCACATTCTTTCCCACTTTTAGTTATGAGTTTAATAGTGCTCTGGGGAGGAGTTGTTCATAGTGGTGTTTTAATAATCTAGTCGGGATTGGTACCTTTATACATTTTCATCCCAGATTGTTTTGATAGCCACTTAAATCTTCATGATACGGTGTTCTGCAACAAACTAAAGCATAATCTAAAATCAAGTGGTACTGCAATTGTATACCAGAATTGTATCCACTCAACTACTTTCAGAGATAGTGGGTTGCAGCAGAGCTTTTTTGGCTATCTCACAATGAAGAGGTGAATTCTTAGCTACTAGCAAGTGCCAGTTTTTCATTTACTTTTTGGGATACAGTAAAACTGTTTTGCATTTGAACACTGCTGAATATCTTGTGTATATCAAGTGGTAACAATATCAATTAAGTCAATTTCAGTTTCTAGTCGTGACACAAGAATGTGTGGAAAAATCACAGGGGTGTGTATAAATCCCTCTTCAGTGCATCATAGTTCTGAAGCAAGTTATGACTCACCACTATATTCTATCCAGTTCATTTTCTTGCTTCAGGCTTTGTAGTTGTTGTTGTTTATTTTACAGGCAAATTTCCGTTAAGAGCTTTTGGCATGTCTGGCATTTCTTTGATGAGTTTTGTCAAATCAGCCAAAGTGCAAACCTTTCAAGTTGTGTCTGAACATAGACAGATGACTGGGAAATCCACTGTAACAATAAGTCCTGGCTGTAGTTTAAAATAGCTGGCTTTTGTACTGAATCACTGGCAAGTTGAGTAAGTTCTTCAGATCTAGCTAGATCTATTCACTGTAAGACTTAGTTTGATACCCAAGACTGCAGAGGGAGGAATGAATTACCTATATCTTTGCTCTCTACTTCCACAAGCATATGGACACTGCTTTTCCTAAATTGCCACAAACTGCATTTTTAAAAGTTAAATTGATCAGTGCTATGCCAACTCTGAAGAAAGACAACAGAGGACCCCCTCCCCCCTTGTATCCATTTACTTTCACTTCACTTCACTTTTATATCTGCATTCACTTGATGCAATTGAAATAATAGGCAAGCATATCAGTGACTGAACAACTTATTCACTTGAACCTTTGCTTCCCTTACTGCTCACCTTTTGAAAATTTAAAAGTGTTTAATGACTGCTGATAAACTTGTCTGTTGTTCAGTCCCCAAATGAAAATGTTTATTTTTTTTAAAAAAAATGCAGTACTGCTCTGGGAACTGGAGAAGGGGATGTTAGTTATTGATTAGTAAGACCATGTACAACTGAATTTTGCTACAGCCTTGCAGAACCTTTTTATCTTTCTTCAGAGCTCCCCTCTGGAGAATAACAGATGTATTTTGTATTCAGTGCAGTGAAAGCATTTCCTGACTAGTCTAGCTGCTTTGGAAAAGTTGTATCTGTCTTCAATGGTAATTTTCAGTGGAACCTATCTTTGGTTCGGTTTATTTATCCCTCTCACTGAAAGGTTGTTAGCTGCTCCTTGCACTTTGTGCCATATGCAGTTCATCCATATTCCACTAAAATTCCTCATCATTCTGCTTTGTTCTCTGCTACACAACTTTTGTCTCACATATACAAAAAGACCAATGTAGGCATAATACAGTGCCAGAGGTACAGCTTGGAAGATATGTGCTAATTGAAACATCAGATCACAGTACCTACCCATAAACAGGATTACTTGTATATTGACTCTGTAGAGTTAGGTTAACAAGCACGAAGAAGTTTGCAGACAAACTCAAGAAGCAAAGTTGTAGCTAAACCTCCAATCCAGAATGTATTTCTGTGGCATTTGAGGGGCTTTTTGTGCCTCCAGAATTAAAAAAAAAAGTCATTTGGGGGTAAAATTTAAAAAACGGAGAAGGTGTCAGAGGGCTTGGGAGGACACTAGCTAATTTTGTAAACCGCAGTTCATAACAAGCTACCGTTATTTCAGTTGGGTTAAATTTTTTAAAAAGCTGCAGTTGTTTGAAAGCAAAAGCATGAATGTCTGGTCTCATAGCTGTGCTGGACAGAAAGATTGTGTTTTAGCCTGAGGGGCACATAACACTAAATGACATGTCTGAACCTGGCCAGTATGTGCCATGGTTGCTTAAATTCCTGAACAGAGGGTGTGGATTTAATTTTGTCATATCTGTAAACAATACGTAACAGTGAAGTTACACTTTAAGTTAAAGCAGTTTATTTGCAGTGCAATTGAAATGAAGAACTTCATCTTACATTGATATAGCTGCTTCAAGTGCCTGTTACTCCCAAGCTTAAAATAGACGAACTTGCCTAAATTGGGAAGGAGTACTTGCAAGTGTGATGGTAGTGACAAACATCCTTTTAGAAGATTCTGCAAACATTAATTCAGATTCAGCCACAGGACCTTATCCGTAATGCCTTTGACTAAGAAAATGTGAATAGATAAACTGTGCCAAGTCATTAGACTTAGTAGATTTTTAAAATGTTCTATATTAGAGCTGCTGTTTGGTACTCTGTATTGTGTTTAAACTTCTGCAAGTACTCAGTTAAACCATTTATCTTCTGCCTTTCTAGAAAAAAAAATTACAAAGCAGGAAATTCCACTTTGACTAAATCATTGGAGTTTAACCGGTGTTACCAGTAAATGCCTTTCCCTCTCAAGCAAATTCAGTTTCAGTTCCTATCCTTGGTTTATTTCTCTATGGCACTGATAGAATTGTTTGGCCCTCCAGGCATTGTTAGATTACCACTCCCAAGATTCCTCATCAATGGCTGTGGGGAGTCAGGCTGATGGGAGCTGCAGTCCAACAACATCTGAAGGGCTACATTATTCCCACCCCACTCTGTGATAAAAGAGGCAGCAGTGGGAATATTCTACTATTGCCAGTCATTAAGCACTCTGTTCTGACTTTGCTCTGCAAGCCATGTATACCACAGGAGCTCCACTGAAAAATGTCTTTTGGTAATTTGGAATGCTTTCTATGAATCACCTTCACCTTTATAATTTTCAGATAGTGAAGGTCTTCTCTAGGACTGCAAAAATGCAAGTTTGTGAATATATAGGGCTTATTTTCACATAGGAGATTTACCTTACATGGCTCTAAGATGCCTATTTAAAAGCTGGAGATTAAAGCTGAACCATCCTGGCTTGGGAGCACTAATCTTTAGTTCCCAAAATTTTTTCAAAGCAGGTAGGTAATTGAATGTCCTGTTCCTACCTTTGTCTTTGCTTGGTCTAGTAATTACAGCCCTTGGAATAGATAACCCAAATTGTAATTCTTCTTTGTATGTACAAAGGTGATGTACTTCACCCCACTCCCCAATTTTTTAAAAATTTCATCCATAGGAAGAAAAAAAGGACATATGGGAAGATGTGCTGATTGTTTATTGTTAGCTAGCTTTACCAAGTTTTTATTTGCACAATAGCAAGGCCTTCCCAAAACAATACCCAGACAAGCAAATTTGGATGTACTTAATAATTTACTGGCTGAAGGAAACGGGAACTGCAAGGAAGGCCTGAGAGTGAAACAGTTTAAGAACTTTGACGTTTTGATAGTGGATCGAGGTTTGGTTTAGTTTTTGCGAAAGCATATCTATGTGAAATAGAACCAAACAATAGAGCTATTCTGTGAGGAAATAAGTTTTATCTTAAGAAATTTTTAGGAGCATGTTCTTACGCAAGTATTATTTCTAGAGAACTATCTTTTTATGCCACACATTTTAACATGCCACAGCAACAGTTTCATTAGCTGCTTCTTTATAAAACTAGGAAATACTGCTTAATGAAGATTGCTTTTACAATAGTGCTGTGTATTGTTTAGTTGAAAAAAAATTCTGAATCTTAAGAGGAAGTGCAAAAACATAGGAGCTAGGCATTTGGAGATGTTTGCCATTCTCTTCTGACTGGTTTATTGGCTCATTTATTACTTGTGAAGACTTAAGTAAATCACTCCTGCATTTGAATCTATAAAACCTAAAGCAATACTTCCCATTTCATGTGAAAGTTCATTTTAATACCTTCATTTTGAGGAGGGGAGAGAGAAAATCTCTGTTCTGCCAATTATTAGGTCATTCCTGAGGATGGGAAATAAGTTTTGAATCCATGGTACTAAATTCACTTTTCATTTCTGTACTTGGCACCCACAATTGCTCAAGTAGACCCAGTGTGTGCTGCATTCTTGGTCACTTTAGGATCCAGAGCTTAACTCTTTTGTGAATGCAGTTCTTTGGACATATGAATGACAAGTATTTTGGCTTACAATGATGACATTTGAGAAATTGCCTTACTGTATTACTTTTTTTGTAATAAATGAAAAAAAAAAGGCCATTAATGGGGGGAAATCCTCCACCCTGAACTCTGGTGTGTGACTTTTTTTTATCTTGTATTTCTTTGCTGCTATCCAGTTGTGGGCTGATGTCTCAATATTCATTCAGAATTCATTTAGATCATGTATCTTGAGGTTTCAGATCAGTTATGTTCTGAATGACTCTATCTGTGTTTAAAAATTCAATAGGAGGTTTAGGTTTTCTTGCTTGAATGGCTGTAGCAATAGCAAGTAAGAAATTGCAGGAAAACAAGTATCTTCCCTTGCCATTGTAAAAAATGTAAGTTGGCATTCAGTATTGCAGTTACATATTTGTTACTTAGAGTTACGGATCCATGATGACTGCTCTGCATTCACTAACACTATGTAGTCTTAATGTAAAGCTGTAAAACTCTAGTCTTACTGTAAAATGTCACCTGGGCCCACCTTAAGAGCCAGCAGCTGGATTGGGCAAACGACGTCCATTCAGCTGATCAGAGAACAAGGAGGAGGATGTGTCCACCTGCCTCCCACCAGCAAGCTTTGCAACCAGCAGAAGCGAGAGCCCTGTGACAAGTCCTTGTTACAGCCTTACTTGCTAGCAAGAGAGGGTGGACACATCTTCCGTGTGCCCCAGTCAGAAGCTGGATGCACTTCCTTCAGTTGATCCTTCTGCTGTTTCTTAAGGTGGGATGGGTGTTGAGCCAGGAGTTCCTATTTAGTTACTCAGAGGTAACTAAATAGCCGGTGTAGAATGTTGGTGATACATTTGAAGAAATTTTAGTGTTTATTTGCTCAGTTCCTGCAGATATAATACAAAACTGTTCACAAAGATAGGTGACAGCATATCATAAAAGGGATTTTGCTTGAAACTCAGGCTCTTTCAATGAAACATACAACGGATGGAATCTTTGCACAGCAGGTACAACATCTGTTGGAACAGTTCCACTGTAAATGGAGAGCTTCTCATTCGATTGAAATAAATGGGTGGATTTTGGTTGATTAGGAAAGAGCTATACTAGCGCAAATGTGTTTTAGAAGAAAATTAAATGCAAGATATTGGCCTGAATACTACTTGATAGTCCCAGCTAGAGTATACCCATTGATTCAGTTGTCTGAGTCAACATGTATGCAAATCTCACTGATTCAATGAGTCTACTCTAATTGAGATTAAAAAGAGGATTTTCTGAATGATCATGTTATATTGACCACTAGACTAATATTAAAGCCAAATATTGGTGAGTGGAGATTTGCATTGGATTTAGGTGAAACCCAGCTCAGGCTGCTTTTTAGTGATTCAGGATTGGAAAGGCAGTGTTTGTTAACATAGCATCTTTGAAAGATTTCTTACTCTGACAATGCTAATGGAATTGATGTATGTGGATCAGGGGTGGGGGAGTTTTAGGTGACTGACAGCTCCACTTTTTAGTCTTAAAGCATGTTTACCAGGAACTTTGTAATCACTGTGCTTTGGGGTAGGAATATGCGTCAGGTTTCAAAACAAAACAAACCTATTGCTTCTAGCTTCCTTTCCATGGCTAAATTGTCCACTAGCAAGTAAAGCTACTGTGGTTCTGTGCTGGGTTGTGGAATAGCTTCAAGTTCTGTTTGCTTGTTACTTCAAAATCTCTTTTTGCTCTCTTTCTCAAATATTAAGTCATTTCTTCTGTTTTCCATTCAGTGAAAAGTCTTTTATTTATTATTATAGAGTTTTTTTGCTGCTCTTATTTTCTTGCTTTGTTACTTGTAATAGAAATACTGAATCCTCAGGAAGCAACACTTTTCTTATAGTAAAATCTTATTAGCCCTATGTTCCACCCTCTGGCCATCAGCCATTTGCTAAGAGGCTCTGCTACCAATGTTGTAGTAAGGCTACACACAGAGAGAGAGAGAGAGAGATCAGTGTCACAAAAAGTAGGTTATCAGGAAACACTGCCTAGAGATACAAATAAGCTGATAAGTGTCTTGTGCTGGGCCATATTTTCTGTGTTCTTTAGCCACTTCTGAAGGTGCTGTCTGTGCCACTGTTAGACATCAGGCATATCTACCAGTAGTCATGGATTTCATAGACACAAAGACTCTCATTTGATGGATGTGCCCCCTACACGTACTTTAGCCAGGAATGATGCAAATGATATGCCCACTTTGGAAGAGGGAGTTCATTATAGTTTTTGTACATTTATAAAATGCAATACTTCATTTAGTTTATCAAGACAATCAGAAAACTGATTTTACTTTAAAAAACAAGAAGGACTTTCCAGAAATAGGCATATGTTAGCTTGGTAGTTTTAAAATCCCTGTGTGCAATGCTCAGCTTTAACCTACACCTAACTGGACTGGGCCGCCGCATTCCTATAGCAAACTGGTACCAAGAAAAGACTGTCCATGTTTTGAAAAAGAAAAATCTAATAGTATAACATCTTCTGACTTAGCACATCTGTAAATACACATAAGATGGCAAAGTGGACTCTGGGTTGATATGATATACTTCACAGCTGAGAAGCTTTCTTCACTACACACCTGAAGTGCTTTCTTTGCATCAACCTCTTTAGAAGTGACAGAGCCAGGCAAATTCAAGGACATCTAAAAGGTTTTCTGTGCTATTACAGCCACAAGATCAATAGGGGGAGCTGGTGCACTGAGATTTTCATGCCAACCATTCTCTTCCCTGTATTTTTCCAGCAGCAATGGAGGTGTGAAGTGTTAACAAATCTTTGCATTCCTAGAAAGGCAATCTATCAGTCATCTTGGTTTTAGAGGATGTTGTATATCTATATCTTTTGCTTCCTTCTCTCTCTCTCTCTCTCTGTTTGCGTGTATCTGTACTGTATATGTATGCTTTTACCTTTTGCTTCCCAGCCAAGAAAAAATAGCTGGTGGCTTTACAGACAATTATGCCCATCTATCTGCAATGGGTGCAGAAACTTTGGTACCCTGATCAAACCACAGCAGAAATAGTGAGCTAGGGTGGCTGAAATGTGATAAGGATAGCCAGAGCAGATAAGCGGAAAACAGCTGAGGTGCAATCAGGCTTGAAGTGGTAAATTTTGAAGCACAGGGTCTCACCAGGTCAGTCTTTATAGTAACATCTCCACAGTCTAAAAGTGGAAGTGGCTGTGTTGATATATCCTTCATCTCAGGAGCAGGTCTTTGGTAAAGCTAATGGATTTTGCTCACTTAAGACCAGACCACTCCCAAATACTTTGAATTACAGCTACAATAGCTCATAACAGTGAATAACTGTCTGGAAAATCCATCCTTCCCCTAAAAAATTTATTGTGGTGATTACAGCTACACTCAGAAGGCAGAGTGGGGAGATACTCGAATAAATCCTAAAATCCCTGGATCCACTGCACCAAAGGGCATAATATCTGTCTGTAGCTGAATAGGTTCCCCTCCCACCAGGAAATAAATGTGCAGACAGGTGGGTAAAAGCAGTCTTATGAGAGCCATAGCTAGTCTATCCTGGGAAGGGAAACCAGATTGATATTTATGATGACCTCAAAATGCAGAAGCCTCAGCCAGCACTATCAATGTCAAGGAGTTATAGGATTTGTATTCTAAGGCCCTTTCTGCACGTGGGAAAGGAACCGCGAAAAAACGCTACTCACCGGACTTCTTCACTATCCGGGCAAGTCCATCGGGATGAGGAGCAGTGCAAGCTCGCCACTCCGCACTGCTCTGGCGTGCAAAATGGTGGCTTCTGGTTGGTGGAGGCTTTCCACCAACCGGAGAGGCTCACCAGCCTAAAGCCCGCTCCCGGCAGATCTGCAGGCACGCACTTGTGCACGCCTGCAAATCTGCACTGGAGCGCAGGGACAGAGCAACAAGGAGTTGCGTGCTTCGTGCTTTTTAAAAACCTCCAAAAAGAGGTTTTTAAAAAGCACGCTGCGTGACCAGTTCCGATCGCTCTGAACCGTACTGAGGTGTAGAACTACAAAAAGTAGTCCGCCCCAGTCCACTCTGCGGTGCAGAGACCTCCGTCGGAGGTCGGTCTGCACCATTTTAATAGCCCGGTGCGGAAAGGGCCTAAAATGTGGGGTGCCAACCGATTAGGAATGTTCGCATGTATGCATTTTTTTTTTTTTTTATGAAACACATGGAACTATTCCTTAGCCTTTTGTGCCTCATCCAAAACCACCTGCCCAGGCAGTTCCACGCCCTGGGAAGAGTGCCAGTTGCTTCTTACTCAATGCAGACAATGATGATGTGGCTGGTCTGAGCTCTGAGAGGAAGGAAAAAGAAGGCACAATACATAGACAGGAAAATCAGAACACAGATTTTGAAAGGACATCACTAACCATACCATTAGCACAACTTTTCCTGTACTCCACAGGCCCCAGCAACCTCAGTTAATTACAGTTTGGAGCAAGGTAGAAGACTTATCATAATCATAGCTGGCATCCTAATCTCTCCTGTTAACAGCAGCAAAAATGGGAAGTGCTGGGGTGACAATGGTAGGACATGCAGCTTGTTTTCAGGTGCTCTGGCCATTGGTGCTGGGCTCATTGCACCCCGAGGTGTCACAGTAGCTTCTCCCAAGGGTGCAGAACTCTCAGGGTACCTGCTGCTGTGGTCGAAGAATTAGGAGCCTGTTGTATTATGTGCCTGCACATAAACATATCCAATGCATGTATTTTAGGATCATGAAATGAGAGACATGCTGTTCCACAGGAAGTCACTTGTCATATGCTTATACAAAGGGGGAAATCAGTAACAGGATGCAGAGAAAGCTTGGATCAAAGAATATTGACTTGACTACAGAATGTAAAGAGATAAAAGAATAAGCAACTTTTGTACAGAATAGAAATATTGATTAGATAAGCAACATTCAGCTTGGATCAGAGGTTTATATGATGGACATGCTGGAGACAGAAGGAAAAGATAACATGCCAACTTGATGAATGGAAATTCACATATTATACACCAAATAAGGATGTAGGAAGGTACTAGAAAAGTCAACGGACAGAGTTTTCAAATTTACTGTCTAAAAATAACTTGCGATGTAGCTAGTTACAGCTTCCTCCCAAAGAGAACTCTTTATTGCTTTATTTATTTATTCATTTCGAGGCTTCCTGCATTTTGTTGCTTTTTTCCTTAGGACTGATAAGACAATGGCATAAAACTTGAAATTCTCCACTCAGAATGCCTCTGAAAATTCCTTAAAATCCCCTCCCTCCCTCCAAATATTTATACCTGATCTTATATCTGAAAACATGAGGGTGGTTTCCGATCAGATGAATCCAAACAGTTTAAAACTAAAACAGTAATTTTTTTTAATTTAAAGGCTAAAAACAAATCAAACCATTTAACACTTAGAACAGTTTAAAAACAATTCAGGCGTGTTCCCAAAGCACTAGTAAATGCCTATGTTCTTGCTTGGTGCTAGACTGACAGCACTGTTGATGCCAATGGGCCTCCACAACAGGGATGCCATAGAAGAGAAGGCTCACAGTACATTGACCTCCTGACACGGGAGGGCCCCTTGGGCAATCTTCAAACCTTGGGCAGGGGTATAAAGAGGAAGGAGCTCCTTCAAGTATCAAAGTCCCAAGCCATGCTATTACCATCACCTTGAATTCAGACCAGAAACATATTGGTAGCCAGTGTAGTTCTTTTGAAACCAGTGCTGTCTGATTTCTGAATGGTGTTTTGACCAGAAGTCCAGCTGCTGCATTTTGCACTAGCTGCAGCCACCCAAGTTGTCTTCGAGGGCAGTCTAATTGGCAATGGACTACTGTGGCTAAGTTATCTCTGTCCCAGAAAGGCTGTAGCTGGTACTTCAAGCCACAAAATCCACCTGGGCCTCCTGTGACAAAGATGGATCTAAGAGTACTCCTAAGCTACACAGTGGCTCCCTCAAGGGTGGGTAACTTAACCAGTTTAAAGGTAGCTAGAAAGCAACTTTCAGGCCTTCGTGTTTTCTGGTGGTGTAGTGTAGTGGTTTGAGCATTGGACTACAACACTGGAGACCAGGGTTTGATTCCCTCCTTAGCCTTGGAAATCAATGGGGTGACCTTGGGCACCTCAAGCACTCTCATCCCCAGAAAACTCATAATAGGTTTCTCTTCGGGTCACTGTAAATCAGAAACAACTTGAAGGTACACAACAACAAAGGATTACTAATTTCTCACACTCCAAAATGCCATTTTCCCCACTTGTTGCATTATTCACATTACTTTTAAAATATAATGCCATCACATCACATCTGTTTCAAAAAGGCTAACTTGTTATATGTAACTGTATTATTTCCAATATTTGAGAGACACCCAGGTACTTAGATTTTCAAGGAGACACCCATGCATCAGCATAAAAAGGCAAGGAGTCAGAGAGGGGGAGAAGGAATCTACGAGCACGTTTCAGATTAACTGATTTATTTTACCATGAGCTCCAATGGAATTCCATTCACTTCTTCCAAGGCACTGATGGAATACAGTATTAATGACACAGGTATTTATGCAGTACAGTCCTCCCTCCACATTTGTGAGTTTGACCTTGGCAAATTTGAGTTTTTGCAGGGTACGTGTGTGCACTCCCCACATTCTCCTCTTCCCATTCCTTTGCATTTTGCTGAGCATGGAGAAGGAAGTTAAGTGCCCCCAGGCAAAAGGCAAGGGAATGGGGCAGGAAAGGCACATGTGTGTCTTCCTTCTCCCCTCTGGAGCTCCTCCTTCCATTCCCTTTCCTCTGGCCACAGTGTTGAGAACTTGTGCTGAGGCACAATGCAAGGGCACACTCACATATATCTTTCTTCTCCTCTCTGGCACTCCCCCTCCCTTGCTTTTTGGCCTTGGCAGTGAGAAGGAAGGCTTGCGTGCCAGGGCAAAAAGCAAGGAAATGGGACGGAGCTCCGACGGAGAATGAGAGGGAGATGGTGGTAAGGAGAGTTGTTTGTGGTTTTTCCACTTTCACAAGGGTTCTGTGCCCTGTACCCTCATGAAAGTGGATGGGCCACTGTACATTGTTGTGGGAGTGGGATTAGAGGTTAACGGTACACAGAACTCTGCAAATTGAAACACTGGCCATAAACTTTCAGTAGTATGAGATGATATAGATCTGACAAGCAGATCTGATTTTCTTGAGTACATTTGGAAGTTAAACGGTGTTACAGGCACTCTCCCAAAATGGCTACCATCCTTGATTTGGCCAGTCACAAAGAGAGAGTTGCCACAGCAGAAAGAAATCTGTGATCTGAAAAGAAGTATAATCTGTCTAAGAACCAGAATTCACAGCTGTGGGGAGGGGTCTAAACCCTAAATGACAGATCACATCTTTGGCTCCAGTAAAGTATAAGGAAATAACCATTTCATAGAAGGCGAAATAATGATGTTCAGAAGGAAAACACCCACTCGTTTTACCCTCACACTAACTGGGCAAGTTATATGCCACACACACACCTCTGTCTTTATTGCAGAGAAAGATGATTCAGCTAAGCAGTACTTTAATTGCTCCTTGAAGCAAAGCAGAGTGGACAACAGGACTTTTGAACCCAGTTTCTTGTGTCAGCTTTTGCTGATAAAAGGTCCTAAGACTGAAGCATCAGAGAGCACAAAAAGCAAACATTCATCATCTGGAGGGGTTGCTAATACGCCAGAGGACAGGATCAAAATTCAAAATGACCTGGATAGATTGGAGAGCTGGGCCAAGGCTAACAAAATGAAATTCAAGATAGATAAGTGTAAGGTCCTACACTTAGGTAGAAAAAATGGAATACAGAAATATAGGATGGGGGACAAGTGGCTGGATAGCAGTACATGTGAAAGGGATCTAGGAGTCTTCATAGACCACAAGCTGAACATGAGTCAGCAGTGTGATGCGGCAGCCAAGAAAGCCAATGCAATTCTCGGCTGCATCAATAGGAGTATGGTGTCTAGCTCGAGGGAGGTACTGGTCCCACTCTACTCTGCTTTGGTTAGACCTCATCTTGAATACTGTGTCCAGTTCTGGGCACCCCAATTCAAGAAGGACATGGTCAAGCTGGAGCAAGTCCAGAGGAGGGCGACCAAAATGGTGAGAGGCCTGGAAGACATGCCCTGTGAGGATAGACTTAGAGAGCTGGGTATGTTTAGTCTGCAGAAGAGAAGGTTAAGAGGGGACATGATAGCTATGTTTAAATATTTGAAGGGATGCCATGTAGAGGAAGGAGAGGGCTTGTTTTCTGCTGCTCCAGAGACCAGGACAAGGAGCAATGGATTCAAGCTGCAGGAAAAGAGATTCCACGTGAACCTCAGGAAGAACTTCCTGATGGTCAGGGCTGTCCGGCAGTGGAATCTGCTGCCTCGGAGTGTAGTGGAGTCTCCTTCCTTGGAAATTTTTAAGCAGAGGCTAGATGGCCATCTGTCGGGAATGCTTTGAGGGTGTTCCTGCATAGTAGAGGGTTGGACTGGATGGCCCCTGTGGTCTCTTCCAACTCTACATTTCTATGATTCTATGATTCTGCAGTGCGTGGGTCAAGTTGATCTGATAACTGCTTAAAATGACAATATGTGAATAAATGGGAGATAAGAAGAGGTGTTCACAGAATATATGAAGATGGAGGCTTTTAGCAGGCCAACTCTAATTTTATGTTTTCTGCAATCTTTCATGAAGCACTTTAAAAGTACTGCTTTGCAGCACCTCGGAAGCTCAGGGCAGTCCATTAAAAGATATCATCTTTCTTCTGCTTTGGATCTGCAGAATTGATACACAGACAATAGCTGAAGTTCACCACTAGACAGAGCGAAGCAGCTGGTCTTTGCATGTTGTTCAAGCAGGGATGAGAAACATGTGGCACTCCAGGCATGGTCAGACTACAAGTCCCATCAGTCCTATCCAGCATATTCAATGGGGAGGGGTGATGGGTGTAACAACAACATCTGGAGAGTCTCATATTTTCCATTCCTATATTAAAGGGGGACCTGCTTGTGTTGGACTGCAGGTAGCAGCTGAGCAACAGCCAGGACACAGGACCAAGCCAGGAATTCCATGCACTGGACACTGTTGCTGTACAGAGTCCTATCATGACCACTAAACCTGAATACTTCTTTCTAGTAATGAAGAACCAGCTTTTGTGCATGTAATCAAAACCACTTCAGAGCAGGATTGGAGAACCCACAGCCTTCCAGACACTGTTAATCTACAAATTCAGCATCTTTGAGCATTGACCATACTAGTTTAAGCATGATGAGAGTTGTAGTCTGGAGGTGAAACATTTCCCAACCAAGTCTTAGATTCTAGTAATATTCCTGCCCATGGCACACATAAGTGTATCAAATACATAGCACATAGCTATGGCAGTCTTTTCTAACCTGCTGCCTCTCAGATGAGTTGGACTGCAACTCTCAGCATCCTATACCACTATGCTGGCTGAGAATGGTGAGATTTCGTGCTCCATCACATCAGGGAGTGGACTAGTTTGGGTAAAGCTGAGCAGTAGCTTTCCAGCTCAGTTCTGACAGTTTCTAATGTTAGTCTTGTTATTGTCATAGACTTTTATTTGGTGGGAGTAGGGGATGGAGGCATCTGCTTGTGTTCATCTGAAATGATCTGTTTTATTGTCAGGATAGGAAGAAGCACCTGTAGAATCTTCTGTCTTACAGGCCCAAGTACCTGATTTTAAATAATGTGGACGATAATAGAAACACTGGAAGATTCAGGACGTGATTAGAGAAGAAAAGGAATCCACGCATCCCTTTCTCTTATGGCACTAGCTTCCTAGCCAGTTAGGGGGCCAGAGCTCTCCCAAGTGAACCATTGATCATTTGGCCCTGCAGGGATCCTCAACTTGGGTAAGGGAGGAATACAATTTGGTGCTGTCCCATAGGAAGCAAAATGTCTCAATCTGGCCCTGAATAAGGTAAGGGAGAATAAGAAACCTTCACTTGGTAGAAGAAGGTTGGGTGGGGCGAGAGAACAGACCCAGCCAAGTGATAAGCACTTAGATGAGCAGAACCAGAGTCCTGATGGTCTGTGACATTTAGAGTCACAAAACCCAGGAAATCTTTCTGAACTGAATCTAGTATTGACAAGATATTTCTGCCCACGACTCTTGAAGTTCACTGATGCCTGTCAAGGTTACCACATGCCTCACAAAGATAAGGCTGATTATGTTTTGCTGTTAGCTACACCTGAGAAGCCAATAAAATAACTTCAGATTTTGTGGCACCTTTAAATACTAACAGACTGCTTGCAGTGTGTATGTTTAACTGTAGTTTAGTTAATGCTATTCTTAATCTGTTTAAAAATGATGCTGGATTTAAAAAGTTTTTACATTTTTTTAAAAAAAATCCGTTTCTGAATTATTGGCTGGAATCTTCTGTCACAGTCTTATGTTGCAGAACCTTAAGTATGCTCAGCTGTATGGCAGAGGCATTAAGAAACCCTGTTAGTGACTTGAGGAAGTATGTAATGGAACAACAGTCTTGATGTGTATCAGTCCCAATATGCATTGCTTCATTTTCTGGCTCTGTTATCTCAAAGGTGGGGAACCTTTAGGTCCTCCAGCAGTGCCAGCATCTCCTTAGAAAGATAGGGAATTATGGCTCAAAAGAAGGCCTGTAAGAGTGAGGGTAACCATGGGTCCTTTTGACCTGTGTATACCAGTACTAATGCAGGGACACCAGCTGGAGGTCAAAAAGCATGTTTTTACTGGGGGAATTTACAAACACAGTCAAACAGTCTCGTGAACTATACAAGGCTAGCAAAGGTAAAGGAGAGAAAGGTTGGATAGTGAGAGTTTGGGGCGAAGTGGGTGATAGTTAAAGCAGAAGAGGATTGAAATGAGCTGTTTCAGACTGGGGGTCTGAAGGCAGAACAATGAACGAGAATCTGGGAGCCCTCATGCAGCATAATACGCCAATATTTGTCCAAAGTACTAGTAAAAAGCCATGGGCTGAGCCAGGAGTAAACTGTCCTCTTTCTGCCCTGAGGGGAGTGTGTTAATTGCTCTCTGGCAGAGCCAACAAAGGGGCTCTGGAAGATTCTGATTGTCTTTGCGGCAGGTGACAAAGTACTGAGGGAAGTCATGATAGGCTATTAATGATTGGAAAGGTAAGGAAACAAAAGGACAGTTTCCATGGGAAAAAGTAACAGGATGTAAGCCTTTTGCTTGCTCCATTTAGCAGCTTTGTTTGCTATTGTTTCTAAGGCTTGAGTATTTTATCAGGCCATCTAAAACTCGTCAATCAAGCTTGCTGACTGATCCTTCCAAACTTAAGATCTGGCCATGATGAGCTCCTTTATCCTAGCTTCAAAGCTTCCAGTCAGAGTCCTTTCCTTCCACATAGCTTTCAGCCATAAGTATAAAATTTATATTTATTTCATGCCATATAAACAGTATTTATGGCCAATCATATTGTATTACATACTGGGAGTGCATGGCATGGCAACAGCTCCCTTATGTAGTTATGTAACAGCTGCCCCTTATGACGTTATGAAACTGCCCCGTTCTAATTGCCACAGACAAAAATCTAAGTCCCCAATAGGGTTCCAGCCATGATCTTTTCTGTTGTTTTGTTTCTTTGGGATTCCTAGGAAGGAAGGAAATCAGGCCTCCATTTTACTCCAGTATTTACTCCAATAAATATGTGAGGAGGCAGTCCTGTACAAACCACCCTGGGATTTAAGTCCCATTGAATTCGGTGTAGGGTGCTACATCTGAGCTGACATAGAAAGACCTGCACCATTCCTTTTAAAGGTAGAGTGAGCCTCTTTGTTGCTTTTTCTTCTAACACACAAACAAGCTACACCCACACCCTCCAACATCATCAGAGGTGAAAACTGCAATATGTGTAACCCAGCACTATCAGTGTGTGGTCAAGGTAGCAACAGTTATTAATTACTAACTAAAAGAAAGAAGTTGGTAGCATAAGTTATTAATGAGGAAGAACACACAACGTAGGAGAGACTAGAGCAGTTTGCTTTGCCTGAACCTATTGGGAAGGGCAAGATTCTGCCCCTTTTCTCCTGTGTGTTTGCTGAATTAAGCTGAGTCCAAGCTACGTTTGCATGTTGAACTCAGTTTGCAACAGTACAGGTAAGATGTGGACAAAGGGGGAAAAGTGGGAGAGAGAAAGAGAAATTGGGACTTTTTAAAAGCAACTGGAAGAGTGGGATGACAGGGGATTAACTGGAACTGCCCCTGCCAAGTTGGGACAGCTGGAGAATATGGATCCCTTCACAGGGTACCAAAACGAACCTCTCCCAGAAAAGCACTCCTGTGATGGAACAAATGTGTGAAACCATTTTGCTACTCAATACTACCTTATTAGAGTTCTTAGAACACCAATGTGCTTGTAAAAGTAAGGCTGAGATCATAGCTCTGCATGCATAGTTCTACATCCTTCCCCTCCAGCATCTGTCAAGCCTCAGAAGGAGCTGCTATTTACTGGTAGAGAGGTAAGGAAAGGTGGTTCAGACCATGGGGTAGCATGTGGATATAGCTGGGTGGAGCATGGCGGAAAGAAACAAGGGCTTGCTCACAGATGGAGTGCATCCTCTTTTTTCTTCCCCCACAAACTCTTCGTGATCTGAATAGCTCCTCCTCTCATCAGAAGTGAGAAGTGGTAGTATGTGCTGGGGCATGACACCTGCTGGTGAAAGGTTTTGGGATGTAGTGTGGGGGCAAGAGAATATCACCCTGCAGCCTGTCTAAAAGTTATAGATGTTCATCAGCAGATTAGAGGTTATCCCTACATCTCTGTAAATGTAGCCATGTACAGAATGTACAAAACATGCAAGAGAAAACCAACCTGCGGCCTTTTTAAAAAAGAACATTTGTACATATAAACTGCATTTACAAACATGCACACACACAGCACTAACAAGATGCCAGCTTCAGTGTTCAATTTGCACTTTTGCAGACCAATAGATATGCAGGATGGAAGAAACATGGAGACAGGGAAGTGAGAAATGCAGCAAAACCACAACTGATAGACTCAACTAGCTTTAATTGTGGCAAAGAGGAACAAAGGGGGAAACTCAAGGACCTTGTGAGAGCACAAGTTTCCCCATAGCAGGAGTGGAAAACCTGTGGCCCTTCAGATGTTGTTGGACTACAATGTCTATCAGTTCTAGCCAACATAGCTGATGCTGAGGAATTATAGGAGTTGCAGTCCAAGAACATCTGGAGGGCCACGTTATCCCTCATCCACTTCCCCACAGCATTATAATTAGCCATGAGATTCTGTCGTGCCAGACCGGCACCTATGCTAGTGTCTAAGCTGGAACCAATTCAGGGAGTAAATAAAAGAGCTTTAACTATTGAGCAACATGCTGTGTGTCACTGAGTTGCGTTTGGACCAAAGTATCTAAAGTTAGTGCTCCTTGATCATGGTGACCTCATCCTGTTCCCAGAGCAGAGTTTAAAGTCCATTGGGGAGGGGCGTGCACATGCCTTGCGCTCTAGTGTGCTCTGTTCTCATTACCCCCACTCACTTTCCCATTACAGTTCCTTGCACTCACTTTATGGTCCTGGCGTCAGGGTTCGTTTCGTCTGTCTTCACAATGAAATTGGCAGTTAGTGCCCTGATCTTTTGCTTGTCTCTGACCATAACAAGATGCACTGAAGAAACAATGCAAGACAGAACTGCTCAGCAGTCAGTGTTGCCTGAGGAAAGCTCTTTTTCTGACTGGGGAATCGGGACCATCCGGGATGGCTTTGAAGCAGTTAATGGCTATTTAGACTTTGTCTCAGAGCTGCTAGGAGGGAAGAATGGAGTCTGTCAATACAGATGCAGATACGGTAAGATCATCTACTTCATCTGCTTCTTTCACTTGGTTGTTGTTGTTCTAGGGCATTGTTTGTTTATCTGCTGCTTTACAAGGACAATTCATGTATTGTGCCACCATTTCGAGATGGACATCACGTTTTCAGGGTTTGACCTAACTTTTGTCATTTTCAGTATCAGCAACTGAACTATTGTACTACTGAGATCCACATAAGACTGGACTACACATGACTTCTGGGTTTGAGGCCATCATTGCTAATGTAGTTTCCAATCCCCATTTCACCTATAGTCAAGATTACTCTTTGCTATTCTTTTAACTCACCTAAATGCACTAAAAGGAGAACCAGCATGGTGTAGTGGTTTGCACACTGGACTACAACCCTGGAGACCAGGGTTAGATTCCCTGTATGGCCATGGAAACCCACTGGCTGACCATGGGCATATCACACACCCTCAGCCCACAGAAAGTCCTGCAATAGGCTTGCCTTAGTGTTTCCATAAGATGAAAATGACTTGAAAACACAGAATAACAAGAAATACCCCAAAGGCAGATCTCACCTGATCTTGGAATCTAATCAGGGTCAGTCCTGGTTAGTACATGGATGGCAGATCACCAATGAGTACCAGGTGCTATAGGCTATATTTTAGAAGAAGGAACTGAGAAAGCCACCTCTGAGTATTCCTTTCCTCATAAAACCCATGAAATTCATGGGGTTGCCATAAATTAACAAGTAATTGAAGCCATTTACACACCAACACACACACATTCTTTAAAAATCTACTGGCAGCATTTTTTATTAAGATCAATCACAAAGGCACAAAATTGTGAGCAAGCTTTGATGAAATATCCACATTACATGGTCTGAACCATCCCAGGGGATGCTGGGATTTGTAGTTTGAAGGTACTTTGCTTTGAGCATTGGACTACAGTCCTGGAGACTAGGGTTTGATTCACCACTCAGCAATGAAAACCCACTGGGTGACCTTGGGCACATCACACATTCTCAGCCCCAGGGTTGCCATAAGTTGGAAGTGATTTAAAGGCATACAACAACCACAACAACAAGGGTACTTATAATTTGTTGCTCTGTTACAAATCCCTGAATAATGGCAGAGATTTCTAAGTACCGTCACAGGTTTCCATAGGACTGTTAAAATGGTGTTAAACAGCTATAAATTGTACAGTGTAGATAAACTCCAGATCTTTTAAGCACTCAGTAAGTTACAGAAAGTCTTATAGTGAGCAAGATGTGTGTGAAGTGGAGGAAAAGGGAGACTAGTTTGATGTTGAAGTCCTGAAGCGGCCCTGGTCAAAGTTTTAAGATGAAGGAGAGGAAGAGGCACAGACTAGGTGTTACATCAGTTGCAGCTTATTATTAGGATTGCTGGGAAAAATATACTCCTAATAGATGAGTGCCTCATTTTTTAATATAGGCCCTTTCCGCATGTGGAGGGGGAAATGGGGGAAAACGCACTAAAATGGAGCTTACCAGCAGCCGGGTAAGTCCGTCGCCAGCGTGAGCTCACTGCTCCGCAGTCCTCCGGCATCCAAAATGGTGGCTTCGGCTTCCAAAATGGCGGCTTCCAGTTGGTGGAGGCTCTCCACCAACTGGAGAAGCTCGCCAGCCTTAAGCCCGCCCCCGGCAGATCTGCAGGCATGCACTACTGCACGCCTGCAAATCTGCACTGGTGCGTGGCGACGGAGTTGAACGGGGCTGTGTGCTCTGTGCTTTTTAAAAACCTCTGAAAAGAGGTTTTTAAAAAACATGCCGCGCCACCAGTTCCGGTTGCTTTGGAGCGGATTGAGGTGCGGAACTACAAAAAGTAGTCCGCCCCAGTCCACTCCACGGTGCAGAAGACCTCCGTTGGAGGTCGCTCTGCACCGTTTTAATACCCCAGTGCGGAAAGGGCCATAAACTCCAGTGAGGCTGGTACACACACAGCTTCTTGCAGGTGTAGCTGGATTGGGGCCATTTACCATGTTTATCACACATTTCTTTGTCTAACACGGTGGTGAAATAGTAAAAAAAAGGGAAACATAATGAATCACTTTGGAACTGAAAGCATGAATCCTATTGGTTAGACTCAACTTGAGTAGACTTATTGAATCAACTACTGAATGGTGAATCAACTTGTAGGTAAATCCCAATGATTTAATGGGACTACTTTAGTGAGGGCTGACAGTAGGTTTCAAGTCAAAATGTTTCTATGTTTTCCCCCCTTATTTTACTGAGATTTACAACTATGTGTTTTGCTTTCACAATCCTTCTCACACTCCATTAGCCTCTGAAATTGGTACTAATGGAGTTTTCAGAAGCTGTTAATCAACTTCCTGTTCAACCCCGCCCCCACGTGGTTTGCAGGTACCCATAGTTCCCTGACACTGTGCACCTTTAAAAAACAATTGAGGAATACTACACAAGGATGCCAGGTATTTCAGAGCCAATACATAGAATACATTTTTAATTTTTTAATTTTGATTTAATCTTAATTTTTTTTTTCAAAATGCAATCGGGTTGCCATATCAAGGCCTGGCCTTCCTTCCCTGGTCCTCGGGGCAAGGGTGTGAGTATTCTGCCTTGGTAAATGTGTGTGTGTGTGTGTGTGTTTCATTTGTTAGACCCGGGGCTTTGTATTTGGATGTCATCCTCTGTGTGACTGTGATTGATGCTTAATGCATCTTGGTCAATGACATCACAGGTCTGTCTCCTTATAAGACCATCAGGGCCTACTCCCTTTGACCTCACAAGGGGTCTTCCCTAGATCTCAGATTTTGGCCCTGAAGTCTTGGAGCTGGAATACTACTGACCTGGCAACCTTTAAGGCAATAAATAGAGTACAAAAAATGGGAACATGTCTACCACCCAGTTAGGATAATCACAGACCTTGGAATGAACCCAGAGGCTTGTTTGTCATAAATTCAGGCACCAGCTTGGGTTAATCACGGTGGAACATGGGGAATGCTGTCTGGCATCTTAAAATAAACACTGTCACCAATAGTGGTTGGTGGCTTACAAGTCATTGAGGCAGTGAATCTGCCCTGGGGTTTAGTTAATACTTTTTAAAGAGCTATCCAATCATTTGATAGCTTCTTTAGAACTGATACTAATTGGCTCTGAACCCTCTGAAATACTTGGCATCACTGTGGCCATTTCCGCAGTAGCCTATTATAGCGCTATGATTCCACTTTCAACATCCTATGGAATCCTGGGGTTTGCAGTTTCAGGAGGGGCCGAAACTGCAAACCCCAGGATTCCATAGGACGTTGAAAATGGAATCATAGCGCTATAACAGGCTACTGCGGAAATGGCCACAGTGATGCTAAAACTCAGAAAGGATTCACTTGTTGTTGTGTGCCTTCAAGTTGTTTCTGACTTATGCAACCTAAAGGTGAGCCTATCATGGGTTTTTCTGGAGCTGAGAGTATGTGATATGCCCAAGGTCAACCAGTGCTTTTTTATAGCTGAGTAGGGAACTGAACCCTGGTCTCCAGGCTCATAGGCCAATGCTCAAACCCCACTACATCACACTGGCTCTCGGGAGTTCACTTGCCTACTCACATAGAAGCCACTTGCTACTACTGAACACCACCAAAACAGTGGTGTTCAAATACCAGTAAAAGAAGAGAGGAGGATCACCCACAATTCTCTTCATTTCTAACAATTAAATTATAATACTGGAATGAATGAATGAATGAATGAATGAATGAATGAATGAATGAATGAATGAATGAATGAATGAATAATCACCTACTCTTTCATGCCATCTGAGGTTTGCTACCTGAAGCAGCCACCTCATTCGGTCCAATGGTGGAACTGGCCCTGCTGATGTGACACCTGACATGGCAACAAAGTGAGGGCATTTTGCACCTCTGATGCCCTGGGAATGCTGGCAGCTAGTTTGGCAACAGGTTTCTCTCTCTCTCCCTCCCTCCCTCTCTCTCTCTCTCTCTAAAATGCACAGATTTCTGCATATTGTTGGGATACTCAGTGGAAACCGTTCACCTGAAACTACAACTGGGAAAAGAATTTCCCCAAAATTTCTTGAAAATGTTTAGTTCTCCAAAAATAAAAGGGAAAAAGTGTGGCCTCTAAGTCCCTTAGAGTAATTAGTTAGCTTTTTCAAAAAGGGCCGTGGTTACATGGTTGTTACACTGAAAAATAATGGACTACAGCTACTGTCAATACATCATAATGCTGAGATCCAAGCAGAGCATGTCTTTGCCTACGTACTTATGCCCATAGTCGGGAAAGCAGAAACTTCTCTTTCTTCTCTGCTTCATCCTCTGGCACACAACAACTGATGGAGGGCTCCTGGGCACAGCTTCATCTTCCTGGCCACTGATCAGCTGTGGGAACAGCTCTGGGTGCATTCTACCTTCCCCTCTCTCCTCTCCAGGAAAAAGGAACATCCCTGCCCTCCCGCAACATAAGACTATTCCTTCTTCTTTGGTGCTCATGGATAGCAAGAAGCAAATGCCTCCAGGCTCACCCCTGGAGACAATCAGAGGTCAGAAGGAGGCAGCTCTGCCAGGAGCCCTCCCTGGCTGCTATTGTGTACCCTGGGCAAAAATGTCACAGAAGGAAGTATGTGATATTCCTTTTCACAACCCTGCAAAAAAATGAATACACTTTTGCATACAACATATATGTATGTCATGAACAGAATTGTAGCCAGCTTGTTACACTCAGACTCTGGGTGTAACAGCTTACAGCTCGCAGTTAATAATAATTATGCAAAGGGATCTTGTAGCACCTTTGAGAACAACAAGCAAGAAATTGGTAGCATAAGCTTTTGTAGATCTAAGTCTACTTCATTAGACACATGGAGTGAAGTGCTTAAAAACAGACCTTTATAGCATCTATTTAGCTTATATATAAAAGGTGTGTTCCTAAACACTTAATCCCATACATCTGATGGAACAAGTCTACGAAAGCTTATGCTACCAACTTCTTGCTGTCAGTTAGCCTCAGAGTTGCTACAAGTTCCCTTTGCATATTGATCCAGACTAACACAGATATGTCTTTGAGTTAATAGTAACATTTCAGTCAGGAAGAGGCAAAACCCACCAAACAAAACATATGTGTTCTTTTCAACATCCAGGAAATTTAACATACACACACTTTCCTTTGGTTTATTCCTGCTGTTCTGTACACATAACTTCTTGGATTAGGAGTCAGAGGCATACAAATGTTCATACAAATGTGCAACACATTGCAGATTGTCTTTACTCACCCTCCATACTCGTGCCTTCTAACAGTTATGAAATGGTACATGATTTCATGCTTAAGAGAAGCAATGCAGTGACTGAACTTTAACTCTAAAGTTTGGACACAAGACACTTTTGGTGCTTGAAGACTATGTGCTATGACCTTGACGACTATGTTCTCCTCTCCTTTTCCTTCCTTCCTTTCCTTTCCGACTGGCATCTTGTTCAATATTTACAAGATTGTAAGCCATGCTTATGATCTCATAACTTTTGAGATTCCTGTTTATGGTTATTAATTACCAAACATGACCCTCCAAAACTTACCGCTTAAACCAGGCACTGGCCCAGCTTAAAGATTTCTGAAATGATGCAGATTGGAGCATGGGGAAATGATGAACGCAAGCTCTCCTTAGTCATGAGATGTGTTGAGACAAACAGCTGCAGTGGGACCCCAAGAGCTCTTTCCAGCTGCCTGTCTTAACATGCCTTGTAGCTGGGAGAATGCTGCAATCACCATTTCCCAGTGTCCCCATCTTCAGTGCCTTGGAAACCATTTGTATGGGGCACCAACTGGCTTAAGAGGTAGGTTTTGAGATGAGGCTGGCAGATATACTATGATGATGGAGATCCATCAGTGTAGCTACAGCTGATTATGAAGGATCTGAGTCATTTTTATATATAAATAGCCCATGGAGCTAATGGGGGTGCCCACCCAGGTCCTCTTTCTCTCCCCTCTTTTCTTTGCTGTTACTCATAGTTCTAGAACATTCACTTCACATTTCATTAGTATGGACATCTTGTCTTAATGTTTCAGCCTTCATTCTTAAATACTTTGGGATTTCAGTTCACTTTATATTGTGTGACAGCACGAGTCCATATTGGGTTATACTTAGAGCAGACTTGCTAAGAGCTGATGGTCTTGTTTAACTTAAGTCTCATAGATTTCAGCATGTCTGTGTGTATGTGCCTTCAAGTTGCCTGTTGACTTCTGGTGACCCTATGAATTTCATAGGTTTTTCTTAGGCAAGGAATACTCAGAAGTGATTTTGCTAGTTCCCTCCTCTGAAATATGATGTACAGCACCTTGTACTCATTGGTAGTCTCCCATTCAAGTACTAATCAGGGCTGACCCTTCTTAGCTTCCAGGATTAGATAGGATATGATGCTTTTAGGGTATTGAGGCCCTCAAGATGTCCATGTAACTAATTCTGTACCCAATCAATTGTGCCTTACAATAATACATATCAAGGCACATTCATAATTTGATTGAAAGTTACATAGATAATGAAAGGCTTCTTGTTAAACCGTTAGCATGACTTCATCTCCCCTAAGATCTATTTGTCCGTCTGTCCATCCGTCCATCTGTCCATCCATCCATCTATCCATTCTTTTCCAGTAAATAGTTCTGTTATTAATTTTTGTTTGTTGTGTGCCTTCAAGACATTTCTGACTTACGGCAACTCTAAGATGAAACTTTCATGGGGTTTTCTTGTTAAGATTTGTTCAGATATTGTTTGCCTTTGCCTTCCTTGGAGACTGAGAAAATGTGACTTGCCCAAGGTGGGAAACCAGTGGGTTTCCATCACCCAGTGATGGTTTGAATCCTGGTCATGGTCTAGTGGTCGAACCTCTACACCAAGCTGGCTCTCCCTAATATTAATACCACCACCACTTTAATCAATATCCCATCTTTCTTCTGAGCGGCTCAAGGCAACGTACTTTGCTTTTCTGCACTGTACTTTTACAACATCCCTAAGAGGTAGTCAGGCTGAGAAAGAAAAGGTTACTGACCCAAGATTACCCAGTAAGTTTCATGGTCCAGTGTGGACAGGAACCTGGATCTTTCAGATCCACCACTGTAAGCATATAGCACACCTGGGCTTGCATCCTTTTGTTAGTCACTCAACTACAGTAGACCTACTGGATCAGGAGGATTTAAGTAAGTGTTGGTTCACTGTTCAGCAGTTGCTTCAGTTGGTCTAATTGAGTTGGGACTGCCAATAGGATTCTGGTCTGTCTCTCCTTTGTCCATGGTTGTTGACCTCCACTTGACACGTGTTTGAAGCTGCTATCTCCAAAAGACTGCCCAAAGCCTATGATAAAGGGATTCCATTTAAAAACTTAATAATGAACTAGAGTACACCCTGTTGACAGGCTCCTTGCCTCTAACTGTATCATAAATGATGTGTCAGATTACTCCTTTCCTGGGCAGATAAGTCCAACTGTTTCTCTGCTTTTTAAACCCTCCTTGCTAATGCTGATAACAGCTTGCCTTGCTGTCATGAAGGCAATTGCCCTAGCTATCTTAACTCAAGAAGCAGTGACAAAGCCCACAAGTACTTGATTATGTCCCCTCTCATTTAGTGCTTAGTTACATCCTCTAAACTGAGTAGTGCTGCAGCGGTCAAGCTAAAATAAAATAAAATTCCTGAATGCTGCAGCTGTAGAATATTACTTTTATATTTCTGCGAATACCTTTATTTTATCCTATCAGTCTGTTTCTGGGCCTTGCTGGATTTCTGATATGTGTATAAGTTGGAACATTAAACAAGCCCAGGGAACAGAAAACCTACAGTACTTGGGTGTGAGCATGCAATGCTATTTAATATATTTGACAGCACTTTCTCAGCTACACATAACAGTAGGCGTTTGGCACCTGGCTGTTGGCATCTTATGAAAGATCATATTCTACATCTGCTGAAACTGGAACAATCAAGATGGCAGCATCTGAAGCAATTGAATGTTATGCTGTTGATAGGGAACTTACCTTCCAAATATATATTTATAATTCAGATGTGAAATGATGCATTCAGAACTCAAGTGCTGAACCTGATGGTTCTGCTAGATCTTTCTTCTCCTTCCCCCTCCCTCCTTCTCCTTCTCCAGCAACTTTTGGTTGAAGTTTTAGTCTAAAATAATTAATATGGTATGAAGGATGTGCTCCTCCAGCTTTAATTTCACTATTTTTTTTTATTATATATTTTATCTCATAGTATATAATAATATATTTATTATATGTTATCATGGTTATATTATTCCTAGGGCTATCTAGTGAAATGTGTTTGCTCTTTGGCAAATTAGAGGCCTTTCTTGTTGTTCAGCCATCCTGGACAGGACTTTGGACAGTGGTATTCTTTCCATGGCTACTACATAGAACTATTAGGATTCATTTCTCTTTTTTCATTTCTCTTTTGCTTGTCTTACAGGGAAAGCACCGATGCCCAGGCCAAATTACAAGTCTCCAGAACCAAATGGCTGTAGCTCCTATTTCCTGGGTCTCAAGGTACCAGAAAGTGTATGTACTGCTAACAAACAATTTTTTTCTAATGAAATAATTAACTAACCTAAATGTCTGAGGGTGGGCAGGGGGTGGTGGTTGCCAGCACTGTTATGACTGCTTGGCTATTCTTGTCCAGTTTTTTTCTCCAAACAAGGAGACAGTCCTGGTCAGTTTGCCCAGTCACTCCTCTCATGATAATCAAATGCAAGCTGTTTGCCTCTGCGTGCCAAAGGTGGTGGCTGGCGATGGCCTGTAGAATGATAATGTATCATCTGATTGCTGGGTGTGTAATTTACTGTTTGATTGGCTGGTCACTGGAGCATTTAGCTCCCAACTGCTGCTGGTGGCTTCAGTGCATGAATAAATCCTCTGTGTGGGAATTATGTTCATGGATGAAACACACAGAACTCCAATCATCTTAATTATTACTGAAAGACAAGAGCAACTGTGGTAATATCAATACTGAAGAAGACATCAAAATACAATGGAGAAGCATTCCCAAGAGGAGACTTGACACATGGGGATGGTCCAGATCGTAGCTCAGAAAAGTTACTTTTGGGGGGGGGGTGTTTCACAATGTTCAAATAGTTGTGTGGAAAAAATGTGGTCTAAAGACAACATTTACTTTGTTTATTAATTTAAAAGAAAATATGTATCAGATGATATATAGATTATTGTTCTTGTGTGCCTTCAAGTCATTTCTGATTTATGATGACCCTAAGACAAACCTCACAGGGTTTTCTGGGGCTGAGAGTATGTGATGTGCTCAAAGTCAGCCAGTTGGTTTCTATGGCTGAGTGAGGAATTGAACCCTGAGCAATTTCTGCATTAGACTGTTATAGCGCTATCATTCTGCTGGCCCCTCCCAAAACTGCAAACCCCAGGATTCCATAGGATGTTGAAAGTGGAATGACAGCGCTATAACAGTCTAGTGCAGAAACGGCCCTGGTATCCAGTATTGTGATCCAGCGCTCAAACCACTACACCATGCTGGATCTCATATAGATGGTATCTAACTCTAAATAAGCTGTCGAAAATATCTGACAATTTTTCAAATCAGTGTTGGGGTTGTCAGGATAAGGAGGGCTCCTTTTCCCATATGTGCTGGACCTGTAGGAAAGTGAAAAGTGCTTGGCCTAAGATTTTCATGTTAATCCCAAACATTTTAAGGGTGGACTTTGTAATGTTGCTAGAATTATTTTTACTGGGTATTATGGATAAAGAATTGGATAGTAAATATGGATTACTTGATATACAATAACTGCAGTAAGAATACTGTTTGCTCTGAACTGGAAATGGACTGGAACACTGATGATAGAAGAATGGATTGTTAAGGTTGCTGAGTTAGCTCAAATTGCCAAACTAATGTGGGTTTTAAAGGATTAGCCAATTGAAGATTTTTTGAAAGACTTGAAACAGTTTATGAGCTTTTTGAGCAACAAGAAATCTAACAATGCAATTATCTGTGGCTATGTGTACTAGTAATTCTAGTGGATTTGTAGTGGTAGAGAAATAAGTTTTTTCTTTTATTTTTTTTTCTATTCATTACAGTTTGGCTTGGTGGGTCAGAGCCCTCTTGTGTCGTAGTAAGTTAGTGTTCAGTGTTTAGTTGGTATTGTGTTTTAGCTTTAGGCCATATCCACACTACACTGTTATAGTGCTATTATTCCACTTTCAACATCCTGTGGTATCTTGGGGTTTGCAGTTTAGGGAGGGGCATTTAGAATTTTCAGCCAGAGAGCTCTTGGGCCTCAGGAAACTGCAAAGCCCAAAATTCCACAGAATGTTGAAAATGGAATAATAGCACTATAACAGCGTAATATGGAAATGGCCTTAGTTTAATTTTTGTTCTTATTTGTGAATTAGATTGTTTATGTTCATATTAAAACTAATAAATAAATAATTTGATTTAAAAAAGAAAAAAGTTACTTTTTTTGGATGTCAATTTCCAGTATCCTCCAGCCAGCATAGTCAGTAGCCCAAATCTACAGAGGGATTTTGAGGGTTGCAGTATCTGAAAAGGTAGATGATGGAAGTAGTGGTACAAGCTCTTTCCAAAGTTCTGGTCCAGATTAGAATGCATGAAGGGACTCCTGAACTAAGGATAATTGGTGCCATTGCCTGAAAATAAATTTAGCATCTCACAATCAAAAGCCAGCATGGTGTAATGGTTTAAATATTGGGCTACAACCTTGGAGACCAGGATTCAATTCCCTACTCAGCCACGGAAACCCACTGGGTAACCTTGGGTGCATCACGCATGCTCAGCCCCCAGAAAACCCCATGATAGGATTGCCTTAGGGTTGCTATAAGTTAGAAAGGAATTGACAGCACACAATAATAACAACAATCAAAAGCCAGATGGTATCTAACCCTAAATAAGTTGGGTGACAAACAGTAGCATTGTTATCCTGATTTCTGGGGTCCCTTGGGGGACACCTCAATGTGCTCCACATGATGAGGAATGGAAACTAGCCAGAGCACAAGCAATAGCAATGTGAGAGGCAGGGTAACCTGGCGGGGTCTTTTTACCCAGTTTTTACGGGGTCAGGCCAAGCCAAAAAACAAACAAGAATGTCCAATAAATGATTTTATTGAATGCAAGTCTTACGCACCAACACAATCACGCACACACGCACCCAAGAGCTATTAAGAAGCAAAAGAGAGGAAATTGGATAGGGGAATATTGGAGGGGTACAGCTGGGGTAATACTACACCTTTTCCTGAAGTCCCGGGTCCGGGAAGGCAGAGGAGAAGTGGGGCTCAGCATGGAGAGAGCTGAAGGGGTCACTCAATGGATGGAGAAACGGTCTGCTGGGATGACTGGGAGTGATCCAAAGAACCGCTCAAAAACTGGAACTATTTGTAGGGGGAAAAGTACCTGGAGGACTAATCCTTTCCCAGGGAGAACAATGGGTGTTGGAGCAATAACGAAGCTCCACCATGGTAATTTCCTTTGTGTGATAGGATTGCAAGGTGTTGCCAAAGTCTCAGGATCTTTGGCTGTGTTAGTTTGTGGTGTGACTTCATGTAAATGGTCCTTGCCTGATGGAATATTTGCTCAACTTGGGGCAGACATGCTAATCCCCTCAAGTCGGCTTCTCAGGGGCTGAGGACCCTTTGTTTATTGTGGGTTTACACATCTAGAGGTCTCCTGGGGCTACATGACTGGGGATTTTACTGGCCTGACCTGGTTTTCGATCTTTGGCCATTGCTGCCTACGTGCCCATCCGGGTGACCTCTCAGGCACATTGAATCATATTTTAATATCAAAATTGTAGAGCACGGGACAGAGTTTTCCAGTGAAATAACAGCATACTTATGTTCCTGTAAGTCTGCTCTGTAAGGGTAAATTGCTGTTAGCCATGGTCTGATATTTATTTTCTTCTGCTTTATCTCTCCTTACTCCCTCCACATTGGTTAGCCTGTGATAAATATCCTGCTGTGTTTAGGATGTCATTCAGTGATACCACTGGTCCTTAAAACAGATGAAACAAAGAGAAAATGGTTGTATACCACCAGGATGTAGTAGAAACTCCTGATGAGCTGGGATGCCTGATTCATTGACATATTTAAGTCATCTGCAGCAAAGGAGGCACTGCTGGGCAATGAACAATTCCTCCCCAACTGCCCTATATACTGTTAAAACCATGGACAGGCAGGTTGGTATACATCTAGAGATGCTGATAGTTCCCAAGGCTTAATATAAAGGTAGGGGTGTAGCTACAGGCAAGCCACATGAAGGAATTGTCCCTTCCAATGAGCATTTTGCTCCCCATGAAATTTTCCTTTACTCACCCTCCAATATCTAGCATTATAGAGAGTGATACATGGAAATTAGTTCACACCTAGAACTTTTACATTTCCTACATTCACATTCCCTGGATATCTTTGCCTGCTCTTTTTCTTTTAATGGCTAAACTTTATTTCCAAAGGCTGAACTGAAGTGTGAAGTTACTGCAATGCTAGTGATGTGGGAACTGAAGGAAAATTTCACAGGGGTAGGGGAGAACTCTAATGTCCTCATTCCCCCATCCCCATAGCTACACCCCTGAATAAAGTGATGATAGGCTTACTGCAATATGTTCTCTCTGTATTGGACTAGTGGGCCATCAGTCAAAGGAAGCCACTTTGGCTGATATTGCAGATAACACATTGAGAATGCAAGGTTATATGCGCCATTTAGAGTTGAACTGTGAAAGGAATACATAGATATATTCTGCCTCAGAACCCTTTCTTCCCTTTTGTTTCCTCTGCACAGCTGGATATGGGCATCCCAGCCATGACTAAGTGCTGCAACCAGCTGGATATATGTTATGATACCTGCGGGGCCAACAAATACCGCTGTGATGCCAAGTTCCGCTGGTGTTTGCAGTCCATCTGCTCTGACCTTAAACGGAGCCTTGGCTTTGTCTCCAAGGTGGAAGGTAAGTTTTCCACCTTCCCAGGAAGACATGATACAGATACACATATAAAGGAAGCAGTCTGTACCTTCCTGAGGCCCTTCTAAGGGCATGTTCTTTAGACGTGGTTCGGAAAGAACCGTTTGAAATTAGCATACACCTCTCCCCTGCAAACCAACCTCTGATACCCAGGCAATGTTCATTCAGATTTTGGCCATTTCCACACTGGGATTTTAAAATGGTGCAGAGCGACCTCCAACAGAGGTCTTCTGCACCATAGAGTGGACTGGGGTGGACTACTTTCTGTAGTTCCATACCTCAGTCTGGTTCTGCGCTATCAGAACTGGTCGCGCAGCATGGTTTTTAAAAACCTCTTTTTTGAGGTTTTTAAAAAGCACGGAGTGTGTGAACCCATGTAGGTCCGTCACCCGGCTCCAGAGCAGATTTGCAGGCGCGCGCAAGTGTGTGTCTGCAGATCTTCTGGGGGCGGGCTTTTGGCTGGCAAGCTTCTCCAGTTGGTGGAGAGCCTCCACCAACCGGAAGCTGCCATTTGGGACACTGTGGGAGCTGTGGAGCGACAAACTCACGCTGTTGCTCTTCGCGACGGACTCGCCCAGACAAAAGAAAAATCCAGTGAGCTCCGTTTACAGTCGTTTCCCCCGACATCTGGAAAGGGCCTGTGTCAAAGCTTAGAAAAGGTATATTTTTGGACTGTAGAAAAAAACAATAATGCTTGGTAAAGTGGAAGGCAGAAGTTATTCCGTTAGAAAGCCACGCTCCTCATTTTGCAAGACCTGAGCAGGACTGTTGATGACAGGTAACTTGGAGGTTCCACATTCATAGGGTCATTCATTATAAGTGAATCTAGACTTTACGGCAAACAACAACAGAATACAAACTCAGGATCACATATTTAATGAGTGCTAGATATATTTATAGAGTGTCAGACAGACTCCTCCTACTCCGTGTAACCTTGTCCCTCTGCCCCCAGAGTCTGAAGAACAGAGTCAGTTTGAAGTTGGAACTAGACTAGACAAAAATAATTTGGCAGGCTGTGGCTGGCCTAGACTGTGTTTGGGCTCTGGGCTTGTCAGTTGCCAACTACCACCAATGAATATCAGGTGCCGTAGGTTATACTCCAGAGGAGGGAGTTGGCAAAAAGAGCTCTGAGTATTCCTTGCCTAAGAAAATCCTATGGAATTCATGGGGTTGCCATAAGTGGACAGGCAACTTCAAGGTGCGCGCGCACACGCGCGCGCCACACACACACACACACACACACACACAGAGCTACCAGCATTTTCCAGGTTTTCAAAAAGATTCCCTATGTTGACAGCACTCATGTTTACTGAAGTGGGGGTGGAAATCTGGGGCCGTCCAAATGTCATTGGACTACACACCTCATTACCTCAATCAACTGACCACGCTAGCTGGGGATGGTGGAAACGGGAGTCCCCACTCTTGCCTTACTACAGGACAAAGACCCTGAGAAATCTGCATTTCCATGTGGGGAAGTGAAAATGATGCACAACTCTTTAAAGAAGGAAAGCAAGAAAGGCTGAATAAAACAGATGAAGGGGTCCAGGGTTGCATTATGTTGCTTTGGAACATATTGTTCAGACACAGCACAGCATTTCTCTCCCATGCACCATTTACCTCTCTTTGGTTCAACCTACAGCAATTAGATGGTGAAGGAGGTCACTAATTCATTTTCCAAGTGTAACAATTAAGATAAATGAGGGAATTCACATTTCAGAGCTGCTGAGGCAGACTCACTGCAGATTCCTCAAACGAGGCGCCTCATCATCATAAGCTTCCTATCTCATTAGGATGATCAAATGTGTGTGGCTTTAGTATTTAAAGGGGTACACAACCTCTTAAAAAACAAAGAAACTGGCTATACTAGTAGCTCTGGATACTTTATAGACTGTGCACATCTTATCCAAGTTCCTTCTCCATTCCATTAGCCCCCACCACCCTAGGTCTAGAATATATCAGTCACATTGCTGTCCCTGCTTCTCTTAATATGGAAGAGAGTGATGATTTTTGCCAAGTTTAGTGCTGGGATATGTCTAAGGGAATTTCCTAATGAGGTTTCATGTAGAGTGTAGTACAAATGAAATGGAATCTGAAAACAAAGATGGCCGATAAGTCCTTCTAGCTCAGTATTGCCTACACAGATTTGACAGTGGCATTAAGACAAGATCCTTTGTCATCTCTACCTAGCCATGCCCTGCTTTCCCATCTGCAACTTTCTGCATGATGAGCATATACTCTATCAATGACCTTTAAAGACTCCTATACCTATGACTCAGTCCACAGCTGATTTGCACAGCTGGCCAGAAGAACACACAAAAATTGTCTATTTTTAATTTCTATTCTTTCTCAAAGGAACAATTTATTTATTTTTTGGCAACATGGCTAACATATGAACCCAAGTCACAGCACTAGTTCTGACTAGATTAAATCCGTCCAATCAGTGGGATTTACCTATGCATGACTCATAGTTTGACAGATGATTGAATAGTGCTATGCTGGTTGGGACAAGCTGGCAGGATACCTGATCAAGATAATATCAGAGAGAAGCCCACAGTTAATTCCCACTATGTGGCCATGGATCGAAGAATGATGCCCTTTTCTTTGGGTGTTCCATTGGATTTTGAACGTTTGTTTTTAAACAACAAATCACACAACCTCAGTTCTCACTCACCCTGGCTTCTGCATCTTGCATTAGCCTAGTGTGTTATGTCAGTCCTTTTTTCTTTTTTTTTTTAAAAAAAAGTCTTTTAGACAAGCAAAAACCTATAGATATGCCTAAACAGTTGTCTGGAGGATGGTCTTATAAAATAGTGGTTCTCAAACTCTGGGCTTTTAGATGTTTTAGACTACAGCTCCCAGAGGTTGCAGCCAGCATGGCCAATGGTCATTAATTCTGGGGTCTGAAGTCCCAAATACCTGGAGGATCAAGGTCTGAAAACCACTGTTTTAAAAGAATGTGGTTAAATATGAATTTTAATATGATTTGCCTCTATAGTGTATGAATGCTAGATAGACATGAGTAGGTACATTTCATGTCATCTTCTGGATTCCTACACAGATAAACAAGACTAAACAAGGCCTTAACTGAAAAGTTTTGAGAAAGTTTACTATCATCATCATGAGGATTATATGCTTGTATTAATTTTTAAATAAAAAAACTTTAATCCCTTCCTTTAATTGTGACCCACTTACCCCCTTACACTGTATCTTAGCCCAGATTCACTTTTGTAAGTCTTTTGTTCTCTGGGTACATATTCTTTTCCTGGAATTACCCTCTTCTTTCTTGTCTGACTTTTAAGTATTTTGCTGGTAGAAAATGTTCTCTCTTCCTTATATGAAATGCCATCCCAATTTATAGTCCTATATATTTTATAACTGTATTGCCAAAAGCTCCTTTTTCAGAATAGTTCTAATAGTTAATAAAAGCGATTATAGTTATAAATATGGGCTGGAGCATGAGAAAGTAAGAAAACGCAGCAAAAAAAGAAGGGGTTATTTTTCACATATCACTGCAGGAACAAAGAGCAGAGATAAAGGAGGAAACACAGGCCATTTCCGCACTAGACTGTTATAGCGCTATCATTCCACTTTCAACATCCTATGGACCCCTGGGATTTGCAGTTCAGGGAGGGGCATTTAGAATTCTTAGCCAGAGAGCTCTTTGGCCTCAGTAAACTACAATCCCTAGAATTCCACAGGAGGCTGAAAGTGGAATAATAGCACTCATAACAGTGTAATGCGGAAAGGCCCTGAGTGAAGTGAAGAAGATCCCTAGTCAGAACCTCTCTCTCTCTCTCTCTAATTAAAAGCAAAAGGGAGAATAAGAGTTAAACCCATACAGAAAGGGAAAGGGAGTTCATGGTTTCTTTTTGCACCGTTTTCCTAATTACAACTAACTCTGAAGGTGTCTCACAAGAAATCTGCAGTTTTAACGATTTGGGGGGAGGTGAACACTTGTCCATGCGGGCTGGGGAATTCAGAGTTGTAGGCCAATCCAGTAATTTTCCTAAGATCTGGAAATTGGTACAGGTAGCGTGTTGAATGCAAATGGCTTAGGAGGGAATGGTTTTGAATGGGGGGAAGGGAGGCCTGGGGAACAATGGTTAAAGTTATCTTTTCCAGTGCTGTGGTTTCAATAAACACATTCATCCCCTCTCCCTCCCCCTGTCAATCATTCATACACTCAGAGGATCTGCTTTCAACTGAATATAAACAAAGAAAGGAAAAACCAAAGAGAGAACTTCATCATGGGTCTTTTGTGTCATATCAAACTGCTTTGACTCTCAGGAGAGAGAACAACAGACTACACTGTGGTATCGCCTGAAAGACCATCTCTTTCCACATGAGCCTGCCCCACATTTGAGATCTTTGGCGTAGGCTCTGTTGCATACCCCATTCCCTTGAGAAACCAGGGCCATTTCTGCACTAGACTGTTGTAGCACTATTATTCCACTTTCAACTTCCTATGGAATCCTGGAGTTTGCAGTTTCGGGAGGGGCTGGCTGGCCCCTCCTGAAACTGCAAACCCCAGGATTCCATAAGACATTGAAAGTAGAATAATAGAGCTACAACAGTCCAGTGCGGAAATGGCTTCCGTTAGCAGGCACACAAAACAAAGCTTTGTGAGTAAATGAGACATGGTGTGGAACTCCCTACCAAGACAAGTCAGGATGGCTTTGTCCCTTCTGAACTTCAGGTAGACACCCAAAACAACATTATTTCATAGGTGATTTGGTCCTTCAGAATGTTTGTATCTGTTGCATTTTGCTTGGGGAGACCTAATGGACTGAGACATGATAAACAATATTCTTTATTACTACAATTACTATGACTGCTTTTTTGTTATAGGTCTTAAAGTTAGCTCAGATAGATAGATAGATAGATAGATAGATAGATAGATAGATAGATAGATAGATAGATAGATAGATAGATAGATAAAAATAAATAGCAATATTATCGTAGGGTTTTCTTGGCAAGATTTATTTAAAGGTTTGCCATTGCCTTCCACTTAGGTTGAGAGCATGTGACTTGCTCAAGGCCACCCAATGTTCTATTACTGATATTATTCCTGCAATAAGACTACACCTCTGACATGAAATAGTCTTTGGCAGAGTATAACATGAGCATTACATGAAGTCAACAGGATATCAAACTAGGGAAACAACACTCCAAGGGAAATGGGGGGAACAAAATGATACCAGGATAGCAAAGGTTGTAAGCAATCAGTACTGTTTGCAGCTTACTTCTGTGGCCGGTGGAACTGACTTCCCTGGAACTGACAATTGTCCATTTGAATAAAATAAAATGAGTTTTTGGCGTATTGGCTCCATGGTCAAATTACATATGCATGCAGGGTATGTTTGCTTGCATGCTTAAAATAATTGCGTGGAGGATCAGTAAGTTATTACTCAGGGCACAACCTAGCTAAATACAATTTCTTTTATAATTAGGATGCCATTAGGATGAGGCAGAAATAGACCACAAGGGGGACTTGTGTTTCTGGTCAACATATTGATCCTGTACAGCAAAGAATTAGTGCAATAAATAATTACATGTGTTTGTGCACTAGATATGTAAATGTAGACATTATTTTGTCCTCCTTATTTTTCTTTTGTTGCTTTTAAGTGTTATAGTTGCAATGTGGTGTTCCCCCTCCCTGTTGGGCCGCAGCCAGCAAGGGAGGAGAGAGGTCAGGAACACTTGGGAAGTCCAAATATACCAAACACCAGGAAAACACAAGCCAAGCCAGGTCAAGGTCCAGTCCAAAGGTTCAGGAGGCAGAGATCTGTCCGGAGGGTTTCAGTGAGCAGGAGACACAAAGATTGTGAGGGCTTGCTAATAATTTGCTGCAAGCAAGAAGCAGCCACGCTGGCAGACTTAAATAGCCCCTGTGAGCAGATGCTGCTCATTATTGTTTCCTCAGCCTGGTCCAAGCAGCCTCCCTCTCAGCAGCCCGTTTCAGCCTTCTGTGTGACTGAGCACTGATAGGCACAGCTGGCTGCAACTCCTCTGCATCACTGCTGGTTCCCTCTCCGTCATGAGCTGGCTGGGGCAACTCAGTCTCTGTTTGACCTTCCAGTGCAGGGGATGTTTGCAGGTTGACTTGCTCACTCACTGGCTCGGCCCCCTGCACAATCAGTTGCTCCTCAATCACAGCATTATTATCTATCACACTCCCCGAGGAACAAAATAAGTACAAGGAATTGGAAAGCCTCTTGCTTCTGGGATTCTAAGGTTCTGTTTGCTCCTAGTAAGAGTGTGCAGTTAAGAGAGGTTGCTCAGCCTGCTTTGGCACAGCCAATCAGGAAACACTCTATGGACCAACGCTTGATTGCATATAGCTGAGCACAACAAACACTTAATTAGCACTTGTTTTAATTGCTGTAAGCTGCCCTGAGTCACAGTTCTGGAAGAAGGGTAGGATATATATAAAAAGACTGACAAATAATTGAGAGAACTATAGTGAACATATGCAATTGCTTCTCTTTTGTTACAGCCTGTGAATCAATAGCCGATACAGTATTCAGAACAGTCAGGACTCTGGGCTGCCGTCCCTTCATGAACAGCCAAAGAAGTGCCTGCATTTGTAGTGAGGAGGAACGAGATGAATTGTGAGATGAGCATTAAGCTCCCTGACACTGACAGCTCTGGCTTTGCGTGGCCTTTGGTTAGAAGAGGCTCCATCTTCTATCTTCAAAACAGGTGCCATTTTGACAACTGTGAGATTCAGGGTGTGATTGATTGCTTCCAGAAATACATTAATTGCAGCTTGTAAAGTAAGCTTGATTGGGATTGGAATGGAAAGTGAGAAGGTGCCTCAGCCCAACATCCTTGTCTATTCCATTTGATGACTTCTATCACTTTTGTAGAGCAACCTGCTTGGCTTAGCGCCAGTCCTCCATGGAGACCAGCTGAGATGTGCATGAGCCTTGCAGACATAACAAAGGATGCAGGCACTATGGGATGACAGTTTTGACAATAACCTCTGCCACAAGTATGTATACCGCCAGACCTACCAGTTTCACCAGGAACTTAACTCTGCTATAGCTTTTCAGATGCTGCAAAGCCATGTCCACCTCACACTAGTGGAAAAACAATTTGGGATCACAGGGCTGTTCAACATCATATAGAAAGAAAGTTCTGGGAATTTTCTTTTTCAGGAAAAAAGAAAGGAATAAAGACAAGTAAGAATTCTGTATTTGTTTTGAAATGGTCATTAATTTTATTTCCATGAAGACATAAAATCCCTTAAAGAAACCACATTATGCATCCCCCCCAAAAAGTGGGGGGAAGAACCAATGTTATACTGAGTGTGAGCGGAGTTTAACATGCAGGTATTGTAAAACTAACTTGTATTAATAGTTCAAAACAGCATTATAGATCGCCAATAACATTTCTGAAGGTCAGTTCTAGCTACTTAGAATTGCTATTATTTTACAACTTCAGGTGGTATAACTATATACATTTTTAAAATTACTATTCTTCTGAAATGTATCCTTTAGACATTGGAGATTACTAGCTTTGTATATTTGTGTTTTTTTTTATCAAATTGTCACTTGTTCCGAATTGAAACATCACTGACATTTTTCCTATTTTGATTGTGATATTTTTAAAAAAGCACTGAAATTCATTTTCAAAGCATAACCTGCTGTGACTAAACCTCACTGCTGAGCTCTAGATTTTCTAAAACTCTTCAAGTTCTTCTTGCATTGCAGCAATGGTACTTGTGTTGTCTGAATACGCTATTATGCTATACTTCCTTTCCATCTTTGATTCTTTCCCATGACCCCATAACTAAAACACATTCCTCCTCTGTTTCTATGTGGTGTGCTATCTTAGCATCTGTGCATCCTCCCTGAGGAGGAAAGTTTGGTAGGTTCCTCAGTTTCCCAGTCTGTCACCATAATTTTAAGCCTCTCACTCTAACTGTGTATAACAATAAGAAGTATAAGAACAAACTGACCAAAGCAACGCACAAACTAAGTGCTCTATGAACAAAGAATGGGTTAAAGGACAGAAGGAGACAGAGCCTTGTCTGGTACAATCCATGTAGGATTTCTACCAACACATGTTTGGCAAGCTAAAGATGTGCCATTTTCTCACTGTAAGCATCAGCACTTGCTTTCAACCAACTTTTTTTTTCAGGTACAGATGTTATACATTGGATGCACACCGCTAATGTCTTGGATCAGTGCTGAGAAACAGCACAAACAGGGCTTTCAGCTTGCGTCTATTTCTTTCTCAAAGATCTCTCAAAATTTAGAGAGAAAATACGCAACTACAATCTTCTAAGAATAAGACATAGTATAAATTCAGGACTGCCCTGGCAGATCCCCAAATTCATCTCCACACTTTCCAAAAAAAATTACTGAGAAGGGAATAAGGACTAAATGTCATTGTTTCCTCTTCAGTGAATTCAGTAACCTGGGATCATTCTGTCAGCTTCAGTTGTTACATAGCCATCTTTTACAGGCAAGGTGAAGTCAGCCATGCTGCCATTTGGATATGGGTATGTAATGTGATGCTAGAGAAGGTTTCAGCATTTCTCTGGATTGTAAATTACCATTACCCTGGCTCAACTCACTCTTGGAAGATTTGTTTGTGATGTCTAATCTTGCCATTTGTTGAAATACAGAACTTAGAAAAGTTTGTTTTTTGAACTGTAATTCCCAGAATTCCCCAGTTAGCATGGCTACTAGCCATGGTGGCCAGGGGATTCTGGAAATTGTTATCTCTTCCCGAAAGTGGAACTTTTTTGTTGAAACAAGAGGTTCACAATATCCAGATCTACCAAAAACAGCTGGGTTGATTCCAACACTTAACAAATGATAAAGTGTCAGTTTAAGTTGGTGGTATATTTGCCATCCAGTGTTCTTGAACTCTAATTATACTATCTCTCCATTTTGGGAAATGGTGAAGCATCTGGAAGACCATAACGTTCCCAGCCCTGGGTAACTGCTCCCAGTGTCTGTTCATCAAGGCCTCTTTCAGACTGCACAGCAATAGAGCTTTAATTCTGCTTGACTTGTCAAGGCTGCATCCTATGGAATCATGGGACATGTAGTTTTGGGAGACACCAGAGCTCTCTGGAGAGCCAGCCTGGTGTAAGTGGTTTTAGCATTGGATTATGGCTATGGAGACCAGAGTTAAAGTCCCCGCTCAACCAAGGAAACTCACTGTGTGACCTTTGGCAAGTCACACTCAGCCTCAGAGGGAGGCAAAGGCAACCTCTCTTCTGAACAAACACAGCTGAGAAAATTTCATGATAGGTTCGGCTTAGAGTCAGCACAAGTTAGAAATGACTTGAAAGCACCCATCAACAAGAGCTCTCTTGCAGAGAATCCTAACTACACCAGAAAAATACAGATCCCAGAATTCCACAGGATACAGCCATGTCAGTTAAAGTGTATCAAAGTGCTATTAATTTTAGCATGAACGAGACCCCACTGACATCCCTCATGTCCACGGAGCCTTGTAAAACTCAGAATTCCTATTTCTATGGAGATTTGATTATCTAAATATTCTGGATGCTGAATAAATCATTTCTAACAGAAGTGGGTACCATTTTGCTTTTGCAGCTGACTCATTAAATACTGTTACAACCACCCAATAGCATCTAGATACAGGCTACATCTCTTTTGACCTCAACAAAGCGAGTCGCAGGCTTTCAATAGAAAAAAAAATCACAATTATTACATGAGCATAGGAGCAAGTGTCTGTGGGGCAGCATGTTCATAAGACAGACCTACTTTTCTATATCAATTCTAATTGGACCCCCTGTCAAGATGTGATTAGCCAAGTGACCAAGTTCCTCTTCCTCTGTCTCAATCCATCTGCGCATTCGTCTGCGGCAGCCCTGTGCACACCGAGACCTCTCATCTCTCACTCCACATACCAGGACATGACAGTGCAAGAAGACCTCCTGAATATAAAAACATACATATTTAGTAATATAAGAAGTCTTGCTAGCTCTGTTGTGTGCTTCCTCTTTGAAGCTCTAGATGCAGATGCTGGGATTCATCAGTTAAGAGGAACAATTCAAGCAGGTGGGGGCAGAAGGATATCAGGGCCAGGCCTTAGTCAGAATGAGGTAGCAACTGCCTATTTTGCTTTCCTCAAGCCAGCCTCAGGAAAATATTGTGCCACAGTCACTATCAAAACAAGATTGAACTGCCTGCCTAGTCAGCTTCTGTGTGTTGAATGGGATTGGGGGAATAAGATGCTATCTTATTTCTTGCTTCAAGAAGCAGAATGTTTTGAACTGGTCTTTGAGACAGGGCCAGAAGCAAGAAACCCATCTTAGTTTTCTCTCTCAAGTACATGTGGTCCATAGGCACCCAGGTATTCCATCCTGGATACTGAATCTGGGAGATCCAGGCTCCTCTGCTTGGGACTTGGAGCACTGTGCGGCTTGTACTTATTTCGTCTTGGCTTCAGTTCTTGTGATGGCACTGGGAACATTTCATCACTCCCTTCAGTGCATTTCCTCTAGAGATGAATAACTAACTTGACAAGGTGACAATGAAATTATATGGATCAGGTATTGATCCAGTGGTGAACTCCAGCCGAAACTGACAGGTCTATTTGAATATATACATTCAAAATTCATGTAGTAAGAACTGGAGAGCATTGAAAATCAAGTTTCATGGGAAAAACAAAACAGCCAGACCACCTTTGTCCAAGACGGCTTAAAACTAAAACTTGTAAGCAGGTTTTAAAGTGGCAACAATCTTATCACGTTCCTTAGGCAGCTGGTGGCATCAATCAATTGTATGGATTGTGTTTCTTGAGTGTCTATGCTTGAAGAGAAATTGTGCTTAGCAAAGCTGTTCTCCCTTCTCCTGTATGAAAGAGAGTACCATCTACATGACATTACAGAATTCAAGCTGATTTCATCATAATTTTCTCTTGCGATTCTCACATTATCCACACAAATATGTGATATAAATGTGCTGTCAGGATGGATCTGCACACTTTTATGATCTCTTGATGACCCTGTGGTTAACAAGGATCTCAAGATCCTTGGAAAAGCCACTGCAGTGCAGACATTATCGCATCCTCCAAAATTTCACAAATGAAAATGGGGGAGTGTATGACAAAGGCCATTTCCGCACTGGACTATTATAGTGCTATTATTCCACTTTCAAAATCCTGTGGAATCCTGGGGCTTGCAGTTTAGGGAAGGGGCTTTGAGGTCCCTCCCTAAACTGCAAACCCCAGGATTCCATAGGATGTTGAAAGTGAAATAACAGTACTATAAACTGCAAACCCCAGGATTCCATAGGATGTTGAAAGTGGAATAATAGCACTGTAACAGTCCAGTGCAGAAATCACCAAAACATTAGGATGGCAAGTTATTAATGAGGAATTACAGTTAACTGAGTGTAAACTACTTTTGCACTTTGAACTCAGTTTGCAGCAATGGAAATGAGGGCAAGAAAAAGGAGGAAAGTGGGAAGAGGAGAGAGAAACTGTGACATTTTAAAAGCAGCTGAAAAAGTAGGACAACAGAATTAATCAGGACTGTCCTTGCCAAAGTGGTGCAGTTGGAGGGTATGCACCCCATGCAAAGCTTTGATATTACCTTTTATAATAGAATGGTACAAATTCTTCCCGTGGAGTCAGTGCACACAATTATGTATGGCAGTCTTGAGTACTGAATAATGGTGTGGTGTGCATGCAATCAACTCATAACCCATACATCCTCCTGTCTGAAAACCAGGCTGGGTCAAGAGAATGTAATAGGCCACTGTAGTAACAAGAGCCTTTTCTATTGTGATATGTAATCTCTGAAATTTCTTCTTCTGAGAGTCATGCCTGGTGATGTTCTTCAGTGGAATCTTTCAAAACCATTTTTAACAAAATTTCACCAGGACTTTCAAGGTTTAATGGTACCATTTTAACTCATGCTATTGCTCTCCTTGATTGTACCTCATGCTGATTTTTATGATTTATTGTTTTTGGGTGGTTTTATCATTTCCTTGGAGGCTATTCTGAGATCATTGCTAAAGAGCAGCCAAAAAATATTTTAAATTGATGAATTGATAAAAATTATGAAATGGAGGAGTCAGAAGTTAAAAGAAAGAGCTTGCTGGGCAAGAAGGTGAAAGCAAAAATGAGACAAAAAGAGATATAAACAATATTAGATCATCTGTGCGAGCAGACACATATTCATGCAACACAAACACAGGGCATTTGTAAGAGAGAAAGAAGGGAGAGAACAAAAAAAAAGATTGCTGGCTTTAGGGAGAGACTCTCTAAGATATTGTTTTCCACACCCTGTTAACCAAAGGCACTCTTACATTAGGTTTTGATGTAATTTGTTAGTCACCTTCAATAACTGGTTCTAAGAAAAAAGTGGATAAGACAAGGCAATGCACCTCTGATTTGCACTTCCCTCCCACCCCCAAAGAGAAGAAAGGTCCATGTTCTTGCACGTATGTGTATGTATGTACCTTTACATCTCCTATTGACTTACAGAGACTCCATGAAACTCATAGGGTTTTCTTAGGCAAGGAACGCTCAGGTATGGTTTTGCCAGTTCCTTCTTCTGAAATGCATACATTGCCAATAATAATGACCAGTGTTTCACTGGTCTATTGTAAAGAGTTAGTTGCTCTTCAGTTTATCTCACCTTGTTGTCTTTCCCCACAAATTTGAACACTGGGACCTGGAAGTGCTTGGCAAGATGATCCTTCGACGTATATTGCTTCACAGACTCATCTGACACACAGCTGAAGAAAGAGAAGGACACATGTTAATGGCTTTCACAGATGTGGTGGGAAAATCCAACCATATGCCAGCAAGAACAGGGTAGGGAGGTTGGCTTTTCTGTCAGTATGTGATGCCATGGTGGCATGCCATCCAAGAACAGAGAGGAGGAAGCGGGGCTAGTAGTGGGATGAGAAGTTTAAAAAGCGAAAAGCAGCAAAGATCCCAGTCAGCATGCATGCTACTCATCTCTCTGTGCACACACACACACACCCTCTTCATGATAGACAAGGAAGGAGAATCAAGTTTGTTTTCAGTTTACCTTTTTGAGCAGAGATATACATACAATAGCAAGCTAACTCAGGTGTACCTCAGCATTACTTTCAGATAACATAATACTGGAACTAACAAAAATTTCAGGACCAAAACCATGGTGGCAAATACATCACACAAAGTCTTTCCTTCCTCTTCCCTTCCCTGATTTCTCAGATACACACAATTACTGCAAAATCAAATAGTGTTGCATGGTAGCATGGATTTTTGCATAGCTCATGAGCTTAGGCTGTAAATTGGAAATGTTACGGTTGGAAACAGATGGTGGTTTCTTTAGAGGGTTAAAAGGTGGTTTGAAAGTGAGATTGCTGCTTGCAGAATACAGACTTACTATTTTATATTGGTTCGATAAAACAGTCATAATGGATCAAACTAAGCCCTGTCCACAGTCCAGTATCCTGAGTATCAAGTGGCCAAAAAGATACCCTGATATGCACAGTAGTATCTCTCCTGTTCCTGTTTCCCAGCAGCTGCCATTTAGAGGGACACTACCTCTGATGCTAGCAGTGGTGCATTAAAGCTAGAGCTCACATCATCATCATCATCGTTTGCTGCTGTTGTTATGGTTGCTATTGGCTAACACCCTAGATTAGCTATTTAGGGAACATCTAGACTGATTGAAAACATCAAAAAATCCCCAATTTTGTTCCTGTTCTTTTCAGTTTTATTTTGGTTTTACTTCCATATACGTTTTGTTTACCTGAGAATATTTTCTGTCAGTTCCCAGTATGATCAGTTTGTTTTAATCCAGTAGAAAATTAGAAAGACCAGGAACAAAATCTATGACTTTTCAATCAGTCTGGATGCACCCTTATATTTAGTGAAGCAATGTCTCTTGTTCCACCCATCCCCAATCACGCTTTACTAGGCACAACTGCTGCAAGCAACAGAGGTCTGTTCTTTCATTGATCAGGGCACAGTGCATTGACATTTTCCACCTCCTCCCTCCAGACAGCGCCAGTGTAACAATCAGAAGCAGGATACCTATAGCAATTCTTCCTTGCATCAGAGATTGCTGACAAGAGGGGACCATAAATGTCAGTCTGTTGCATCTCAATTGATAGGAACACAGACTTCTGTCACTTGTAATGGCTGATGCCTGGTAAAGCAGGACTTTTACAACCATGAATACATAGGGATCATGAATACAAATCAACTACAGTAAAGAATTCCAGCCTTATTTCTCTTCCTCCTTCTCCTCCTATCTTTTCCCCAGTTTGAGACTTAAGGTGGCTTACCACACTTAAACAATTAAACCATCATAAAATTTAAAACCAGATAAAACAATTTAAAAAAAAAAAATACAAGTCCAGCACATTATACAAGGCCTGTTTCCCATGAAAAACCAGTTCTTAAAGGTCTGCTGTAATAAAAAGGGTTTTATGTGCTTACATGGTCAAAGCCCTGAGACTCTTATACTTTTTGCTTCTCCTGTACTCAAAAAAGTAGGGGAATGGCAATGTGCCATCACTGCATTTGCACTTCAGTGCTGTTACTGCTCATATTTACTATCTCACACTTGAAATACAACAATACACTTCACACCATCCTGTTTTCTCTGCCTCCTGCTTAATGATTGATGTTTTTTGTTAAAAAAAATCAGGAAGCTGTAATTGTGCACTTATACAATGTGCAATTACGTAATGTCACTATTATGAATCACCTCCCCTCTCTGCTCAGATCAGAAAGATGAACACATACTACGCCACCTCCAAAAGTATTTTTTCTATGCTTTCCCACATGAAACAACACTCACTTGGTTCTGCTTTTGTGCGTTATTCTTTAAACATTTGTATATTTACTTTTTATTTGGTCTTTACACCCTTCCTGACTCCCATGGTATCTCTGGGCATTAATCCTTAATAGGATTACATTGGATTACTGTTGGTGCTATTGTGCTACTCCTCTTTTAAAAAGTTAAAATAATATATTAAAAAAAAATGCTAGAGAATAGTGAACAAATGTACAGCTGTTCTTCTCAGGAATCCTGGTAACATCAAAGCCCAATCACTAGAAATAGTCTGGGGTTTCACCACTGAAGATCCCCAGGGAATCTCCAAAGAGGGAGCAACAAGACCACTTCCACACCACGCCCATGAGGCTCCTGATACCATGACAAAGCAGAAAGAGACATTTGCACCCAAAGGGATTACTCAGTCATAGTGGAGTGGGGGCATTGACAAATTATTTCAAGTGGGAAAAGAATCAGTTTCCAAATGACTCAACAGTGGTACAGCATAGTACAGCACTGGAAGAGTTACAACATTGTGCAATGAGCCTCAGGCAAAGATGGGACTAACTAAGTGCAATTGTGATATAAGAATGTTGTATGATAAGCTACTTTCTGATGACCAGCAACTATGGCCATTTCCACATTAGACTGTTACAGTGCTCTTATTCCACATGCAACATCCTATGGAATCCTGAGGTTTGCAGTTTAGGGAGGGGCCTCAAAGGATTCCATAGGATGTTGAAACTGGAATAATGGCACTGTAACAGTCTAATGCAGAAATGGCCTATGTCATCAGCTGAGCCTCCTCTTTGTTCCCTTTGAGTTTAATAGCAATCCCCACTGCCACTGGAAAGTGAAAGGATTTTCCCAGCGACAATGTATTGTCTGAAGCTATTCCTGTTGTAATCCAAAGTATTCTGTGACGGTTTGACCTTTGAGATGAGAAGACCCATCAGCTTTACAAAAGACCTTCTTCTTACAAAGATAAAAACATCTAGAAATCATTTTAGATGATTTAGCTGTCTACATTTTTGGATTCTTGGTAGATTTTTTATATAGAGACTATTCTGGTGAAGGCTTGTGCTTCAGAACTGTCCACTATACCACTGGAAACTAGAAATGGCACATAGCCAGCGATAGCCTTATCTTTTTTATTATTATTATTTTTTCAAGAAGCAAAGCAAAAAAAAAATCTGCTTGAACAGAACAGAGGTGGTGATGGACAACTAGACTGCCTGATTTGGAAATCAATGTCTCTGTTCAGCCATTTTTGACTCTCTTATCTAGTGTTGTTGATTTTCAATCTGAGACTCTCAGGCAAAATTATTTTTATGAGGATTTATGAGGCTTATGATATCAACAGATGAATGATTCAAGCAACCATTTTAGAAAAAAAAATCATTTGGATCTCTAAGGTCTCTGATTCTCAGTCTGTTTAAACCAGAATTGAAATGAGTGGCACTGATTAAAAGAAAGGGTGAGCACTGCACACACACACACACACACACACACACCTACCTTTGAAAAAAAGGATAAAAATTCTAAGGACATAAAATGCTACAGCTAGAGATTAATGGACAGATGTTGCTGTTATTTTTCAGCAACCTGTTTTTTCAAAGAGAAAAACATCTGTTTTTGTGGTGAATTGTAACATAGTCTAGCACATTTCTCTCCAACAATCTAATCTTAGGAATGTGGACTTTGAATATTATAAAATGTAGTAAAGTGGGAAAAGGGAAGGGAAAACTCACATAGACTTCTTGTGCTCCTCTCCTGGATACTTGGGCTTTTGGAATAAACAGTTTATGAACTGTTTATCCAAGGAGGAGTGGGAAGAAAGGGGTCCCCACGGGTTAGGGCTTAACTACTTTTTTCCTGATGAATGCAGATCCTTAGACATGCATCATTTTTGAACAAAATGCTTCTACCAAGAAAGAAAGAATGTTTCTGTTGCAGATACACCTAGGCAGGGAAAAATTTATTGCTGTGATTGATGTTCTTCGGCTATCCAGAGTTTATGTCACAATAAATTTGCTAGTGCTTAAGCTGTCACAAGACTCTTTTTTTTGTGGCATTGGGTTAAGAGATCAGCTACTCTTCAAGAAGATGAGTGACCCCTGAATGGGAACCACAAGCAGTTATTCAGGCATCTGGAACAGAACTGGACTGTTATTGTGATAGTTATGTTACCAATTAGCTGTTGAATGATAAGAATAATGAGTAACACTTGTTAGTGTTACTGCAATTCAAAAAGTACATCCCTGGATTACTCATTGCTAGCATGTTGTTGTTAATGTTACTATTGCACCATGAAAAGACAGGAAAGTGCTGTTTGATTCCTCCCATCCCCAATTTCACATGACAAGAAAATGCTATCTGATTTTCCCCACTCCCCTCCCCATCTCATGCGACTGGACTCTTTTGCCTTGACTACCCCACATGCAGTGCACTCAGATGCTTTAGGTGGGTGCACAGAAGCAGTCACTCAGTCCCACTTCCTTCCCCATTTACCCTAAATTTTTGCTCTAAATCCTTTGCCCAAAGAAGTCTCAGATGTGCTCCCTCCTTCTTTAAACTTCAAACTATTTCATAGCAATCATACAAACCAAGCCAATCCACATATACTCCCTGGGCCACTGTTCAGAGTAGCCAACTTGGCAAGGTACCCCTCCCCACTCCCTGTGGATGAACACTGATTCTCTCTTTCTCTTCCTGGCAGTAGAAGAAATCTCTTCTATTTGGGCAGAATGGAGGAAGGAGAAGCCAAACTCTTCATTTTCAAAATTCAAAGTAATCTGAGACTTGACCTCCTCTGGTCTGCTCCTTTGTTCCTTGCTATCTGTACCCTTTCCCACAGAGGGTCAAGATAAGGTAATCACACTTGTGAGCTTTTAGCCTCCCTTCTTTTCGCTGAGAATGTGGCCATTTCCACAATGCACTGTTATAGTGCTATTATTCCACTTTCAACATCCTGTGGAATTCTAGGGTTTGTAGTTTACTGAGGCCAAAGGGCTCTCTGGCTGAGAATTCTAAATGCCCCTCTCTAAACTGCAAACCCCAGGACTCCCTAGGAGGTTGAAAGTGGAATAATAGCACGATAACAGTGTAGTGTAGAAATGGCCTGTGTAACAAACAGCCAATAATGGGTAACAGACAGAAACTCAGTACATTACACTGAAAAGTAGTGAACTACAGGCCTAGCCATATTGTTTTTGGAAAAAGTAACTAGTTCCCAAGGTAACTCATGACAAGTAACGTGTTATTTCTAGTCTCTAATCTAGGATGTGGATTATTTACTAGTTACATTTATATGCCACTTTTCCTCCAAAGAGCTATGGGGACATACATGGCTCTTTTCTTCCCTACTTTATTTTCACACAACATGGTAAGGTAGGTCAGTTGGAAAAAGTGTGACTGATATAAGGTCACCACTGAATTTCATGGCTCAGTGGAGAACTGAGCCTGGATCTTCCAAGTCCTTGGGCAAGACCCTAAGAACACTAGACTACTCTGGATTACACTTGGCATTTTAACACTGTATATACACAGATATACACATGCCTCAATCTCATATCCTCTTGAACACCATACCAATTTCTGTGTTGGTTACATGCTCTTTTGAGCAACAGACTCTAGATTCTGTGCCACCATACAAAAGTGTGTACTGAAACACAATGTGTGAGTTTGTAGCCAACATGCAAAAACACCAGATTGTCAAATCCCCTCTAAAACTATACCAAATGTTGCTGCTATTTATAGCTGTTTCAGGCCACACATCCCCAGTGTTTGAGCTCTACTCCAACTATGAAATGGCTAAACTGATAGTGGAGACTGGGGCAGGCCAAGAAACGAACATAGCAGTCTCCCTGCCCCCACAACCATTGTCAGACATCCATGCTAGTTATGGGGTATAAGTTGTTGCCTATTCTGAACATCCTACCATGATATGTAAGACACAGAAAGACAAGCAAGCATGGGGCTACCCATTGGTTTTATATTGGCTGGGGCAGATGCAATGTTGGAGGCCCCCTAGAAGAACTGTCAGGAATGCATAAATATATAATATTTATCTACTAGAATATTCCTTATCTCTTGTGGGTGATAGGCTACTTGGAGCATCACTTGCTCATTTTCAATCTCTATTTCCTTTCACCACCTATCCAAATTGATTTAATGTCTCCTTCACTTTTTCAACAATTCACTCAGTAAATCTCTTATACTGTTGTTGCCCCCAAGCTTACAAACTGATTTGGTGGTATTTAAACAGCTGGACTACCCTGAAGGAATGATGGGAAGAATGATGGGAGGAATAAAACTGAAACTGAAATAAATCAGTTGGGACAGTGACTTTATACTGACAGAGTTCTCTTTCCTAGTAAACTTCTGAGCAGGTCTGTACAAATTGCAAGCCACCAAGCCTAATGCATATCCACCCATTACCTTTTTCAGCTCCATTTCCCAGGATTCCTTAGGCCTGCCAAATGACTGACAAACCCATCTTTTTGCAGTTGCAGTTGCTAATAGGCAGCAAAATCAGAAAGTTTACCGAGCCCTAGTAGGCAATATAGTTTCATATCTACTTACTTGAAAGTTTGATTTCTCTACTGATTCAGCTAACACAAGTGTGGCAAAAAGTGTAGACTGAGGACCATGCAAGATCCTCCAAGGTAATATCTGTGACTCCCTAGCTTCCTTCCCCATCCCCCTTTTTACTGAACTGCTTGGTTATAAAATTGTTCTGCTCTTATTCTGGCTAAAAGAAATCAGATGCCTTCACAAGATCTTTCTGTGAGTAGCAATAATTGCCTGCATATGTTTCTAGCTGTTTAACAGTCTTACTTGCTTGACAACAGCAGTAGTGGCAACTACTTGATTCTATTTTGTATCTGTTCTCCTACATTTGCACTTTCTGTAATTTGTGAGATGAGAAGTTTTCCGAGAAAGTTGATCCCAGAGAACAAAAGATCATGCTTATGGTCCTCTCCTTTTTGCTGCCTTAAGCAACTTGGGCCTTGGCAATGGCAATGATCCCCAAACAGGAAAAAATATTATATGTGAGATATACCCTGAAAATAATCAGGATGAGGTCTGAAAGCAGCTCAGTGTAGTTATTCACAACTCTAGCCAATGGGGCTCATTCCACAAAGAAATATTGTACAAGGACAAAGGTGCTTCATTTCTGGCCTCAAGTAAGCTACAAACTGAGTAAACCACCCACGAAAGATTGCAATTCTACTAATTGGTTAAATACACTTGAATAGCGGGTACCAGCTGGCCTACACAGAAGGGCACATAGCTTTAACTACAGATACCAAATTAATTATCAACCATTATAATTACAAGGAGAATGCCCCCTGCAAATGCTGTTGTAAGTCATCCATTTGCTTGCCCAATGGCTTCCTCTGGTTCCTTTTTTATGAAGTGAGTAGTTTTGCATGGGTAGTCATGACAGCTGGTCATTTTTCTGGCTGGCAACCTATCCTTTCCCTGCCTGCCAAGAGCCATTTGGCCTCAGGAAAGAGTTGGCACTTTCTGTCCCCTCCAGTGCTTTGCCTGAACTTATCCTAAACAGGAAAAAGTGCTGGGCTTTGAATGTCAGATCAACAAAAAGAAATGCAACACTACTTGCCCATCTCGAATTAAGTAGTACTTCAGGACCTCATCAGCTTTGGATGTTGGTGTTGCAAAGCAACTCTCCACCAACGTCTCAAGACCACTCACATACACCAAAGGCTCAATCCCAAAATACAAAGAATCTCGGAGTTTAAGGGTAGGGAGTGTATCCTGGTAGGATTCTTCAAACCCGTTGTCTTTGAATATCTCAAGAGTAAATGGGAAGACGCCCTGGTTGTGGCCCGCTATTTCCAGTGGTGAGTTCTTCATGTTTGGAATGTAGCCCTCTGAGATGGTGTAGTCGCAAGGGAATTCACAAGTCACAGGGATCAACAGCTTGCCAGTACGGACAATGATGTCACCATTACTGCTGGGGGTCTGTTTTGGCAAACCAGTTACCATATTTGTTGCAACGATTTTGTCATTGGATACCTGTAACCGGAGAGACAATACAATCTTGTGAAATTAAATGGACAAAGAAAAGAAAAAAATGTTTAAAATAACCTTGGTTTAACTAGACTTTTATGATAGCCTACAGCAATGCAGGAAAAGCACAAAATGTGTTGCCAGAAACAGAATTCAGTTCATCGGAATGTTGATGTTGAAAAAAAAAATCCATATGCTTACAAAGATTTGGTTGAATATAAATGGGCAGCACCCACTGAAAACTCAGGACAGATAAGAAAGATTTGGGCAGATTTTTAGTACTCTTGATCTCATCTGATGATTAGCAAAGCCAGAATAAATTATATAAATTAAGGGGAAAGGAGACTTATCCTATATTTCAGAATTCAGTTTCCTATCTACAGTTAGTCAATACGTATAGAAATAGAAGGACAGCTAGCTGCTGTAGTTTTTATTGAAGACTACAAGCCTACTTCACTAATGCAGAAATTTAGGTTCCAGATCACCTCTGTAAAGTGAATATTGTCTTAAAGTGAATCACAGCCTTTCTAAAAAAGTTTGCCAGTGCATAGAAAAGCCTAAAAACATATTTACACTATTATTTATTAGGTGCGCAATAGCACTAGACCAAAAAAGCTGCAAAAGTTAAAATAATAAAGAAAATATTTTTGTTAGAATATAGTACTGTGATGCAAAGTGCACAAATGCTATAAACAGATGAATGCATCTAACAAAATGGAGCTGTGGTGTATAATTGAAAAGCACAATTTTATTCATTTATTCATTTGTTCATTCATTCATTTATAATACTTCTGTATCACCTCCCAGTCCACGAGAGTTCCTGAGGTGATGAACAACTGAAAATAATTAAAGCAATGAAGACATTTAAAAACTTTTAAGAACACATTAAAATACTCTTTCAAAACCCATAAAAATAATCTAATTTTTAAGCAGTTAATAAAATAATTAAAATTGTGCATTTTTGAACATTAAATGCCATGTGGAACAGCACTGTTTTGGCTGCCTGCTTAGAAACAGCTAGAAACATATGCAGGCTGCCTGGAAGCTTAAAAGACTTGGAGCCACCTTTCTTGGTTAGGGAATTCCACAGCAGGGGTGCTACTACAGTGAAAACCTTGTTATGTTTGTCCTCCACCCTAACTTCACAAGGTAGAGGTGGTCTTTCACAATTCTGACCTCAAGCCTTTGTAGGTAAAATTCAGCAGCTTGAACTGAGCTTGGAAGCAAACTAGAAACCAGTGCAATTCTAGCAAGATTAGTGTTATATGATCTCTGAAATACAAACATTATGCCAGTCTGGCAGCTTCATTTTGTATTACCTGCACCTTCCAAACACTTTTCAAGGGCAGCCCCATATAGAGCACATTGCAGTAGTCTAATTGGGAACTAATTAAAGTACGAACCACTGTGGCTTGATCCACCTTCCTTGGGAAATGGTGCAATTGATGCATCAACTGAAATTGGGCAAAGGTATTCCTGGCTACCACAGCAACCTGGCTTTCTAGAAGCAGCACTGAGTTCAAAAGCACTCCCAAGCTACAAACCTGATTTTTCAGAGGGAGAGTAGCCCCAGCCAGAACAGGCTGTGATCCCAATCCCAGGTTGGTTTTTCTCCTGACCAGCAGCACTTCCATCTTGACTGTCTATTCATCTGCATCCAATTACTGAGGTCTTCCACAGCCTCCTTGGCATTGGATGTAAAGGAGATGTAAAACTGGGTATTCATCAGCATACTGATGACAAGCAACTCCAGCACTTTGAATGACCTGTCCCAGTGGATTCATGTAGGTGCTAAAAAGCATAGGGGATAAAACTGACCCTTGTGGAATCCCACAGCTTAATGGCCAAAAGGCTGAAGAACAGTCCTCTAGCACCACCGTCTGGGAACATTCAGCCAGGAAAGACTCGAACCACTGCAAGGCAACAAAGCACAGCATAATCGATGGTATCAAATGCTGCTGAAAGATCCAGGAGGACCAACAGGGATGCACTCTCCCATTCAGCTCCCAGTATAGGTCATCCACCAAGATGACCAAACTGTTTCTGTCCTATAATGAGGCCTCAACACAGATTAGAATGGACCCAGGTAATTAGTGAATCACTCTAATGCAAAGTGCCTTAAGTGAGGTATGCTTGTACTTTAAAGCTACCTGAAAATCCAGTTCCAAAGATACAGTGAAAATGCCACCAATAGGCTGACAGGATGACACCACCACTCAATTCCTTCAGTGACTACCACCAGTCAATCTATAGCTATTCAACCAAGTTTTGCTCTTTTTCTTGCATTGTCAAAATAGTTCTGCTTTCAGTTGTCAGCCCTGCAATCCAAATCCTTTGAGGCTTTTAAGCCAAGCAAAAATGCCAGGTTTTTTAAGTTGAGAATTTTAAACGGTTTTAAATGGTTTAAGATGAAGGTCACGTTCTTCATCCATCTTTTGTTACTGAACTGGACTTCAGTCTTGGTCAAACTGTTGACATTTTTTCCAGAGGGGCAGCCATGTCAGTCCTTTACAGAGGGGGAAAGAACTCAACAGAGAGTCCTTAAATTTATCTTCTTAAATTTATTATAGTACTTTTTTGTGTGGCTTCAAGCTGTTTCCACTTTTGGTAACCCTAATGCAAAACTTTCATATGGTTCTCTTGGCTGGATTCATTCAGAGGAGATTTGCCATTGCTTTTCTCTGAACTAAGAGAGTGTGACTTTCCCAAGGTCACCCTCTGGGTCTTCATGGTTGAGCAGGATTTGAACTTTGGTCTCCTGGAGTTCTAGCCCAACATTCAGACCCACTAGGCCGCATGGGTTTATGTTGGCCATTCTTGTAGAACTCCAAAAACACAAGACAAAGCAAAACACATTGCCTTGATGTTTGCCTTTTGAGATGGGGAAACTAACCAACCTTGGCTTGAATCTTAGGCCATTTCCACACTAGACTGTTAGAGCACTATGATACCACTCAACATCCTATGGAATCCTGGGGTTTGCAGTTTAGGGAGGGCCCTGAAGGAAAGGGCCTTATTGGTTACTCTCAACCAGAACAGACCCATTGAGTAAACTGTTGAATGTGAGCCAACACATAGACAATTTTCATTATTTCAATGAGTCTACTCCAGATGGAATTAAAAATTGGATTTAGCCCCTTATTTATATGAGAGATAGAAGATGGCTGAGGCACTGTGTTTTTCTTCCCCTGATCTCTACTTGACCTGGGAAAAGGGGAAACAAAATGCTAGGGGAAGAGGGCAGAAAAAAGCATCTACAAAGAGGGGATACCAGATGAGTGAAAGGAGAAGGGCTTCTAGATGAATACATGGAGTAACCATGGAGTTCGGTATCTCAATAATCATCCATTTTACAACAAGAAACCTCTTGTTCTGGGGGGGGGGTCACTGATGGGAGCTAAGCAAGAAAGCTGCTTACAATGCGGGAAGGGGGAGGCAGTAAGTGGACTGAAACTCATTTGGTTTGCTGGCAACTAAGGATGACAAGTTGTTGTTCTTGCATGCCTTCAAGTCATTTCTGATTTATAGGCCCTTTTTGCATGGGATTTTCCATGCGAAAGGGCGCCTGGAGCATCATGCGATTGTGAGGAGCAATCTGCATGACACACTCATAATTGCGCGATGCTCCAGGGCCGGCAGGTGCCGATTGCGCACCTTTTCATTTTCGGCTAGAAGCCGAAAATGGTGTGTGATCGTGCATTGCTCCTGGGCCCCACACGCACTTACCTGGTGTGCGGAGCCTCTGAAGCCATGCTGGTCGTGCTTCCTGCCCCAGCACAGCCTGGGAAGGTCCCAGGCTGCACTGTGGAAGGAAGAGGCGGGGCTCTCGCACGAGCAGGCAGCTTGTGCGGAGCCAAAGGACCCCAGAAGTGAGAGCCTCTCGCCAGAGGCTGCGCGCGTGATCCCTGCACCCCAGCGCCAGAAGAAGGTAAGGTGTGGAAAGGGCCATAGTGACCCTAAGGAGAACCAATCACAGAATTTTCTGGAGGTTGAGAGTATGTGACACGGCTGAGTAGGCAATCAAACCCTGGTTTCCAGGTTCATAGTCCAATGCTCAAACCACTGCCCCATGCTGTCTCTCAAGGTCTACTGTAGGAAGCAAAATGTTTATGGCCTACAAAGATGAATCAAAAGAGGCAAGAGAAAGATGAACTCAATAACAGCAGCTGGAAGAACTATCTTTCCTCCTATGAACTTGTTTTCTTTAGAACCTTGCAGGATTGGGGGGGGGTATGATAAGTAAGAGCAGAGCTACACGAAATGTAGAAAAAGGAAAGAAAACCCAATTGAAATAGCTACAGAGCAATTAGAAATGGGTGGTGGTGGAGCTAAGTGCTCATCTTAGCAGCCAATTTGAGACAGAGGGCATTTTCAGCTTTGACTGGTACAAATTCATTTTTAAAGGAATATGATCTTGTTTATCTAATCTTTCTGAGTGTGCTTTTGAATGCAGTTATGAGAATAATACTAAGAAAAACTGAAAGTTAGATATCCCCGCTGCCAGGATTCTTTGGGAAAGGTTTTGATAGAATGGTATAAAAAGAATTAGACTGGTGTAAAATACATTGTAGTGCCTATGTGTAAACATCTAACTTTTATTGGAAGTGCACATATAGGGCAAATGTATAGAAATTGCATTCTTTAGACATAGACAAACTCAGAAGACAGTAAGGAAAGCGATTGTTGCGACTACATACACTTATAGTGGTACCACAAGATTTCAGGGAGAAGATAATGTTGACATGTGTGCCATTGGATACTCCTTTGCAGGAACCATTGATGAGCCACAGGTCCATGCCTCCAACCAAATCCTTTGGGATATTCACCTCTATGGAGGTGGACTTGCATAGGACTGGGACTGTAAGAAAGAGCAAATCTGGTTAAGGGAAATGCATGGCCTTGCAAGGAAAGCTGGAAAAAGTAGCTGAGCCATCTTTTCATGCCTGTATCACTTATAGCAAATGCTTCCTGAAACATGTTCAGTTTGCCCTTTGGAAACCTTGCTTTGATCTGCCTGCTTGTAAAAGGCGATTATTATTCTCAGCTTTAAATTCAGCTCCTTTTATTCCCCAAAGAGTTGTCTGTCTTCTGTGCTGTGACATTCCCACCCCACAGGATGTCAGCCTGGCTGTGCTGAGGTTGTATTTCTGGGATCTGGGCATGGCACTGGCACTTTTATGATGATTCGGTAATAGTGTAGGCTGTAGTTTTTGTTGTTGTTTTAAAATTCTAATCTATATACCAAGGACTCTTCCACACCAAAAATCTCCTGCAGGCAGCTGGTTCCTTAGACAGTGATATCCTGGTCTCCATAGCCCAGGAAAGTATGGGCTACTTTTAGGTAACCTACCTATATATGTACTACTTAAACTCCGTTGTCATGGCCTATTACTATTACTACCATTGCTTAAACAGAGCAAGCCTGAGTGTCGTTTTCTTGAAAATGTTACTGTCCAAAATCCTTTGTGCTTTGAGTGAGCAAAAAATATGGTGTCCTACACACATTACTTAGTTACATAACTACCTTACTTGAGTATCTAAGTAGCAGCCCAAACCCACCAATCATGATTTACTGGGTAGTAGCACTGTGAGTAATGGAAGTCACCTCTCCCGTTGACAAGGATGCAGTAGGCTGCATTCATCTCTCCTGTGACACAGAAATCTCCTGTGATCTTTAGTATGACAGTCAGATGTAGAATCCCTTCTGCAATTCCTCCTCACATCAAAGTTCACTCATGGAGGGAAAGTGTAAACATCAATTTGCCATCTTCCGATCAACAGGAGAACAGACCCCTGTCACTCACAGCAGCTGCTGCCTGGTAAGTCAGGACCAAAGACTTCTACAACCTTATGTATACCCTACACTACAGAATATGAGAGGATTGTGAATATGAATCAGTTATGAATGTGCAACTCTAGGTTGTGTGTTTGTAACTACAGCCATGAATTCCAGCCATGATTTACCATCTGTGAAGAATTAGTGGGACCATAAGCCTAAATGGTGGTATAAAAATCCTTTTAAGATTCAAACTGACAAACAAACAGAACATAGTATGACAGATAAAGAGAAGAAAGTGTGGGTTATAAATGTGATAATTCTGAGAAACAGAATCAAAATCAAAAAGGGATAAAAGATTATGAAAGAGTGAGGCTCATGGCCTCTAGGAAAAGAAAACGACTGTGATTCCAGTAGTATGAGTGCATAGGAGCAATTCCAAATGACAAAATATCTGAATGAAATTGCCATAGATAGGGTCACAATAGCACAACTGCAAAAAGTGACACTGCTTGGAAGGTGCCATGTTATCTAGCTGAATCCTTGAACATCCAAACCTCCAGTTGTAACAGTTGGAATGCTGTGAAAATGATGATAATATTGTTATTGTTACTGTGGTGGCTATATATGCTCCAGTGCAATAGACGGCATGTCCTACACATACAAGATTTGAATATAGGCTGAAAAATTGAAAATATATAGTGAAAGACTGATGGTACCTCTTGCCACACATCACAGTGGCATCTAATCAGTGTGTGTGACACAGTAACCTTCCTCAGACCAGTGGAAGTATAATTGTATCATTTGCTAGGGCTATGAAGTATTTTTCCAGGTATTTGTGGCAAGAGTGTTCACATTTTGTTAGCACCAATTTCAGCTGTCACAGCAGAGTGTTGTCATCAGGCTGCTAGAGCTACAACCTTGACATCCTCCTGTTAGAAGAAGAGCCTTAAAATTAAGCACTTCACACAAGGTGAAGAACATCACACATCTTACGAACTGGCCCTGTTTGCTGTACAATGTGATGGCACCATCCTGTTTCACAGTTGTAAAGCAACACAAGGTAACAAACAGCAAATGTTCAACAGACAAGATTGCAAGAAAGATGCATTAAGCAGCCTTAAGACATTTTGTCAATATATGCCAGCTTCAGTCATAAGAATGACTGATGTGTATTGCTGAGATGTCTATATCTTGGTTTGTTTTAACTTAACTATTAAATCTTTTTGTTGCCTAGTGGGGGTTTACTATGCTGTGTGATAGCTTAGAAGCTGTGCACAGTACATTCCCAACGTATTAGTTTACATGCCTTGTTTTGCCTAAAGCAGTGGTTCTCAACCTGTGGGTCCCCAGATGTTTGTCGACTTCAGCTCCCAGAAGCCCCAGCCACTATGGTCAGTGCTCAGGGCTTCTGGGAGCTGAAGTCTAGAAACATCTGGGGACCCACAGGTTGAGAACCACTGGCCTAAAGCCTCCCATCTAAAACCTAAAGTACCACTTAAATATGAAAACAGGGAACACAGACTAAGTGCAGGAAATCAGCACCCCCTTCAGACCAAACAACATACAGCATAACAGTGAACATCCAGTTGTGTGAGGAAGCTGCAGCAGCAGGGACTGCCCCAATTTACACAGATTCACTAGGCTGACTGCACAGTTGCTTTGTGTGAATGAAGTGTGTGTACCTGTACAATTGCATTTCTGCCTTTTTTTGCAGGGTTTCTGATAATGTGCATACTATGTACATGTTTAGGACTGGGTGCAGATAGTCTAGTATGTGCATGCACGTATGCACACACATTAAAGCTTGAGAGAAGCACCATCACACACTATATAGCAAGGCACTTTTGAAATGGTAAAGTTTCAAAATAGCTTTTACAGCACAGTGTGCTCATCTGCTTGGATTTAGAAAGCAAAAGCAAAACACCACCTTGAACCTTGCAAACATCAGTGTCATTTTCTTGGAAATGTCTGCAGCAAAAGTTGTATGCACTTTCAGTGTAGCCAAATATATGCCAGCATAGTTACTCTGAATCTCACAGTTGTACAGCCAATGGTACAGCAGGCGCCAAGACCTTAAGCTGACTTATTGTGCAACAGTTGACTAATGCCTTACTCCCCAAGTCAAAGCGGGATAATCATGTGTGTGTTTATGCAGTAACTGGCTGTACTAGGGAGCACCATTATGCAACATCTGAGAAAGTGCAACCACAGAAGAACAGGGGAAATAGAATGGAGTACTGCATCCCAGAAAAGGGCTGGCTGACCAGAGTCCTGGACAGGAGCTCTTCACACTGCAAGAGTTTGTTGCAATTCCCAGCTGTCCCTGCTTGGTGCAAATTGTTGCAACTAGATCCATTATGATTAGCTGGCATGAATTTCTTGAATGCTTCTAAAAAAATTGCCTCCTCACCCCCAAAAAATGTTTCTTGGGGAGTAGGGGAGGGCTGACACATTTCCCAGTTCCACTACAAGGCCACCATAGAGGCATCAACAGTAAATTCACACATGTACCCCTGTCAAAATTCACTGCTGGGTTTCTATGTTGCCTTTGTTATTCTATATAGAAACATTTCAGTGGGGTGGAGCAATAACACAGTGTTACCAGCCATATTTTGGGAATTATCTGAAATATAGTCTTGACTGTTTTGCTGACACCTAATTCTCCAGCTTGAGGAGTGAGCAGACTTTAAATTATTTTCAGGGAGGAAGGGTAATGAAGGGTAATAATTTAAAATAATTTAGGAAACCTGTTAACAATGCAACACTAGGCAGACATTAATTCCCCTAGCTTTCTTCGGAACTGTGAAATGCAGGTGTTGCCTGTATCCACATTTGGATCCACAGATTCTTGACTCTTTGGAATCCAAGATAAAATGGGTACCTTGAGGCACATTTTTTTCCATTCTTCCCTTCATATAAAAGCTTCAAGCTTAAAGTCTGTTTCAAAACCATCTGCACACTCCAGGGAATAGTTTTGGTTAAGAAAACAATACACTGATGTGCTCAAACAAACACTCACAGAAGTAATTTTCTTGGAGGAGTACCTCCTTTCTGAACCCACCAAGGGTGCAGTTTTGAGAGAAAAAAGAAAATGAAAAGCCAGGGTTATCTCTTAGCTCCTGCTCTGGTAAGATGCACAAGTGAGAGAAGAAATCGATAGCACACCAAAAAGCAAAGTGCAAACCCAGTTGGGGGAGGGAACAACAAAAAGAAGATAAACGTTGCATTCTGAGCCCCTGAGGTGCAATTTGGAAACCATTTCCAATAATGCTTGGCAGACAGATAACTTTGCATAGACGAATTGATCATCTCATAGCCCTGATTTCAGATGTTTATTAAGTTGCTCAATGAACTCTTTGATAAATGAGTATACTCACTGCTTTTCTTTTGCTTGGATCCCAGTTTTGGAGCCTATCTGAAATTAATCAAGTGAGAGAGCCCAGGAAAGTATGTATTTTTCCCTTAGAAGCATTTTTTTTAAAAAGGAAAAATACACAACTAATTATGTTATTTGTCTGAGCCTGTCATATTTTGCCAAGGTATGAGGGCAAAAGCAGACGTTACAGCAACAGACTTGTGTATCTGAGGTAGGGTCAGCCTTATTGTTGGCCAGAGTGAGGCAACCACGTATGGCAGCAGATTCTGGGGAGTGGTATCAGCAGTATATCCCCTGTCCCATTGTGCTTCTGTGCCCCTTGGACTTTTCTCTTTCTTGGAGGACAGAGCTATGTGTGCCACATGACTTGTCTTTTGCCTGCTAAAGTAGCTTGGTGTCCTCATGTATGTTGGCAGGCCCCATTTCATTGCCAGTGCTGAAATTATGTTCATCTGTTTTTTTTCCCAGTGAACCCTCCAACTGGAGACTGGAGGGACAGCTTATCCTTCTGCCTCAGGAAGCAAATGGTCTTGGGCCAGTCCTTTTTTCAGGTTTAGAAAATGCATGGATATGTAAGACTAAACCTTTGCTTTTTTCAATTTGTCTCCGCACATGCTCTTCCTATTCTTTTGGTTTATACTAGTTGAGAAGGGAGGGATAATGGGATTGAGGGCTCGTGTACTATGCCCACACCATTGTTTGGAGTTCATGTTGGCTGGAGGATTCTGGGAACTGTAGCAACAATTTCCCCAAGTTCTAGTGGAGCTGCACTTAAAGTAAGGTGAGCAGTTACCAGTGATGTAGCCTCGAGTTGATTGTGATAACTTGACTTGAGTCAGACTTGACTCATCAATAAATCATGGATCGACTTGACTAGACTCAAGACTCATCTTTTTTTTGTGAAGGACTTGCTTTAGAGTAAAGAAGGCTTAGAAGGCAGAGGGAGTGAAAGGCAGGAATCAATGGAGCTGGAGGGATTTAAAATCTGGCAGGAATCCATGGATCTGGAGGGTTTAAAATCTGGTTGAAGCAACAGCAGATAAAGGAGGATTGGAAAGCAGGCAAAGAAGTGAAAGGCCAGGATCTATTGGTTTGGAGGTTTAAATCAAATCCTGATTACTCATGGGGAAGGCACCAGGCTAGGTATGCTGCATTCCTTTAAAGTTTAAACCCTTAAAGGAAATGTTAAGTCTGTCTGAAGCATTGCTAAAGCAAGGTGGTAAAGGGAGTGACAGTATGGGGCCTTGGTTTTCTAATTAGTGAAACTTAAACCCTACCCCTCCTTTCTTCTGTTAAATTTGGCTCCCAGATTTGAGAATTGACTTGAATTATCCTGTAACGGCTTGAGACTTGATTTGAGACTTAAAGGTAGAGACTTAAGACTTGACTTGGAGTAAAAGACTTAAATACATCACTGGTAGTTACCATACATTCCTTGGATTCTGTCTCTCCAACTTAATTCCTTTTTCATTATTTTACCATCCTATTACACTTGTTACTCAAAAGGTGAGTGACTCAGAGGTCCACTCGTGGTGTCTTTGCCTCTGTGGAACAGTGGGGAATTATAGCTCGAAAGGGGAGGCCTGTGAGAGGGAGGCAACCTTACAGAATCTTTCCACCTTTGTTTACTGGTACTAATGCAGGTACACTAGTTGGAGATTAAAAGAATGTTTTATTGGGGAAAATCACAAGCATGTGCAAGATTCAAGCAGTCTCACAAACATACAAGGCTAACTGAGGGAAAGGAAGAAAAATTGGACAGCAAGAAGTTGGAGTGAAGTGGGCAATATTTACCTATCCTGAAGAGAAGAGATGGAGCGATGTGGTTCAGATGAAGAGTCCAAGGGTAGTATAAGAATGGGAATCTGAGCAGTAAAGTGACAGCCTATATCCAGTGTACTATGGATTGTTTGGCTTGGAGTCAGGGTTTAAATACCCTTTTTCTGCCCTGAGAGCGAAGGTGTTAATGGCTCTCTGGCAGAGCAAACAATGGGGTCTGGAACAGGCTAATGGTCTTCGCCTTAGGTGATCAAGCATTGATGGGAATAGTGATAGCTTCTTAAGATCTGGGCAGGTGAGGAAACAAAGGAGAATTTTGATGGGAAGAGGGAACAGGCTGATATCCTCAAACACTCTGTTGCGATAACTTCATCTGCTATTGTGTTTGAAGACTGAGTTGTTGAAGAGATTATCACAAGCTCATTAGCACTGGAGCTTCCTGACTGATTCCTTGAAATTATGACCTGGCCATGCCCTGAGGTCCCATCTGATCTACAGTCCTCTTTGCCAGCATGGCTTTTCAGCCATTACAGGATATGATTTATATTTTCTGTGCCAGTGGAATGATGTTCATGCCAATCGTATCATGGAGTGAGGGTGTAGGGCATGGTAACACACCCTTCAGTTTTCTCTTATCTCACTTAGATCCATTTATTGCCACTTGCTTTGAGGGTAACTCATCTTCAGACTGCATATCTCTACTCTTTGTTCTTCAGCTTTGCTTTTCAGGCAATTACTAATATAAAAGCATTTTTTTCTCTTGTTTTGTTCTTGTGGTTGTTTCAAGTTCTGTGCTGATATCTACCATCCCAGAAATGTGCATATATTAACAATGCCTTCTAAAAAGTAAATTATTCCTAGGTGGCAGCTGATAACTTAACATGATATCCTGAATACAGCTGGAGCATTAATGTTTATTAGTAATTTACAGTGAAAATGTAAAGTGGAAATATTAATATGATACACGCAAACTGCTCTGGATAACTGCTGTCATTCTTAACTGTTTTATTACCATGAACTTAATTAGAATTAATTAAAAGATAAATTTATGCAGTTGGAAGCAAGGTCTATATTTTATATCCCCATAAAATGTTGTGTGTGTGTGTGAGACCATAAATTCGATTTGCTTCATAAAGATCAATGCTTGACCCTGCCAGTCCTCCTGAACAAAATGTTTGACTATGTGCACTCTACTAGATATTCAAATTAAACTGAAACACTTATGGCTGCAGGGCTGATCATCCTAGTACACCAGGACTAGGCAAAATCCCAGGGCTGGGGTCTGCACCGGATTCCCTGAAACCCATTCCGACTGCATTGGCACTGGATTGCCTGCAGCTGCTCTGAGCTACAACAACACTATATGTTACAGGAGGGTGCCACAGAGTCTTGTGTGATAGTACTACGGGGCATCTATGCCTCAACCTTGCAGAGGGCACTGTTGTGGGATGAACCTGATAGCAGTCTCCTTGAGAGGCAGCTCATCTGCTTTTCTGTGAAAGGAGAATATTATTGGTATGGAGCTTGCTCACCCTACTGGTAGATTGGAACTGAAGTGTAAGAAGTGGAGAAGTGTGCAACGATACCTGCACAGGTAACTATGTGCCACTAGGGGGCAACAGAGACAGAGAAAGGTAGGTCCCTGGTGGGTTTTGTCTTTGTATTGTCTGCTCTGTTGCTTTCTGTCCTATTAGACCAGAGCTTTCCAAACTTTTCATGTTGGTGACACACTTTTTGGACATGTATCATTTTGCAATCTAGTAATTCAGTTTTACTAGCAAACCAGAGGTTGAACAGCAGGAAAGGCTGCCCACCACCTGATCCTGGCCCACTGCTCTTGCCCTCGCCGAGGACAGACAACAGTGAGCGCAGCGGCAGCAGGAAAGGCAGCCTCCCTTCCTGATTGTGGCTCACTGCCATTGCTCTCGTCAAGGAAAGACTCCAGGAAAAGACATCCTCACCAAGGAAAGACTCCAGTGAGGGCGGCAGTGGCTGGAAAGGCAGCCCCCCTGCCTGATCCTGAGAAACTCGGGTGGGGTTTTTTTTCTCAGCCCAGGGAGGCTACACACTTCAGGCGACACACTAACATGTCATGACACACCGTTTGGAAAGCCCTGTATTAGACAAATGTATTGTGGCTTGGCTTCATTTCTTCCCACACACTGCTTCCTTCCTGGCCATGTCATGTAGCTAGTGATAGCAAAGTCCATTTTTTTTTTTCTTAAACAGGCAACTGACATTAACAAATTTTCTCTTCACTGAAAATTGATTCTTGTTGATGATTCCAAATGCCAGTTTCTGAGCAGGCTAACATGAAGTGTGGCTACCAGGGTCAGCATGATGGAGGAGAATTGTTTTTATGAGAAGAGGGAGACTGGGGGTGAACACACAGCCAGAAAAAGTTGTGAAGGACCATAGGCAAGATCCAAGGGAGGTCTTTCCCCAATACCCAGCCCAGAGCTAGAAGGAATGCAGTTGATCTATAGAAAAGAAAGTGACTTCAGCTTTAAGGAGACTGTTCTCCGAAATGGCTTGCAGTTTTCATAGGAGAGGAAAAACAAGGCATTTCCTTCATGGTAGCATTATCGTGGACCAACAGCAAAGTACTGTTTGTCACAAGAAATCCTCTTTATTGTCTTACCTTGGCAGGCGTGTCTGTCTTCTGACAAAACCAGACCCCGTGGGCATTCACATTGGTAGGTGTCTTCCACTGTGATGCAAGTATGGCTGCAGCCCCCATTGTTCTTGTGACACCCTTCATTCTCTAAGGGAGAAGTAACAAGCAGACACATGAAAAGCTTTGCACAAACCAGCAGGAAATGAGCCAGTGAAGACCAACAGAGCTGTGGAAGGTACCACATTAGATTCTGCTTAAGGTCCATACCTCTAGATCTATCTTTTTAGGTCAGAGGTGCTACCCCACTGGCATATCCTATCCCGGGAACTATAAATTTGATATTAAATATGCCCACCATGCCAGAGAGGTTGCCCAAATGGGTGTGTAGACAAAGAGGTCGAATGACCAAAAATAGGTCAGGCCAGGAAAATCCTCAGTCACGTTCTCCTAGGGGACCTTAGGCTAAACACATCCACACGGACAAAAGGTTTTCAGCCGAAGAATAGCCAACTTGAGTGAATTTTTGGGTTTTCCCCAGGTTGAGTAACTCCAACGTTAGTAAACCCTGCACTGTATCTGCATAAGCCAATTATGCAAACTACCATGTTGCTATTGTGCAGTGTTTCTTCCTTTATTTTGGCCATTGTTCTTCCTGGGAAAAGGCCTGCCCTCGAGGTATGTTCTGCCCTATAAGTAGTCCTAGTTTTTGAGGGTCTTTTCAGAGAACTCCTCACCAAGCTAGCAGACTGGCACTCTGTTAGTTGAGTGATCCCCTCAGCCACTTCTCTTCGCTGAGTTCCATTCTTCTCGCTGCTTTCCAGACTGAAGACTTTAGGATAGGTGCAGTATCACTGCCTTTACACCCTCTCCGCTGAATCCCCTACCAATTTTCATTTATTTCCTTTCTCAATAGGCCTTGTGTGCATGTGCGTGTTGGTGCGTGAGAACACATTTGTTAATAAAACCCATTTATTGCTACATTTGTCTGGCTTTTCACTTGGTCTGACCCTGTAAAAATTGGGTAAAAGATCCTGCTGGGTTACCCTGCCCCTCGTTTGGCTACAGCCAGTGCTCTGCTAATTTCCCCAATCTTTGCATTTTTGGAGTGAATCAAGGTGTCCCCCAAGGGACCTCCAGAAGTCTGGGTAACAGAGGTGTGGAAAGGCAAGCCCATTGCTCACATATAGCTTCTGGGGTTACATTTTTGCATTCCCCAAAGCCTGCCAGAAGATCTTATTTTCAGACATCTTTTCAGCCATTCAGTCTGAGATCATTTAACAGGGACGATTTAATCTCTATAACCTCCAAAAACACAGAAATTACTTTTGGGGGGGGGGCAAAAAGCAAAAGTGGAAGTGAAGTTAAATCACCTTTGGTTGTGTCCATGGTCTGCGGGTAGCATAGAGGAGGTTAAAGGGAGAAAATGGCCCTAACCCTCTTTTCAGTTGCTCTTGCCTGCTTTAGGCAAAGTTATATTATGGAGGCAGCACTGACAGAGAAATTCAGTCACTGTTTAACTGATTTCAGCGTTCACAACCATGCAAAGATGAGGCTTAAGGAAACCTAGCAGTCCCAGTCCTGGTATTTTTAAGTTGAGAAAAGTCACTTAAATGGCAGAGTGAGGGGAAGAAAATGTGAGGCAATACCACCGATTGAGAAGAAAGATGAACAAACATTCAAATACAGGCTTATCCAGAAAGGAAGAAAATTTCTGGAAGTATTTTGGTTTTGATTTTACCTGCATATTCCCTAATTTGCATCCACCTCTGTTTTGAAACATCCAATTCATTCCCCTCCTTGTGTTATTTGTCCTCTTCGTGTTATTTCACTATTTCTCCCCACCATCGCATGTCACATCTAGACTTGGGCAACGTTTCAGAAATTGATTTTCAGCAATTTTCACATAGCCTTTTTAAACATTATTCAGGAGTTCAGCCAAAGTGCTAAGGTACTTTAGCAATATTAAATCAGTTAAGCATTAGAATAATTTTGTTTTAAGGCCAACAGTCCTGTTTCCCTCACTTGATCTCTGTTGAATCTGTATCCTGGAAACAATAAGCCATGTTTTACCTGTGTAGTGATCTTAGCTATCTTTGGAATAATACAAACAGACTGCCAAGGTGAGACACATTTCCTTACAGAAAATACCAGGTTAATTTAAATTGACCTAGGAAGTAGGAATTAAAAATCCTTGATAATGCTGTTTCTATTAGGTCTGGTGGATGACCATATTTGTACAAGAGTTATACAATGTATGACCATGGCAGCAAGAATACCGTATGCACAGAAATGGAAAGATCCCATTATAACATCTCAAGATGGCTGGATATTGAAACTGATGGAGGTGGCAGAGATAGACAAGCTGATGACATAAATGAGAGAAGATTATTTGAAGGAATTTCAGAAAGAATGGGAAAAGGTTATAATGTTTTTAAGAATAGTTGTGAGTAGATATGCAACGACAGGATTTGAATAATAAAGTCAGTTCTGTTATTGCAGAACATTACTTTTTGTTAAACTATACATTTAATAATCAGTTATGGTATAAGTAGAAATATGGGGTAAATATGTAATCATGATATACATAACTATCTTGATCATTTAGGTGTGAGTACTTTGGTGGGGGTGAGAAAAAGTATAACCAGCTTTTTTAAAAATCTCTCCTCTATGTAGTTGGAAGTCATGTGTGAAACCCCTTTATCCTTTTATGTTTGCACGTTTGTTAGTTTAGTTAGCAGTTTATTGTTTCGACAGACAGCTGTTTTATTGGGAAAAAGTCCTTTATCTTTTTTTAATTAAAGATTTTTTTAAAAAAAACTTTTCACACAAAGACAAAACAGAAAAAACCCTAACAGAAACAAAAACAACAATATATAACAAAAGCAATACATCAGCAATACATCAATATGTCTAAGAAGAAAAAAGAAACTATAAGTAAACTACCATAATGTTACAATTAGTCAATTAAAAATACCGCATATTTAACCTAAACTAGTGATAAATCTATATCAAACGAACAAACAAACAAAAAAAAGAGACTATATCTAGCTAAAAATTCCTGCCCTTATTGCTAACAGCTCCAACTTATATAAATGTACTGAACTTAAAAATCATTATTTATGGGAAAAACTTCCTTGATAATGATAGGAGTTCCCAGGAAATAATGTTGGATGAAGAAAATGTAATGTGGATATCCAAAATAAAATTGATTTGTACAGGAATAAAACCTGGGACTTTCAGAGACTTTTTTTCCTAGTCTGGAGGGGCTTTCTTTTAGATGGAGGAACTCCCACCAAGTCAAATGAGTTTTAACATAGTGGCTATGCTTCAAAGTCCCACCACCCTGAGACTAAAAAAAAAATAAAACCCATTCTATCCTTTGGGGATTTTGTGGTGTACAATAGATGTTGAGATGGCTGCAAAGTGAATCATATCTTTCCCAGAATGGGTCATAGACCACATGACACATCAGTAAATATGAAACAGCCCATGCCACTTGTATATGGCTCAATAAAACCCCTAGAGAGCTTTACTCACTTGGAAAAATGGTACCTATTACCTCAGAGGTTTAAAACGATATTCTATATAGTCAGTATGAACTTCTAAATGTTTACAGAAAAGGTAATATTTTCTTTTCCCACCAAAATGGGGACAATCAAAATAAATTCAACTGGTCAATTTGCCTGAAAGGCCAGAAACTGATCCAAAGAAATAGCAAGCATATGCTAGATTAAGCAAAAATAAAAATATTGATAGATCTCAACTGGATGCAGGCTAAAGAGCTTCCTCACTTAGGTCACTGTCCTATGCAGCAGACACTGTCTGATAGCAGTCCTGGAGAAGGTAGCTGCATGAACAAACAAATCTGTGTGGAACAGACAATTTTAGCAAGTGTTGCTTGCATAATCAACCCAGTTCAAGGCCAGGCTGAGCATTATTACAGTGAATATGCAACTTTTAAAAACTGCAGATGCTATCACCTTGAAGAGCTGATCATTATCAGATTGCAGCAGGCAAGGAAGGGATATTTAACCCTTTCATCCCCTGTGTATCAGTTCCAGGGCCCTGATCCATTCATGTCCCAGGCGAATCATGGCTTGAAGAACTGCCAAAAGGGGACGGAGTCACAGGTGCATAAAAATGATGATATATTTTGAGCTTAGGTTGACCTGGAAACTGAGAGGATCTGGGCTCTTGAACTTTTACACCCTTCTTGGGTCTTGAGAAAAGTCCATCCTTGGAAGCTGCTATTGGCATTGGGAGGAAATCCCACAACATCACTTTTAAAGGAGGTATTTTCCTCAGGACTGTAGTAAAGATGGAAAGAGTTTATATCTTCCTCCCTACAACTACTGCTTTCTGAAAATTAACAGCCATTCCAACTGATGCTACTTGACAGTTTTAGCGCTTTTCTGCACTACGTTGCTATAATGCTATTATTCCATTTTCAACATCCTATGGAATCCTGGGGCTTGCAGTTTAGGGAGGGGCCTTTAGAATTCTCAGCCAGAGAGCTATTGGGCCTCAGCAAACTACAAACCCCAGAATTCCACAGGATGTTGAAAGATTTAATATGATGTCAATTAGATATGATGTTAAATGCATCTTTGCAGTGAGCAAACAAATCTTAAGGGCCTTTCTGCACCATAATGTTATAGTACTATTATTCCACTTTCAACATCCTGTGGAATTCTGGGGTTTGTAGTTTGCTCTTACTATAGAACTATAGAATATGCCATCGAATATAACTGTATTTTATAGCCAGGACCCAACCAACTGAACATGTACATAGTTATACAATCTTTTTTTTCGTGATCTCTCTCTCTCTCTCTCTACCTCTCTCTTACATGTTAATATTAGGGAGGCAGGAAGAATCTACAGCCTTTCTCAACTCTTCCAACGCAGCTTGGTCCTTGTCTTCCCAACTGTTGTGAAGAATAACAAAGGATGATATACTGAGCTACATTCTCCTCCTTGATTGGTGGGTACAACATAAGGTTCCTTCATCAAAATTTCACACTCCATAACCTTGGCACAGTATTGAAGATCACATAGTAGGATAGCTTTGTTAGGCAGAGGTGACCACCATAGGGCTTCATCAGTCAATTCCATGCTGGATATGCATAATCACCAAGAACAAGGGGAGGCAGCTGCACACCTTCCACAGTAAACGTATGGTTGCTAAGGATAAATCTCCTATCACCCATAGCACATAACTCAGGAAAACAAATCAGTGTTTGTTCTGCCAGGCCAGAATGTCAATGAAGCAGATAGTCTGGTCAGCAATTGGCTGCATTATACCAGAGTCACAACGTTTTCTATTGCAGTGTTTATTTGACTGCGTCTAGAGGTAAGGTCCAGAATGTGAATGTCATCTACATTTCCCATAATATGTAGCAATCCCACCTTTCTGTCCCTAACCATCACCTGCCATAAGATAGGAGATCTAAACACTATTAGCAAGTTATTTAATCCTGGTTTTCCATCATTTCCATGAACTGCAGTCCTTTTGGGAAAGAATGCTAGGCTGTGACAATGTAGGAGAACTGAGGGGAAAATCTGTGCAAATTTTCTTGTCAGAATTTTTGGGCAATAATCAAAAGTTCAAAAGACACTTTGTCAACAACTAGCAGTACAAAATCCAGTGAAATTGTTTGTCAACAGAATCACTGAGAGGAAACGCATGCAGGGAATATGAAGGAATCCAGGAACCAAAAAGCAGTAGTTTTAAAAATGCAGGTCTTTTGAAAAACTCATATGTCTTCCCCACTCCACCGTACAAGTTTGCTTCAAAAAGCCATTTCCCCTCCAGCATCTACAGGGAATAAAGCTTTATTTGGAGGGGAAAATGGAGACCAAAGAAAATGTCAAATGATGTCATAGTCCCTGCTGATCAAAAATGTCCTTGGCCTTTAACCTTGCAAGCTCTGGCTCTAGTCCACCAGTGCACAGAACAGTCTGAATCAATATTTGCTCCATTCTTAACTGCATTATAGACTAGACTCTTTCTGTCAAACTAGAAAGCTTTTGTGCTCCATCTCCATAAAGAAGCATGCACAAAGATGCGGTTGTTCTTTCTCCCAGCAGTCTATCGGAATAGCCTGCACTCCTCTCCCCATTCCTCAAGTGCAGTTTGCCTGGCTGGTAACATAAGCATGATTTCTACTTTTAGATATACATTCAGAACTACTAGGTTCCACAACCAGCATGGCCAGTAGGTAGTGAAAGACATCTTAAAAGCCAACACTTTACATCCTCTGGAGCAGGAATAACTTGACTGATTATGCCATGGTAAATGGTTTACGTACTGTGTATGGTTCTTGCTTGTGTGCATGCCTCTCAGCCTGTTCAAACCAGCGCCTTCTTTACTCAGAGAAAGAAATGGCACTTTCATCCATGTTCATAAACCTCAGCAGCAGGACATGCTCTGTGGCCAAGCAACACTTGATGATTATTCTCCAACCACAGATGTTCCCACGGCAAACTGCATTCCAGTTTCATCATAGGTCTGCGTACCAGCAAGGCACCTGACTGTGATGCCCACATGCTTCTCCAGAGAAACAGGTTCACATATAATGGTGATTCTTTTCTTTGCAAAATGGAGAAGCGACACCTTCACCATCTCGAACGCATGTGGACTTCATTATTGATGAAGGTAGTCAACCCTATCATTGCAGAACTCAAGATCTTTGTAAACACTGCTGTTGTCTCCCCTCTGTAATGGTCCAGCATTCTCTGGTCACCTTCAGACAGCTGAATATGGCAAACAGCATATCTTTGTCCAGAATAGATAGGGTTTTGATGCATGGCATGCCTCTTTTGGCCCATGTGCTTGCTGAACTTGAGGAGAATACCCTGCATCTCCATCTGATGTGGGTTGATAACTCCATCTGATGTGGGTTGATAAACAACTGACCCTAGCCTGAGATTTTAGCAATTACCATACTTAGCAGCTGTAAGTTCAGTGCATCAAGGAAAATCTATACAACATGTTGCTCTAGATAACACTCTCCACCATGATAAAAGTAAATGTCACTCCCATAACAGCCTCCTCCACCTCACTGCTGTAAGTGAGAATCAACAAGAGAGTGGCACCAGGCATTTTCTGTAAGCTTGTCCCTCTGTGATTGCATGAGTTATGTGTATCAGCTGTTTGATTCATAGATGATCTGCACATATCATTGCTCTTTCCATTTGTGCTCTGCATTATTATGCAGTGGTAAGAAATAGAAGAAAAGGAAGCCCGCACCCAAAGGGTGATCACCAATGGCTGCTTTTCATCCTGGAGAGAAGTGACTAGTGGGGTGCCTCAGGGTTCTGTCCTGGGCCCAATGCTATTCAACATCTTCATCAATGATTTGGATGAAGGAGTAGAGGGCATGCTGATCAAATTTGCAGATGATACCAAACTGAGAGGGGTTGTTAACACATCAGAGGGTAGGATCAAATTTCAAAATGACCTTGACAGATTGGAGAGCTGGGCCAAAGCTAACAAAACGAATTTCAACAGAGAGAAATGTAGGGTCCTGCACTTGGGAAGAAAAAAATGAAAATCATAAGTATAGGATGGGGGACGTGTGGCTGGATAGCAGTATGTGTGAAAAGGATCTAGGAGTCTTGGTAGATCACAAGCTGAACATGAGTCAGCAGCGTGACATGGCAGCCAAGAAAGCCAACGTGATTCTTGGTTGCATCAATAGGAGTATGGTGTCTAGATTAAGGGAGGTAATGGTACCACTCTATTCTGTATTGGTTAGACCTCATTTGGAATACTGTGTCCAGTTCTGGGCACCTCAATTCAAGAAGGATGTTGACAAGCTGGAACGTGTCCAGAGGAGTGTTACTGTGGTCTATAGTCCGAGCCCAGGGCTTGCCAAATATAATTTGATATAAAAAAATTGGCCATTCCAAACTGTTCCCCTCCACATGCTTGTGAGTCCCCCGGATAAGCACAGACATGGCCAAACGGCTGAAAAATACAAGAAAAATCCCAGGCAAGCCAGTAATTTTCCAGCACACAGCTTCAGGAGACCTCCAGGCAAGTACACTTTAAAACTAAATTAAGTATGCATCAAGCATACAAAAGATTCTCTGCCCTGAACCGTCAGCTTGACGAGATTAGCACTTCTGACTACCCTACTGTCAAGCACTCCCAATTTGCATACAGTCTGCGCTATTGACAACTCCGTCAAAATCCAATCATCTTAAAGTGCTGACCTTTTGGAGGCTTTGTCTCCAACACGAAACCCATTGTTTTCCCTGGAACGGACTACCCTACAGGCACATTTCTCCCTATAAGAACCCCTGATTTTGAGCGCTTCTTCGGATCGCTCACGGTTGTCATCCTGCCTTGCTGCCGCTCCGTTTGCTGAGCCTTCCCCTCAGCTTCCACGTGCTGAGAATCTTCGGTTCAGACTTAGTGAATTTCTTCTGGCTACCCGGGCTGCAGGATCAGGTGTAGTATTTCCACTGAAAATCCTTCTCGAAATCCCCTATCGACTTTCCTCTCTTTATTTTCTTAGGTCTGTGTGAGTAGTACGTAATTATGCAGTGACTGTCTTGTAAATAAAGAAAACAATTCTAAACTAATTTTGCTTGGTTTTTTACTCAGCCTGACCCCGTAAACACTGGTTTTAAGATCTTGCTAGGTTACCCTGCCTCTTGTAGTGCTACAGCTTGTGCTCTGGCTAATTCCCATTCCCCATTATTTGGAGCACATTGAGGTGTCCCCCAAGGGACCCCAGATATCAGAGTAACAGGAAGGTGACCAAAATGGTGAAGGGTCTGGAAGCCATGCCGTATGAAGAACGTCTTAGGGAGCTGAGTATGTTTAGTCTGCAGAAGAGTAGGTTAAGAAGGGACATGATAGCCCTGTTTAAATATTTGAAGAGATGTCATGTTGAGGAGGGAGCAGGCTTATTCTCTATCACTCCAGAGACTAGGACAAGGAGCAATGGATTCAAGCTGCAGGAAAGGAGATTCCACTTGAACCTCAGGAAGAACTTCCTGATGGTCAGAGCTGTCCAGCAGTGGAATATGCTGCCTCGCGTGTGGTAGAGTCTCCTTCTTTGGAGGTTTTTAAGCAGAGGCTGGATGGCCATCTGTTGGGAATGGTTTGATGGGTATGCCTGCATAGCAGAGGGTTGGACTCGATGGCCCGTGGGGTCTCTTCCAGCTCTATGATTCTATGATTCTAATCCCTTGACCCACTCCACCACCACCCCAAAGAGCTCAGAAACTGTCATGTTCTAGCCTCCTCTTCCTTTGCAATATAGTTTATAAATATTTTCTTTAGTCATAAATCTTGACAGTCAAGTGTCAAATTAAAGCTATTTCTTGTCAGTATTATAGGCAGGCCTTTTTTTAAAAAAAAAAGGCTGAGAGGAAAACATAACATGGACACAAGGCATCATGAGAAGGAAACTGCAGGGATGGCCTCAAATAAGAATTCTCCTCCAGGCCTTTCAAGGTCTGAAAAAGGCCTTGTCAGACTTCAGCTCCCAGCCCACACGGCCATTGGGAGTTGTAGTACAAAGCTGTAGTGTTAAAGACATGGGGGGACCAATGATCCCTCTCCCAGTCTAAGTGAATTTAAAATGTGAAACTACATGCACATGGTTATGTTTTTAAATAGCGTCAGCAACAGGGCTTTTTTTGTTTGTTCCTCTAATATATCAAGAATTTAGAAACAGTTGTAGACTAAAGCATGGAATGGTAGTGGAGTGGGGAGAAGAAAGGAAGATTTTGTTAGGTGTTTCATAAGTGAAGTAATACACTCCCCACCACCACATCCCTGGAAAACCATAAAGTGCAATGTCTAAAATTATCTAGCTACACACACCACATAGTATTTTGATCCAATGGCTATATATAGTAAACAAGCAGATAAACTTCCTGGGTTTGCTGTCCACTTCAGACTGCATAGATAAGAAATTCTCAAATATTTGGCCACTGGTGTTTTTTTTTTTTAGTATAAACACCGCCTCTATGAACAAGTAGTGAACATTTGTGTAGGAGGCTTTTCAAAACTGTAGGACATTATCCTAGGTTGTGGGTGGCTACAGGCAGTGAATCTCAGTATTCAGTGGTTCCATTGACTGGAATCTACATACTAGTCAAGTATGGATTTTCACGAAAATATTCCAACCAACCCAGTTGTCTGCTCACTCACCCTCACAGGTCTTTCCATCTTCCCCCAAAACACGTCCAGCACCACATTCACAGCGGTAGGAGTTCTTCAGGTTTATGCAGAACTCACTGCAGCCTCCGTTGTTCCTTTCACATTCATTTTCATCTGTAGCAAAAGGAGTCAAATCCACCATTTAGTAACACGCAGTTGGCATGTAGCACCTGCAATACGTAAGCTAATGGCTCCATTCATCCAGCTTGAATCAGGAATTCGTTTCTCTTCAGGTGGCATTGGCTGGCGAGAGTCTACTTCCTACTGTGTGTTATCAAAGAGTAGCTGTGACAGACTTGTTCTCCAGACTCCAGATAAACACACACACACACACACACACAGAGTGCCACTTTATTCGGCTTTTTGATGCAAAGTTCAGAAAAGGTACCTTTGGGGACTCTTAACTCCTAGAATGCCCAAGGGACCTTGGCCAGTGGCCATAGGCTGGGGGATACTAGGAGCTAGAGTCCAAAAATGTAATTTTCCTAACCAATTTGAACATCAGTAGTGTAGGTGGAGGTTTTATGGCAGACTATGTATCAAAATCTTTGGGCACAGCTCTAAAGCAGCAATAACGCTACAGTCTTTGGTTTATGTTTTCTGTAGTATAATGCTTTGAAAATATTTGTTTGCTTAGTAAACTTTGGCTAGCTCCAGATCTAAAATGAGGTTGCAAAGAAGAGTAAAGCAACCCAAGCCATTCATTCCTGGAAAAATATAAGAAAAAAATGTTAATTATTTTCATGAAATTCTAAGGAGATAGTAAGGAAGGAGTAAAAAAAACCCCAAACCCTCTTCCTCCACCTCCTCTTCTTTCTCTTCATTTTATCGTCACCACAACCCAATGAGAAATGTTAACATCTGTGAATGGCCTAAAGTGATGTGGAGACCTTCATGACTGAGGCCATTTCCACACTAGCCTGTTATAGTGCTATTATTCCACTTTCAACATCCTATGGAATCCTATGGAATCCTGGAGTTTTCAATTTCAACATCCTATGGAATCCTATGGAATCCTGAAGTTTTCAATTCAACTGCAAATGCCAGGATTCCATAGGATTCCATAGGATGTTGAAAGTGGAATAATAGCACTATAACAGGCTAGTGTGGAAATGGCCTGAGTAGAGACTAGAATCTGGATTTCCTGAGTCTCATTCCAACACTTCCACCACTGCACTTCACGGATCCCAGAGAAGGGGACTCAAATGAATGTTCCAGCTTAGGCACTTTAATATCTTTAAAAGATTCTGTATGGAGTTCAACAGACTTTTTCCCAAAGGCATCTAAATGCTTCTTAATTTTGCTCGCCCTGTTTCTCAGCTTTGTGTAGTAAAGTCTACTTGCCAGGCCTGATTACATAGACACAAGGTAGACAGATAGTGGGCAGGTAGATGATGAGAACAAGGGTCTAAATCCAATTGTACTTCCAACTAGGATAGACCCCTTAAATCAAGGAGAACTTGCTAAGGAAATATTTATGCAAGTTGCATTGATTCAATGAGTGTTCTCTGCTTCCTGAACTGCCTTGGGTCCCACTCTGGGAGAAAAGCAATATATAAATAAAACAAATAAATAAATGAATAAATAAAATGGATTTAGGCCAGTGCTATACTTTTGCCTAATACATACAGTGCCTCCCATGAACATTTACTCTGGAGTAAGCCTCATAAAAATCAGTGGGACTTAACTTCTTTACTTAGCTTTTGAATTATAGATGGGGTTGTACAGTCAGTTAATTAAACACTGAAGTTTTAATTCACACCTCCCAAAAGCTTTTTTTTTCCTTTTAAAGGAAGTCACGCTATTTTACCAGGGGCAATTTTAGTGGGCCAGGTGGTACAAATCCTAATTTTATAAGCAACCATTAGCTTGAAGTTTGCAACAGCAATTTAAGAAACTGAAAGGAACTGAGAAATAGCCACTTAAGATTCATAACATATAGCCAGCCTACTGCAGGCTGAATGAAAAGCTACGCCAGTTAACATGATTGATGAAAGACCTCCCAGATGCCGGTGCGTTCAGTATTGCTGTAGAACTGCTAGTCTCCAGCTGGACTAGATTGTCCAAGATCTTCAATTAGGGAACAGGAAGCGTGCAAAGAACGCTTGGCATAGGAGGAGAAAGGGGAAGACAAGTGTGACTGTGTTTGAAATATATTTCAAATTGTTATTGCTCAAAACTTGGGAAATTAATTAAAAAGATGGATGAGCCATAGAGGCAGAAGATGAGGAGTATTAATATTGGAAGGAGACTTGAGCAGGTTCAGACAACATCCCAAAAGCAATTCAAAGAAAGTGAGTTGGGCTGTGGGGCTCATATACTCCAGATGTACGCAGGACAATTAAATGGGCACTACTAGTGCAGCTCACTTCTTGTTTCAATTTTGGCTAATTTTTCAGCTTACTTTTTGTTTTGGGTAGGTATGTGGTAGTTTTGAGCCATTGAGGTATGTGAAAAATCACTCCCCAGTTAACTTTTTAAAGGTTTGGGGTCACTGAGTGGAGCTTCAGGGGCTGCACTTGGGGGCCCCAGGGACCACAATCACCCTATGGATTACACTTTGGTCACCTCTGGTTTGTATGCTTCTTCTGCCATACAGGTGTATATGAGTGTGACACTGGTGTTTATTTCCAGTCCCTCAAATTCCTCCAGCGTTCTACTGGGATTCTTGCCAGCCCCCAAAGGCTGACTCCCACCCTTGAAAAGGCTGGCAATTTCCCCAGCGTTATCAGGTATGCTGCCACCACTCACTGGACAGAATCGCTGGACAGAACAATGAGACGCTGTCCAGAACTAACAAGCTCTAAGCTTAAGGGTCTTCCACCCTCTCCCCTCCTCCCTTCTGAGTGAGAGAGTCTATCTAGCGTGTGCCAAGCCTGGCATGGAAATGGCGAGAAATGGAGGTTTTTACAGAAGGTTTTTATTCAAGGCATGCATGGAAACAAGACAATCTCCCACTTGAGAGGCTCCCCACTCCCAGGTACACTTAGTTACAAGAAGTTACAAAAACAGATACAAAAACACAGATACATTCTTAAGATCAGCCAATTCCCAAAATAACAACATCCCTAACGCACCTAGATAACTGGTTCTAATACTCACAACGTTCCTAGCTTAGATGGTCTAAAAGGGAAGGGGGGCAGGAGACACGGCATGCCTGCCAGCTTGACTGGCCCAGCCCTCCTCTCTTGGTTCTTCTTTGTTGTCTCTCGTTCTCTCTCTGGCCACATGGCATCCCAGAAGTTTTATAACTTTTCCCAAGAAGCATCTGGAAACATCCCGAAGATGCCCACCTCTTTTCCTTTTGGTTGGTCAACTCTCACCCTGTGACCCTGGATGTAATCCCAACACCTCATTAACCCTTGGTTTACCTGAAGAGAGAAGTATCCCCCCTTAGCTAAGCCTAGATAATGGGAAGCCCCATTATCACAATGAGAATTCATCCTGGATGGCCAGCAAGTCTCTATCACTGGTCTTGGAGGAATTCTAACCCTGTACATTGGTACCTGTGCATAGTCCTTTCTCAGGAGCCCAACAAGAGTGGATAACTATCCAGAGTTAAGTGGCTTCAACGGACCAGAAACAGGAAAGTCAGAAGGGAAGGATTAATGCCTTTAGTTAATGGTTAATAAAACTTAAAAAAAATAATAAACTTATTTTCACTAGTTCTTTAACTAGTTAACCCCAATTTAATTGTCAACTGAATTAATTTTAATTGGTTTGTTCCGATATCTGCATTGGACATATACACGTGGAATCAACTGCAGAGTTGCAACCACACTGACTTTTCTGGCTAGGGGATTCTAGCAACTGTTGTATAAAAAACTAACTTCCTCAAGCTTAATATCATCCAAACCAGAACTCTAGGTACATGCAGTGTCTGAAGGGAGTTAGAGCACTGCTTCCTAAGCTGTCTAAAGTGGGAACTGGCAGCCATGTTTTTTTCAACGTGTCAGGATCCAGTGCCATATTTTTGCCCATTAGTTACAACTGTCTCTTTCTTTTCCGGAACTCACCAGAGAATAGCAGCCACTGGCTCTTGGCCTGGCAATACTATCGCTTTGGGTAGCATAGACTCTTTTTAAAACCCACTTCAGAAGGCCAAATGTCATCTTACATTATGTACACATTTTAAAAAGTATTCTGAGGCTGTTTATTTATATATCTTTTCAAAGAGGCAGCCAGGGAGGCCCCAGTCTGGATCCAAGCCTCTAGTGTACAGGGATTTAATTTTTTCCTCCCCAGTCATTTTCCTACTGAATATCACACACAAATGCATGGTCCCCAGAACAGGTGAGAAGATGGGGTAGGCTATGGGGGCTTAGCCCCCCAGTGATCTGGCAAAATTGCACCACCAAGACTCCTAATATAGTTGAGTCTCCTCAGGAATTATCAGAAGAGTATGAAATGAGCAGTCTTTCAGAATTGTGAAGACAAGTTTTGTCATTGAGCCCTCCCAGCAATAATAAAGTCTGTCTGTAATCTGTTCCATGTGTACTTACTTGCCAGTAACGTATACTGAACACATGGAGTGTACATCTATGTACATATTGTGCTTGAAAGTGTCTTCCTGTTTAAGGATATTTTAGTGATATTGCATAGGAAAAGTAATTTGCCCTTCCTCTGCAAGTAGGCAAAATTAATTAAAACCTTCTGGCCAACATTGAACCCTTCTCTGCCACTTAAAAAACTATCCTGGGGTCCCTTTACAGACTGCTGCTTCCCCCAAGAGGTGGTTTTTACTGTAGTAGCAACTTCAGGGACAAATAGCTGGTCAGGATGTAACAGATTATGCATTTCAATTGATTGCTAAATTTTGCAGCGCCATCCAGTTGATTCCAGAGACTGTGCAATTGATCCAATCCATATTATCAACTGATGCCACACTGCTTGATTTTTCCCTTCTGACTAGGACTAAGCAAGATGATTTGAAACTGGACCGTTAATAAGCAAATAATTGGTACCCTATTTCTAATGTGCTCCTTGACCCACTAAATTAGCAGCCAGCTTAGCTGTAATGGATTTTCTTATTTCTTTCGGCTAATTCCTGACTTCTATCATCCTTCTTGGAATTAATAGCTTGTTTTGGTTACTTCTACTGGAGTCCTGCCATGAGTCATTCTGAATACTTTGTCTACTCCTTGATCATAAGATATTGTGTTTTAATACAGTTTTCAGAAGTAGGCTGGAACTTGTCTAGCTGTATGATGGCAGAGTGGGCAGAGACACAAACAGTGATTAATCTGTTCTGATATCATCTAGTTTGTACATTTAAGTCTATTGGCTTAGGATAAATTGTAGTTTGCTTAGTCCAGCACTGTCTTTGGCTGAGTCAGGAAAGGCAGACATTTTACCAAGATGGCTCTGGGCCTAGATGTGAGTTGAATCAAACTTTTGGCCAAAACTTGGCAACGTTACTTTTTTGAACTTCAACTGTGCCACATGCCCACTACAGAGTGGCCATTAAAAATGTACATGGAGATTCTGGGAAACCAGTCCTAAAATGGAGATTTTTCAGGGTCTAGTTTTGAGTGTTTAACTATTCTTGTTCTCATTTTGCTTCACAAGTCAATATGCATACAGTATAGGACCTGCAAGAAGATAGGTTTCCCCATACAGTGTCCTTTCAAGACAGTTTTCTTTTTACTCTGCGCATCTTCTTCATTTTTGTTACTCCTTCTCTTTTTCTATATATGCCTCTTTTCCATCATTCCTCCTTGCTTCTTTTTCATGCTTTTATGATCCAGTTCTGCTTAGTGAAGGACAAGGACAATGTCAGCCGTGTCTGCTGTCCACTCTGATAACAACCAGTAATGGAAAAGCAGTGAGAGTGAAGGGAATTATGAAATAACAGAGAAAGAAGGAAATCCATTTTGTTCATTCCTCGACCCACCTCTCCCCCAGCATGTTCCTTTTGCTATTTGTTTTCCCTCTTCTCGTATATCTCTTTCACACTTCACAATTAAATCAGTTTGAGATCACCACATTGGCTCCTTCCTATGGAATCCTGGGAATGGCATTTAGAATTCTCAGCCAGAATGCTCTAGTGCTGAGGAAAGTTATGATGGCATAGTGTGCAAGTTGCAGTCATCTTTCCTTACCTAGGCAAGTCTGTCCATCTGGTCCCAATATGGTCCCTAAGGAGCATAAGCAGTCGCCAGTATCCAAACAAGAGCCCCGGCAGTCAATCACATCACAGATGTCATAGAAATCTGTAGGATGAGAAAGTAGTTTTGTTAAGCATAACTGTCTTCTCTATTTTCGGCCAAGGTAATAGTGTACAAGAGTGGATAACAATAGCATCAAGCCTGTGGGTTGAAACCAGGTCACTACCAAAGGCAGCTAGAGGCTTTCACATCAGTGGGGGTGTGAATCTGCTTTAGGATTTACTCCAAACTTTAAAGGAAATATGCAAAGTGCTGAATCCTAAATTCAAAGTAAATTTGGTAGATTGTACAGCTCCTTTAAAGCCCCAGCAGGTTCACTATCCCACCATGATGGAAGCCACCAGTCACCACCAAAGTCATATAAAATGGATTGGGAGTGAGGGATAGAGTGCCTGAATGTTTCCCTTATCTGCCTTCTTGCTTCTCTGGAGCCATTTTTCTACGAGTGGGTTTCCAGATAGGACACACACTCAGAGCTGGATCTAGGGTGGGGCAACTGGGACGTGTGCCCTGGGCGCCAATGCCAGGGGGGCGCAAAAAGAGGAACCACCCTGCCTGCTCCCCCCACTGCTGCTCAACCTGCCCGCCTCTGCCTGCCATGTGCCCTGCTCTCACTGCTGCTCACCCTGCCTACCTCTACTTGCCCCTCCCCAGCCCCAGCCCGCCACCGCTTGCCTCGCCCCCCCCACTCACCCAGTCCCTGCCACCACTCACCTCGCTCACCTCTGCAACTTGGTCCACGCCCTGCTTGCCCTGCCCCCTTACCCTGGGTGCTGTTGAGCCTCTGTATGTCACTGCACACACTCCACCAGAAGCAGAGGGGGATTTGGTAGGAGAAAGAGGCCTCACTCAGTTGCCTATGTTTCACTTAAAAGCAGGACCACTCTGATTTATAGGGATTGAATCATAACTTGCGCTGCTGTAAAATCGACTGCACCCTCCTGAACTTCAACCCTCCACCCATGAAATTCAAGGGGATTTACTCCAATATTGGGGAAATCAGACTGTGAGTTTGATTTCCCCAATATCCTTTTTGGAAGGTAAGTCCATGAGATCTGCAGTGGAGTGTTAGGTGCTGTTGTGGTTATTATTAGTGAGAATCCTATTTGAGAGATACATATGCCTAAGCAGCATAGTTATGATGGCTACACAATGAATCCTGGCCTGACTTCTCATCTTCATTTTCTGCGAAACAGCTGCTATGATTGATGGGAATCTGTTACCCTGTTGCTTGGGAAGCATCTGACTGTTGTTTCCACCTGCTCATGTGAGTGATTTCTGGTGTGACAGGCAGAAGCAAGACTCCTGTTGCAATTCTCCCTCGTTGCCAGAGGTTGCTCACTCATGAGGAAATGGGAACATCGGTCAGCTGCTTCCCAACTGTTACTCACAGTGGCAGCTGCCCATTAAGTGGGGAATGAGGGATTTTCATGGTCTCTACATAGTTTCTAAGTTAGGTGCTATGTAGGGATCATAAATATGTAGCAGTCATAAGTATGTAACTCTAGATCCTGCCTTCATAACATAGAAGATTCCAGCCATCATTGCTTATTGAGTGTACTGTGACATAAAACCACAGCAATGCAAAGCTATAACTTGATAACACCTATGATATCACTATTATGAGATGTTGCAACTAATATACATTAAACAATTTAAAAAGACAGATTAAAACTAGTAAAAATACAATTTAAAAACCATGAACATATGAGGGTTAGTATGAAACCAGTTAGATCCCAGAGCCTCTTGTAAACAAACTGTGTTTTCACTCAGCACTGAAATGGCAGCAATGTCGGTGGCAGTCAGGCCTCCATTGGGGGGGGGCATTCCATAATTGGGATGCCACAGCAGAGAAGGCCCTCTCCCATGCCCTCCAACAGCATACCACCCTGACTGATGTAACATGGAGCCCCTTCAGCACATGGTCCCAGAGCACACTTTGACCACCCCTAAATGATCCCACTAATAACTTGATTCTGATTCCTGGTGTTACTCTTGAAATTAGATATTGGGCTCCTCCAAATAAGGCAAATTATGACAATTATGACAATAAGGCAAATGTTGAGAGGTTGCACTATTTGTTACTGTAGTTCTTTCTTTTTAAAAAAACATCCACTGCTAACCTGCTTGTACAGTCCTCATAGTTATGGGGATGATGGGTCACCCTTGCACACTTTGGCCATTTCTGCATGGTGTTGCAGTCCTGGGTTACGGACATAATGGCAGCGGTCTGTGGGTCATTATGGTCCCTCTGCCATCCTGCTTGCACCCATTGCAATGGCGGGATACTCGCTTAACAGAATAAATATGTTAAGCACCCATGATCACGCAATGCTTTTGTCCTTCCCAGCCATGCGAAAGGGCAGGAAATGTGATGGAGGTCTTTCCTTCCCCAGCACAGCATGGGAAAGAGCCCAGATGTGCTGTGGAAAGAAGACATGTGGAAGAGACTTACTCTCCCTTCCACAGGGAACTGGTTGGGTGCAGAAGGGAATGTTTCTGTTGCACTCCCTTCCCAGCAAAGGTGCTGCCAGGATTGCAATGGGAGGACAACGGGATCAGGTGAGGTGCATAAATGGCCTTAGATTTTACGTGTTTGCTTCTCTACTACATAACCCTTGGGCATCCATATTCCATCGGCCTCAACTGGGGAGGATACATCCCATCCCAGGTGTCCGATCTAGCCAGCAGTGGGGATTTTGGTTGTCACCCAGAGATAGCCCTATTAGAAGTAGTTTGGGGGCCCAATTCTACCATTGGCTATGAGGGGTTGCTGGACCCTATCAGCCAAAGGACTTGTATGTGTCTTTGCTGTATACCATCTGCTACATCATTTACCACCTATACAGTTTATGCTATAGCAGTAAAATGTGTCAGCATTTGGTACTGAAAGAACCCTTGAGGACATCTGGAACTATATCCAATTCTGTGTAGGACAACTGGTAATTACATTCCAAGTACCTTTATTCTGGGGGAGCTGCTCAGGCAGGGGGGAGACATTTCTTTTTAAGCTATAAATCCCAGAATCCCCCAACTAACAAGGCCATCCTGGGGAATTATGGAAGTTGAAGCCCAAAGTGTAACTTCCTCAGTTCTGGGCATCACAGAAAAAAACCCGTTTTACCTTATGACTACTTAGAGGGGACAATTATGATTTGCACAGCTGTACCAGCCAAGACTCCTTTGCCCAGTAGACTGTTCAAGATGCAGCTGCCCTAAAAAATGAAAGGCCAGCCCTTTCTGAGCATCTTTAACTCTATTGATTTGGTATGTTTTAGCACCACCAGACCCCCTGATCTGTGCAACCTCAGTCTGATAAGTCCATGAGCAAGAAGGGAGAAAATCAATACATTTATCTTGCAAAGGAGGAAAAAAGCATTTGTCAAGGTCAAACATTTATCTAAAGGTGATATACAGTTTGTGTCTTTCCCCGCATGATTGCTGGAGACCCACACAACTCCTTCAACTAACTCAATATGTATTTATTTGCATTTTGCTTTTCCTTTTAAAAAAGGAATCCAATTGCCTCTGCCTTGGGATAATTCACAGGTTTTATTATCCCATGCCATGGTGCATAAATCAAACTGACACTGTTCCTGTATCAAAGGTGGTCTATCCTCTCTTGCTTCAGGTGGCAACCAGAGTGAAAGGCTGCAATTGCCACCTATGCAATAAAAAGATATTTGGTTATGTGAATGGAAATGTGTTTTTTTTTTGTCATTACTTATTTGTTTCAGAAAACAAACTGCTCTGTTTTTGGTGTCAGCTTACATCAGTCACTTTAATGAAAAGAGCTTTTGAGGAGAACATCAAACAATGAAATCTACTTGTTCAGACTGGAATACAAGTCAGGATGTCCAGAGGTAGTTTGGGTGTTCCTCTGTCAGCCTTTTCCCACCATATGTTCTCCAAATCTGATAGCCTATTAGCTCCTATCATTCCCACTTAGTATGGCCACTGAGGCTGCTAGCCGTGGAAGATGGGAAGAGAGAAAGGGATCCTGTAGTACCTTTGAGGCTGAGAAAAAGAGATTTCTAGCATAAACATTTGTTGATGCCAGTCCACTTTGTCAGGTGCATGGACTGAAGCCTTTGTAGACAGACAGACATACTAGTGGTGTATGTAAGGGAGGGATTGTAATAGTAATATAAAACAACTGGGTATGGTAATGGAGTAATAGATTTAGTCTCGATGATGGTTGTAAAGAGAAGCTAAAGGGACAAAAGTGGGAGACAGCCAAGCCAAGATGAGCAGCTAAACATATGAACTGCAATGATATGGGCACAGGATCAGAAAGTGGTCTGGGAGAGGCCTGATGACCTACAGAGTTGGTTGTGAATTCTTTGGATCTTGGTTATAAGAAATTACTAGCTGTCTGTGAAATGGCTACATCAGACAAAGTACTCATCTAATCCAGCAAGTTATCTCCAGCCATGACCAGACACTGTGAGGGCCTGAAACAGCACTGAAATAATCTCTCAGAGAGCCACCATGATGTGCTACAGCTTGCATTGTTCATCTGACAAGAACGAGGAACAGAACTGTCTCTGCAGTAGTGGCTCTGGTCTAGGAGAGCCTCCCCAAAGGTGAAAACCATTTGCTCACATAATTACCAGATAATTGTTTCTGTTTACGGTAGCATTTGGTCTACCTTGGAGCACTTAGTCTACCTTGGTTTAGTAGGTTTAGTGGGGAGTCTTGATTTTATTACAGACATTTTGTATATTGTGAAATACAGACATACACATTTCTCGTGTGTGTGTGTGTGTGTGTGTGTGTGAGAGAGAGAGAGAGAGAGAGAGAGAGACTTACCCATTATATGTATGTGCAAGTGCATGTAAGGTAAGTCACATTCTCTCAGCTTCAAAAGAAGGCAATGGCAGCAAACCATCTTTGACCAAGTCTTGCCAAGAAAACCCCATAACACACTTGCCTTATGGTTGCCATAGGTCATAAATGACTTGAAGGCAGGCAACAACAGAACAACACACCAGAGGAATGGGTCAAGTGGATGTACCTGTGCGTATATGTGTTACATGTGACTCCATCTGAAGACGCAAAAGGTTCCCTTAAAAAGAAGGTCATCGCAGCTCCTCTCTGGACATTTACAGAGTAGTGGGACAAATGCCTTGACAGAGTGCAAAGGGAAAGGTCTGACACAGTCTGAGCCTCCACGTCCTCACAGCAGATGAAGAAACCTTGGGCAGGGCCTTCTCAACTGATTGTAATGCACGTGAGGGAACTACTTTCCAGAAGAAATAAATTGCTAAAAGGATTTCTCAATTATGAGCTGTAAATAGCAATGAGTAACACAACAGGAAGTCATTAACAAGACTGCCTGGGGATGCAGACCTAAACTGGAAATTTAAACTTGAAATTTCTCTCGGAAGTCAGAGCAAGCTTGGCTCTTTTTATTGCATGTTTTGTTTTGTTGATGGCCATATATGAAAAATCCCCTCTGTGAACTCAGCAATTCACCGAAGGCATTTTTCATACATGGCACCAAAAGCACCTTAGAGTACTATAGAGAGAATGAAAGCAGATCAGAGTCATTTTGAAACTGGATTTATGTTGTAGGCACTGTGGATTTTGACATCTCTATTACAGAGATGCAAAATGCAAAAAAGGGCTTTTATTTACTCCTTGTGGAGAAAACAAAATACTGTGAAGCTCTCCTGCAAGCACAGCTTATTCTTGTGCTGCTGACAAAGCTCAAATATTCCTCACACTCAGGACTGAACCATACAATCAGGGCAATAGTAAGTGTTTCATCCCTTATACCCTACCGCGTGGTTCAAAATTCTTTCTAGAGAGAGTCCAAGCTGGAGATATTCAGATCATGTGGATTAGCATGGCCACGAAGGAGAAATCACAATGAGCACAGTGGGGGCCTAGAGTTTCTAGGACTCAGCTAAGTAGCATTACAACTGGATTTGCTGTTTCATCCCTGCCATCAGGCCCTGATCTGGAGCACACAAGTACTGTGACTTCCTACTCATCAATTAGTCACTTTGGCCATTTTTGCACTAGCCTGTTATAGAGCTATTATTCCACTTTCAACATTCCACTTTCAACAACCTTTGAGGCCTCAAACTGCAAACCCCACGATTCCACAAGATGTTGAAAGTGGAATAATAGCACTATAACAAGCTAGTGCAGAAATGGCCCTTATTTCTTTTCCACCTTTTTTCCCCACGCCCTCCAAAAGGCCACAGATGAAAGCTGGAACATATGTGGCCAAACAACATCAGAGTGTGTTCAAGATGGCAAAAGTTATTAATGAGTCAGAACAGCTAGGAGAGACTGCAGCAGTTTGCTTTCACCTGTGTCTATATAGGGAAGGGCTACTTTCCACTGCCATCTCTCCCCCACTGAGTTAATTGCATGTGAAGTACTTTTGCACTTTGAACTCAGTTTGCAGTAGCTGAAGTTAAGGACAAAGGGGAAAATGGGAAGAGGAGAGAGACAATGGGACATTTTAAAAGTAGTTGAAAAGTTAAGTGACGGAGAATTAATTGGGATTGCCCTGCCAAATCAGGAAAGTTGTAGGCTATGCTTTTTCCCAAAGTGATACTCAAAGCAGCTTATGAATAGGGCTCAGAGATGATAAACCTCCCACTGCCAAGGGAACACTGCAGTTTTGGTTCTGAGTTCTGCTTGGATATATCACCCCTTCTGTTTCTGTGGGACTGATTTGGGGAGGCGTGGAGCAGGGTTTCCATGGCCAAGTAGGGAATCAAATCTTGGTTTCCAGTGTTATAGTTCTATGCTCAGACCACTACATCCTACTGGCTCTCACTTTTACAGGATTAGTATGCAATTTCAGTATGTGTGTGTGCCTCACTTTGTGTATGTGTATGTTTCTGAGGTGTTGTTAAACTTGTTTTTCATCCAGTTGTTGTTTTAATATGATGGCTGGTTTCACTGCTATTACTGTTATATCTTATGTGGTTTTAGCTGTATCTGGTTTTGTTTTGTTCTATTTATTTATTTATTATGTTGTATGCCAACTTTGGTCCCAGCATTGGCTAAAAGATGGAAAGAAAGAAAGAAAGAAAGAAAGAAAGAAAGAAAGAAAGAAAGAAAGAACGAACCATTCTTCTTCCATTTCTCAGCTGAGCATGTCAGGAACACACTGGGACACAAGAGAAAGGGACCTTTTGCAGGGCAGTATCATTCCAAACATTAGAGATGATGTGTGTAAGTTTCTATGGTGAGGATGGGAGGCATAACCTCTCTCATTCCATGTTAAAAAAAAATTAAGGGCCATTCATGCTACATTTTTATAGTACTATCATGCCACTCTAACTGTCATGGCAACCTGGTATGGATCCTGGGCTTTGTTGTCTGGTGGGACAACAAAGCTCTCTGGCTGAGAATTCTAAACTCTTCTACCTACACTTCAGATCCCAGGATTCCATAGGATTCCAGGGAACCAATATTCCATTGACTTATGGCAGTAAAGTAGAACCATAGCACTATAATTACATTGTATGGAAGGGCCACAAGTCAGAAAGGATACATGCCAAGCACAAAACAACATGATGAGGGAAAAGTTAAATTAGTTGTTTGTGTATGGGAGTTATAAACAGAAAAATGGTATCATTCAAACATATGAAGCTCTATCTGCAATGTAGAATTGTCCAGTTAAAAATAAATGATAATGCGATCATCATCACATCATCAAATATTCAAAAGCATTATGGTCCCCTAAACAAATCCCCTTCCACATATTTTGCTCAAAGAAATGTTGTAAGAGAAAGAAGATTACACTGGAGTCACTTACGTCCGCAATAGGCATGGTAGCAGACACTGGGTTTGGTTAAGCGGTAGACGTAATAGCCCCCTGGGCATGCCTTGACTTCAACCGTTGTGTTCCACAGGCAGCAGTTTCCATTGAAGGTGGCACAAGCCTGTCTTTGGACAATACCATCTGACTCCTGAGGGTGGCTGCCATTCAACCAGATTGGGGCATGGGTTCCACAGTGGTTCTCTGGGATGCAGAAGGTAGGCATGGCATCACCAGCCATCCCTGTGAAGCGGTACCATTCTCCATCAACATGGCTGTCACACTCAGGTTGGTCGGTGGAACCATTGAACTGGTTTTCGGTGTTCCTCCAAGGTTCATTCAGACTGATGTAAGCAGAGCAAGGATCAAGTGCTAGAGCACAGAAAAGGCAAAAGAAAAAAGAAAAAAAAGAACAATCCAGTGATGAGTGAAACAATGCTAAATCTTCAGAGAGGGATTCAAGAAACTAGATGAGGCAAAGACAAACAATGGTCACTTCCTTTAAGCCAGGGACATTCTAGTGGCCCATTCTGTTCTTCACACCAAGGGTAGGAAAATTGTTTTGCCAGATGTTTTGGCTTTTGCTGTTGTGTCAGTTCTGTCTTCTGATGACTCTCTTATAGAGTCTTCTTGCCAAGATGTATTCAGAGGGGGGCATTGCCTTTCTGTTGGAGTCCATTCACCCTACAGAATTATAGTGCTATCAGTCCACTTTAATTCCCACAGCTGCATCCTACAGAATCCCAGGTCTGGTAGCCTGCTAAAGCACTACAGCTGTCTAGCTGAGAATTCTGGATAGTTTTTATCTAAACTGCAAATCTGAGGATTCCATAGGATGGAACCATATCAGTTAAAGTGGAATAACAGGGCTATAATTTCATAGTGCAAATGGGCCCATAAACTGAGAGAGAGTTTTTTGTTCAATGTTTCCCTGACTAAGCAGGGATTTGAACCCTGGCTGCCTGCAATCCTAGTCCAACATTCAACATCATACTACACTATGGCCATTTCCACACTACGCTGTTATAGTGCTATTATTGCACTTTCAATATCCTGTGGATTTCTGGGTTTATAGTTTACTGAGGCCCTCTAAATGTCCCTCCCTGAACTGCAAACCCCAGGATTCCATAGGATGTTGAAAGTGGAATAATAGCACTATAACAGTGTTGTGTGGGAATGGCCGATATCATACTGACTCCTTTTGTTTTGCATTACAATATCTTCAATCCCTTACAACTGGCAAATGTGGCTGGGGCTTCTGGAAGTTACAGTCCAAAAGTATGGAGGGCAGCAAGTTGCTTACCCCATTCCATGAAGTGGTTCAAAACTGGAAGTGTATTTTGTATTAGTATCACGAATTGCTCTCTCCATCCATAGTCAGGAATCAGAATAAATCTCTATAAATTCAGTGTCATTTAGCGGTAAGAGTTACCCAGTTATAGCACACATCCACTCAAGAATAACATTTTCCAAATGTCCATTAATTTACATCTTATACTGAATAAAAATGCAGTTTGAAAGTTGTGGTATGGTTGGCTCAATATTGGGGAACTCTAGAGAAGAGGCTGTTCTTACTAGTTCAGTCCAGAGAGAAAAGGAGAGGGGAACAGGAGAGGAGAGGAGAGGAGAGGAGAGGATAAGACCTGTGATCTCCAGGGATCCATCTCACTTTTAGTTAGGCAACCTAATTTTTTACTGTATGAATTTAGAAGAAAATAGACCTTATGGTGGATTTTATATTATTAGTTTGTCTCTATTTTGTATTTTTATTTAGGGCTTTAAGGTTGCCCAAGAGATTTTTGCAAGCATATCTTGCACTGGTATCAACTTATGGTGACCCCATGAATTTCATAGTGTTTTCTTAAGCAAGCAAGACTCAATGACAGTTTTGCCAGTTCTTTCCACTGAAATGTAGCCTACAGCTTCTGGTATTCATTGGCAGTTTCCCATCCAGCTACTAATCAGGGCTGATCCTACCTGGCTTCTGAGATCAGACAGAATCTGGTGCCTTTAGGGCATTTAGGCCACAATGTGCAGTATTGATAAAGAAACTGAAATCCAAAATCCACAAAAAAGTGATACCTTTATTGGCCAAACATGATGCACAAAGCACATTTTGCTTTCAAAGCTCCACTAGCTTCTTTATCAGTCAAAAGGTGTTAAAAAAATCATACAAGAGAAAGAAAAAGGAAACAGTGATGGTGTCGGAGTCATAGGCCTCCATTTTATCTCAGATGTTGTTTCTGTCGTATTTCAGTTGGTTTGGAGGGATCTCAATGCAAGCAGAGGCCACATATGAGACAAATGTAGGCCTGTGACTCTTAACACCCTCACTTTTCTTCTCCTGTGTGATTTTTAAGCATCTTTTGTCTGATGAAGAAGCCAGTGGAACACCAAGAACTCACATGATGTGCTTCATGCTTTTGGTTGACCAGTAAAAGTATCACTCTTTTGTGGGTTATGGATTTTGTTTTATTGTGCTGCATGGCCACAGGTGTACTGAGTCACACCTGAGCTCACCACTACCAGCCACTACAGGTATGACAAAACGGATCATATTCTGTTTCTGGGCCAGGTGAACCTTATGCATTGCCTTCTCTTTCCCTTCTCTCTCACTGCTCCCTGTATGCCATCTCACAGGGGCATTTTCCCAACTGATGATTGTGAGGAGATGTTGCATTTAAGCAAAGCCTCTTTTTTGACCACTCACAAGCCAGGAAGTGCCAGTGCCTGCACAGGGCGACCTATATGTAGGTGAGAAGGACGTGTCTGAGATGAGCTATTCCTAGCAAGCTGAATTTCAGAAAACTCTGAAAACATTTCAAGTGGAAGCTGCCAGAGAGAAAATGCAATAAAAATATTCATTTCACTTTTCATCAGGGCTATATTTAATCTTCTGCAAGCAGCTTCTGCAGCAAAAGTTTGCAGCTTAAATCTCTGCATATATTTAACACCTGATTAAGCACCAGTTAACCATGACTGGCCGGGCCCACCATTAAAACAGGATTTATGATAATATTTTTTCTGACTAAGGCAAATTCATTACTTTTCACTATACTTACACTAAAATACCCAGTTGCTCTGATTAGGCCCATCAGAACTGAGCAAAAAGCATTTTCCTTCTTTTCAAGATTTGATTTCCCACTGGGCTGCTTCTGCTACTGCTGTATCACTTAACCTAAATTTTGGGAAATGCGAGATATTGTTGGCAGCATTGTTGGAAAACAAGAATGTGTTTTGACCTAATGAGAAAATACCCTGGACAGAAATAAATAGTGACTGCTGGCTGTTTTTTGTTTGGGGCGGCGGTGAGGTGTTGCTTGTGATTATGGAAGTCAGCTTGGTTGCAAATGAGCATCCCATTAGTTCCAGCTGTTCAAGTTGTGTGAGTGCCATTGCGTAGGAAGCTAAATCAGTGCTATCTGTTTATAAGAAGGAGGTACAGAGAAACCCTACAAAATCTTGAGGAAGAAAAAAACAATGTACTGTGTGCAATAAATAATGAGCTGTTGAGGCAAGGGACACAAAAATGGATGAGAAAAAAAAGTGATGGAATGGAATGTCATGGAGAAGAGTGTAACAGGCTTGCTGGCACCCTGGGCAGGAACAGGCCATATTGTAAATTTTTGTTGCAAGTCCTAGTGTGAGCCTCCTACACTCACCTGAAATGTTATGAAATACATGTGTATACACACACATGCACACCTACCATTTTCTTCAAAATCCAACCCTCTTCCTGTAACTGCTAGGACACAAAAGTCAAGATTGGTCTTTCAAGACCCAAATTCTGAGACTTTTTCACTTTTTTTTTTTTTTTTTTGAGGATAGAACCACGGCTGAGATTGTGGCTGTTGCTTGATCATTGCTTTCCAATCCTGGTATTTTTCAAAGCCTTCCCCTCCCCACCTACAATTTGATATTCAGTCTCTGAACCCAAGGATGTCCCATGCTTTTATTCCATTTGCTATGTCAAATGTGTCTTTCAGAGGCTAAAGCTTAGTGGTAGATCTTCCTTGAGAGTATAGGAATTTCTTTAGCAGAGACGGAACTACTATTTCCTGCATTAGTATTTCCTTCACCTTCCATTGTTCATTCTCTCTGAGTCATGAAGTCCAGTGCCTGGATCTTGAACCATTCTCCACCTAACTTATTTCACTGGTTTCTCACTATTCAAAGGGGAAAGCATCTTAAGCATCTCCCTACAGAAAGGGGAAAACATTTTAAGATCAAAGCCATCATCTAAGACTTAATTATTTATTTTGGAAAATACTAGCTTTGTCAACGTCATCAAGCTTGATGACAAAGGTCTATGACAAAGTGTGATGTCAAAAGAACTTTAACATTAGAAGGTGCAGATCTTAGATTTGGATTCCATGCACACTTATGGTATGGAAAAGAGAAAACCAATAAAGAATTCCAACATCACTACATCAGAAAAGTGCTACTGAAAAGCTGGTTAATCTTTAAAAGTAAAATTTACACCAAAACACCAACTTGGATCTCACCCCAAGAAGTCTTCTTCAGAAGATGGATAGGAGAACAGAAAGACTGGATTAGATACAAAGACCTGCTAATCACAGAACCCACTGGGGAGCAAAGAATAAGAACAAGAGGTGAGTTAGCTGCAATTGGCTTTACTTGCCAATGGTTCCCTTACAAACAATTACTGGAGTGATTCAAGATGGATTTAAAAGCTTTGTCAAAGTCAACCTAGAGCATCTAATGTCAACTTACATTATCTAATGAAGGAGACATTAATATAATGAATTGAAGTTTTGGGGAGAATATTAAAGAGATTAAATAATGAAGGAATTAGAGTGTTAGGAGATCTCCTTGATGAACACGGAAGGCCATGGGGAATAGATAGACTTACTAATTTAATAGGTAAGAATTATTGGCTATACACAGTTGGAATAAATCATTCGCTACAAGAAATAATCAAAAATTCAAATCAGGTTAATGCAACCCCGCTCAAGGAGATCATTAAAAAAAAATTAGATGAGGGTAAATGTACGATTGGACAACTATATAGAGGAATGTTAGGTAATCAGACTAGAGTCCTAGATTGTTTAAAGGTAAATTGGGAAAGGGATTTAAAAATAGAAAGGGAGGATATTCAAGTATGGATACAAGAAATAAAGAAAAATAAGAACACTAGGATAAAAGAACAACAAATGAAATTGATTGGCTGATGGTATAGAACATCTTCCCAGTTAGCATTTTTTAGAGAAAATATATCCTCAAAGTGTTGGCATGGTTGCACGGCTAAAAGCATATATATACATATGTGGTGGGAATGTCCCTTTATTCAAAAATTTTGGGATAAGGTTAAAATTGAGATTTATAGAATAATAGATAAGGATATACAACTGAATAGGGAGAATTGTATAAAATGAAATTTAAAGGACAAGGGGCTGAAAAATAATGAGGAAAAAGTGGTTATAAATATATTAAAAGCAGCACAAGCTGCAATTTGGAATATAAACAAAGTCAATAAATACCTGGCTGAAAATTTATTGTTCGATATTTTGAGGGAAAGAAGATTAAAGTTTATGGGAATACTGAAGGAAGGAGGATGGAAATCAGGTTGGGAATTACTGCTTATAAAGATTAAAGAGGATATGGAGTACGGTGAAACTAATAATGTAATCAAATCCATATCCCACATTCTGAATGAAGATTTTTCTATATGAGAAGAATTAATTAAACCTCTGCAAAGCCATTGGGGGGAGGGGTGGGGGGATTATACTATTTTTGGAAAGTAACATCTGTGATTTGAATGTTAATCTGTTTTTCTAATTTAATCTGTAATAATATACATACATACATATATATATATATATAAATATAATGAATTGAAGTTTAGGTCTTTGTGACATTTGCACAGGGAACATAATATCTGGAGGAAGGAAACCACACTCTTCCACAAATACAGAACTTAGTTCTACTGTAGAAACACAAGATTTGCAACCCTAACTCTAAACCAGAGTTTGGAAAGGTTCATTTTCCAGCCTATGACAGGGGTCTCTGAGAAACATAGTGCAAAGAAATAACTTTTCTGAGTACTGCTTTCGATTGCAGATACTTTCATCCCTGGTAACACCTATGTGTTTACTGCACTCATACTGCTAAGAAAGCCTGAACATGACCTGTACTAGCTTCTGCTAAATGGTTTAGCATCTACTCACCCACTGTATTCTCTTGTAAGGGCTGTGCTTTGGCACAGAGGCAGAAGGGCAAAATGAGAAGCAGAAGCATCCCTGTCCGACAAGGGCAACGTGTGGTATCAAAATAATCCTGTTAAGCACACGCAATGGGTTCACCAGGAGGTGTCTTCAGCCAGATAGCTTTTGGAGTCTGAAGCCAAGCTCACATGAAGAGAGAGACTGTTCAGGGTACCGGGGATTTTGTCAGAGGAAAAGGATGAGGGGATCCTGGGAGGTTAGTAGTAGCCTTGACCTGCCCAGAGCAGCTCTGACTTGTAGAGACAATTTTTTTTACCTTTACCCATTTGCTGTGTTTTCAGACTCATCCTCCAATTGTTCTTTTGCTCTCTAGTGGCACCTCTGCTATCTTATCTGTTGGCCAAGGAAGGGCTACACAGACATCCTGTGGAAATGGGGATGGGGAGGAAAGATGGGTCATATTTATCACCATTTTCATTTCCCCCCATTCTGTTTCCTTAAATGGCTCAGAAGAAACAGTATATGAAGGAACAAAGTTTCATGCTTGAAGCTTCCAAAATGGAACAAGGGAGCATCTGGAGTGGAAAGGAGTGTGGAATATCCATCTCAACTCAACCGGGTATCCTCAACTGATATTAAATTTTCCTCTTACACGATAAAGGTAATTTCAGGCATTTGTGAAGGCTGATCTGCATCTTGTATTTCAAGAGTCATCTAAGTGACTGAAACAAAAGCAACAAAAAAATTCCATAACTTCAAGCTAGAGTTCAAAGGCATATCAGTGTTAGTCTGGATCAGTATGCAAAGCGATCTGTAGCAACTGTGAGACTAACTGAGAGAACAAAGTTGGTAGCATAAACTTTCATAGACTCAAGTCTACTCCATCAGATGCACGGAGTGAAGTGCCTAGGGACAGATCTATACAGTTATGAATGAGTTGGTTGTATGTGTGAATAGCAATAGAAATGCAAAACTTGTGGATATGTTGATGAAGTGACAAGTTCAGTTTTAACAACGGAAAGAAAAGGTCCGTTCCTAAGTACTTTACTCTGTGCCTCTGCCATATACAAACTTACGAACACACTAATTACAAGCAAGGAAAACATGCAAAATCCTGAAATATGCATTTTGTATTTCCCACAGGCCATACATTTTTTAGGACAACTGTCATCACAATATCCTAATGTTTTAAGGCTATGTATGGTAACAAAGATGGTGGTTTTCTCTTATGAACCCACTGGATGAGTCTCAGGCCCTTTCCGCACAAGGAAATTAAGACGGGCCAATGCGTCTTGTAACGGAGGTCATCTGCACCTTGGAGTGGGCTAGTTTCGGATTATTTACCTTTGTTCCACACCTAAGTCTGATTAAATGCACCTCCAAGTGGTCCTTGAGCATGCTATTTGAAAAACGGAAGAAACTGGTTTTTCTATTTTCTGGATCGCGCCAATTTGTACTTTCACAATGGTGCAGATGTGCACATTCACACCAATGTCAACTGGTGATCAGCAGAGGGCGGGCTGTTGGCATGGTCAGCTTCAGCGGTTGGTCCCACCCAACAAACGACAGGAAGTCGCCATTTTCTCATCCTCATAGTGTGGATCTATGACCTTGCACTGCTCTGAATTGGCGTGGAACATACAGAGTAGCCCTGTGGAAGGACATAAGGGAAAGTCCGCCTTGTTTCGAGCCCGGAAGAACCGATAAGAAATGGCATGAAGCGATTCACTAGCCTTGTGTGGAAAGGGCCTCAGATATTGATGGGACATGAAAGAGGGGCTCCTGATGACTGCAAGAGGTGAACAGTAGGTGGTCCTTTTGGGTATAAATATGTATCATAGCAACAAATAATATGGAATGTGACCTGTTTGCTGGACTAGAGCTATGCAAGGATCCCCAATTCACTTCCAGAGCCCAATTTGGCTATTCCAGTCCAGCTTCCATGTACTCCAAATCAATACAGACCTGATTTAAATTAGATTCCAAATCTGGATTGAGATTTAAAAACTTGGATTACAAGCCCTCCTGTTGACATGGGCTGGGTAACCATAATTGCTATCATATCCCCCTACTTACACATAGCTGAATGAAACATGAAGACTTGATGGAACCAAAAATTGGAATTCGCCTGCCAAATTACGGGTGAGTAGCTTTAGGGCTTGTTGTATCAGGCAGCTTTACAGTCCCCCCCCCCGCAAAGAACAAAACACAATGTTTCAAAGCATCTATATTCAGTTGAATGTTCAGGCTTAATCTTGCCAATTCATGTTGTTTTTGTCCTGACACTGTAGTACCGAGAGTGTCTTCCTGGAGCCTTTAAAAGTTCACCAAGTTTTTAAGTTGAAGAACTATGCCAAAGAGAAGCTTGCAGAATTCCTGAGTACTGGTGATACTAGGTGGGACTTCTGGGAGATGAAGTCCAAAACAGACTAAAGATTGAGAATGACTGGGCTAAAGTACTGCAGAGAAGGGTGCCACAGTGAGCAGGCACCAATGTTGCCCATAACTTGGTGGACAGGGACAGAATGGTTGAAGTATGCCGCACTGAACAGTACAGCGAAGGCCAGTGTAATGAGCAGACTTGAAACTTTGTCCCTTTGAGACAAAGGACCTTGTGAAACTTTGCTATATATTGTAGAAGGCAGAGGGAAAAACCAGGAACTTGTTCTAATGGGTATCAGCTTCATCCAAGAGCTTGCCCCATCCTAAAACTTGCCATGTGAAGAAAAGCTACATAGCCACAGAATAAAAGCCAAATAGTAAGGACTGATATACAGCAGACAAGAAGAAAAAAATCCTGAAGTTTTCACTGCATAGCTGTTAAAAAGAATTGTTGGTTTTGGGCTCTTAAAAGACAAACTGCCACTGAATGCAGCAAGTCAAGGGAAGTTATGTGCTGCCATATTTACTTGGAGGCTGATGTATTCTACAATTTAGGATCAAATAAAAACGTGACAAGTTTCAGCTTCAAATTTCTGATGTGAAGTACAAGGACATATAGGAATGTTATTTCCCAACCATTTATTCTTTTCCTCCTAACCCCAGCTCATGTTTGCAGCCTAGTGTTATTCATCTGGACACTAGTCGCTTCTTCCATAGTTGATCAATGGAAAACCATTAGAACAAGATGATCAGTGTGGCCTCTTGTTTATGACTGCGCTGCACAGAAGACAAAAAGTGGTGCAAAGATATTACCCTCCATCATAAGTTGTTAGCTCACACAAGTCTGTGGAGTTTCTAGCCTCCAGTGAACTTGTCCTGCTGCATTAAGGATTAACATTTGAAATATTTCTGAATAAGCAGAAGTGTACAGTATATCACAGGAAAAGAGCCTGCAAGAAATTTCCTGCCACCACAGGGTCACTTTCTAACCTGTAAGTGCTTCTAACTCTCATTCAGGCAACACTTCTTTATTTAGATTCCTATAGGTTCAAAAGAGCCAGCCTGCTGTATTGGTCTGAGTGCTGGACTAGAAGCCCACGGTTTGAATCTCTGCTTGGCCATGGAAACCCCACGATGTGATCTTGGGCAAGTCACACTCTCTCTGAGTTCTGAGGAAGGCAACAGGAAATCACCTCTGAACAAATTTTGCTAAGGAAATCCCATGACACATTTTTCTTAAGTCTTCAATGACTTAAAGGCATACAACAGGTTCCAAATAAATAGCTTACATAAAATAGAACAGCTACAGTTTCACCATCTTAGAAAGATACTTTTGAAAAGCAACTTTTAAAATTACTTAGTCTCCATTACACATTATAGCATTTGAAAAGTAATCCATACACTTACGCTTTACAAGGTTTAAACAGGGTATACATTTGTTTGTGTTTGTGTGTGTGTTTTGTGTCTTACTTGTTAGTTTGGACTGCTTTTTGTTACTTTTCAAGAACTGTTAGCATTCCTAAAAGAATGCTGTAAAAGTTAAAAAGTTTCTGTCTTAAATGCTTTAAGATTTCCTTTAAATGTAGTGGTAGAAAAGAACTTTAAAACAGTACAGCAGGAAAGTTGCTAGCTTTCTACTTGTTTTGCTTTTGAAACGTAACTTTAGTTTGCCTCATAAGGGTAACCCCATTACAGGTAATTACAGTAGGTGTAACGTTGCTTCCAAATACTGAATTACTGTGTGCACATTTGGAAGAGATGCAGCCATTTGCTGGAGCCAATTCTCTTTTCCTAGCCTGCTGTACTAAAACAAGTGATTGGAGAACTCTGCTTGGTTCTATTTTGACTATCCAGTTTTACGGGAAGCCATAGGAAGCATTCATTTTCTGTAATCTTTCCTACCAAATATAGTCCTGACAAAACTCAGGAGGTGGGAAGAAGAAAAATAACACTTATTATGGATGAGGTGAAATTGCCGCACATGGCGAGTCCTTGCCTGCAGTTCGCTGGAGGTTGCATAGTCTAGATAAGCCTGGACATGCTTCTAAGATTGATTGCTGGGGGTCAAGGAACTAGGAAGACGAGATTTTGGTAAACAAATTACACTAGGAATCTATGAGTTCCTATCTCACCCAACAAATGTTAAAACAACAACCACCACCATCAAACAAAATTGCTTGACTTTAACAGAATCACTGCTGGAATAGTATGCACAAATAGGAGGGATAAAAATAATCTAGCACAAGAGAGAGCTGGACCAAAATGGATAAAATAAGAATTTTGGAGACAGGGAAGAACTCATGGGCAAATAAAATCCAGATCTCTCAAACCAGTCCTCAGTGCTCCATCCTTATACTTTGCTATGGATACTGGGCACATACATCAAACTTTTTAACCTTGTGTGCCTATTATTTCATGCATGTTTCAGCAGGCTTTGTCCATGCACAGGTGGTCTGAGAAAATAGTGAGGGGAACAGGACATGGCAAAGTAGTTTAACCTCTCAAAGACAAGAAAGTAGTCCATCCAAAGGAAGAGAGAAAATTACACTACTAGACGAGGAAACACATTAAATGACTTGTATAACTTCCACATAACCAAGTTGGGATCAAGATCACCTTGTGCTTTGAGGAGGAGAAGGAAATCTTCCAATTGATGGACGGTAATGGCAGGGAGTAGGAAGAAGAGGCAGCAGACTAAGCATGAAGTAGGTGGAGGGTGGTCCAAAATGTACTGGGCACCAGGACCTATTTTAAAAGCATTTGGCTTTATAATTCTTCACAACATGGAAGATATGGATATGGAAGATATGGATCTTACATATGTAGGAGCCAGGGCCCCAGTAAGTTACTTGACTTGGGTCCTGTTTAAGTTAACAGTGCAAATTAACTATAACACAAGTCCAACCCTTATGTGGCTTCAACCCATAAGTAACATTTTTTAACACATTCTGGGAATGTCCTGATGTGGGATGGGCAATTTGTTGATTTTGTTTTCCCTCATGTTTAAGATTTGTGAACTTCTTTGACTTCTGATTGAAAATGAAGTGAAACAAAATTTTCAACCGTCCCTAAGTGGGCTGTTTTCCTGGCCCTCAAAGCAATTCTATCTGGTGCCAGCATTGCCTTAAATGGAAATAACAGGCTTATGCATGCTCACTTGTACATTTTATTTTTTCAAGGTGTAGGAAATAGAGATATCCATGCTTGAATGCATTTTATTTTGTATGCAATGTTTATATTCTGGACATATTTGCATGCTGTGGTACACTCCAGCTCAACTGTAGTGAGTATGAAGACTTTATTCATTAATGGCATCAGGAATTTGACTAGACATTGGGGCTGGTTGGTCTAGGAGCATGTCTTCCTATTCACCCTTGGAAGAATACAAGCCACAGAAAATGTTCCTCCTTAGATTATGACAGCACAGTTAGAAGCAAAAAGACTTGAGTTACTGGAGCACCAGAACTTTTTTTTCAGTCTTGGAATACCTCTCCTCGTTTCCTCTCCTATGTGTCTTCTGACTTCTGAAGACACTGCAAGCCACAAATCAAAAGAGAACAGTTATATTCAGGTGAAGATGAGAGTCTTTTGGATATTGTAATGTGGCTCTCTGCGGGCACCCGCATCATTGAAGTACACAGTTCCTGCCAATCCCAGTAATGTCCAAAGACAGTTTCTATTCTGGATTCTACAGGAGGAGAATTTTCCATATGAAAACTGTTAACATTGTGCTCACATGTCCTAATAATGGGCAGATAAACTCTGTACAGCCAGTGCAGTGTAGTGGCCTGAATGTTGGACTATGACTCTGGAGACCATGGAAATCTAGTGGGTGACCTTGGGTAAGTCATACTCTTTCAGCCTCAGAAGAAGGCAAAGACAAACCCCCACTGAACAAATCTTGCCAAGAAAACCTGTGATAGGTTTGCTTTAAGGTTGCTGTAAGTTGGAAGTGACTTGAGGACAGATAACAACAATAAACTCAATAAATTGGTGTAACACATACCCCATTTCTATGCACCCATGGGTCCCTGCTATCTCTGCCAAAATCCTATTAATTATGTATAGCATATAGGATGTTTCTTAACAGATCACACACTCAGCAATCTGGGAAACCAGTAGCATGCTCCCTATACTCCATTTCCTAGTAGAATCTTTGGGTTTTGTATAGTGGCAATTTTGGTGGCAGGAAGGTATGCAGAAGAGCTGGCATGGTGTAGTGATACGAGGGTTGAACTAGGACTCTGGGAGACTAGGGCTTGAATCCCTGCTTGGCCATGGAGACCCACTGGTAACCTTGGGCAGTTCAGGCTCTCTCAGCCTCAGAGGAAGGCAAAGGCAAACTCCCTCTGAACAAAACATGCCAAGAAAACCCTGTGATAAGGTTCACCTTAGAATTACCATAAGTCAACTTGAAAGCATACTTCAAGAAGAGTGTGGACTCCAGTGGGTACAAGACAGTCCCTCGCTCTTGGGAAGTTGTCTTCTTCTGCTTTGTAAGAAGGACATGGAAGGCATAGGCTGCACATGGTGCTATTCTGTAATTGAACAGGGGCAGAGTATCAAATAAAACTAAATGCCGAAAGGGGGAAGAACTACTATGGATGACAATATCAGACCACCAATGAAATTTAGTAGTGACATAACGCACTGCTCCTGCCTCCAGAAAATAGTTCTCATGCTCTTGAGCTAGATAATGAAATCATTCAGACATGCAAAGGAGAAACAGTTATAGGAGCACACAGCCCTAATATGCTCTGGATATATGCCTGCTCCTTTCAAAGTAAGAAGGCAACATCTTTAGAGACTGTAATCTCCTGTGTCTTAAAAGAGTTGATGAGGGAAGCAACCAGAGAGAAGGCAACCCTCCACCTAAACATACATGACACACACGATCTATTGCAAAATGTACATTGTTGAATCAATTAAAAAGTGACCAATTAGTCCATTGCTAAATTTTCATAGTTGTTGTTGCTAATGGCTATCAAGCTGACTTTGACTTATGGTGACCCTAGGAATGAAAGGTCTCCAAGTCACCCTGTCATCAACAGCCCTGCTCAGGTCTTGCAAACTCAGGGCTGTCGCTTCCTTGATTGCGTCTATCCATCTGCAGTGTAGTCTTCCTCTTTTCCTACTGCCTTGAGCCTTATCAAGCACTATTGTCTTTTCTAATGAGTCATCTCTTCTCGTCATTTTTCCAAAGTATGACAGTGTCAGCTTAGTCATCTTTGGCTTCTAGGGAGAGTTTAGCCTTGATTTGCTCTAGGAGCCATTTATTTGTCTTTTTGGCAGTCCAAGGTGTCTGCAGAACTCTCCTCCAAGCACCATATTTCAAATGAAATTATTCCCTTCCTATCATTTTTTTTCACTATCTTAACTTTCACAGTCATAAATAGAAATCAGAAAATGCAATAGTGTAGACAATCCTGACTTTGGTTTTCAAATTTTCATAGGTATACATCTAAATGGATGGGAATTAGTTAGAAACAATTTTCCCATGGATAAAAAAACCAAAGCTGGTGCTATGAAAGGAGAGTTATTATGTTGCTTGATGTTTTCTTTATCTCAGCATTTTAACGTTAAAGAGATGGATGGAAGAAAACATTCATTCAGAAATCTTTCTTGCATTTTATTTTAGGGACATTCCAGGCCCAGTTCCATAATCTGTATTAGTTGGCCCCACCTGAGAAAAAGGAAAGGTTCATAAATCAAAGTATTACCATTTGTTGTAACCAATGAGTAAATTAGGATAGATAGAAAGGTACTGTTATTCCAACAGAGCAGCAGCAACCTTTAATAGACTACCTGGCTGAATACTAATCTCGTATAGGTGCTTTAAATCAATGAAGTGTAATAAGAAAATCTCCTGGCACTCAATACCTTGGGATTAAAGCTAAGAAACCAAATATCCTGCTCACTCTAATTTTAGGCAAGCAGCCACGTAAAGAAAAAGATTTGCAGTGCTGTAAAGTAACAGGACTCTCACAGGGAATTTAGCTTCAGTTGAACTTTTTAAACTGTGCATATCACTTAAATTTCATCTCCAACTGTGTTGATATAAATAATAATGTTTATTTATAACGCCCTTTACACCAAAGGGCAGAACATTGACATACACAATCAGGGACAAAGACAATAAAACAAAACACCACAACAATACATGGAATGAAATCCTCAACACCCCACCAGTCACTACCCATCTCAGCACCTTAAACACAGCTCAGTGGCTTAAGATGGTGAGTCAAAGAGGAAGGTCTTCAACCGTTTACAAAAATGGGTGAGATCCTTCTCCAGATGGAGATCCAAAAGAAGACTACTCCACAAATGCAGAGGCAAATCTCGAAAGGTTCGCAGCCTTGACAGAGCTGTGCACATTGGTGGAACAGACAATAATCCTTTGCCTGTAGATCTCAAATTCCTGGATGGAACATATCACACAAGCCGAGCTGCGAGGTACTGAAGGAAGTTAAAATCTTTAAATACCAAAGCCTTAAAACACCAACACCAAAAATCTGAAACAGGTCCTGGTCTGAACTGGTAGTCAGTGAAGGGATCTATAGGGGAAGAAACAGGCTGCCATGTTTTTTCTGTACCTCTGCTCCAAGCCAGCTCAGAATGGGCTTTGAAGCCACTTTCTTAGGACTGGACAGCACCCATTAACTCCCATTAACTCTGCATCCCAGCAAGTTGCAATTTGATACCTCAGTCCCTCTTCTCCCAAAGAAGACTGTGCTCTGTCCTGCTGATAGCCAGATGCCTGTACCCCCGTACCTGAATTTTTATACCATCTTACCTGATAAAGAGTTCTGGAGAATTCAAAAGCTTTGGTGACAGTTTTAACACAGACAGTTTTATGTACATACCTTTGACAGTTAGTGTTTCTGGAGGCTGTGACTTCAGACAGCTAAGACCTCATGTAACTGTATACTCTTTAGATTCATCCGTAGTTGTATCTATCTATCTGCCCGCCCATCCATCCATCCATCCATCCATCCATCCGCCTTCCAAATTTGCCAGTTTCCTCATTCAGTTGTCATAGACACAATTTCAAGAAAAAGTAGACTTGAGTTAAAGACTAGTCATCTTAAAGACTAACAATTGCATGAACTCTCTGGATTGCATGAGCTGTATTTGAGGTTATGCACCAGCTGCATGAACTGTACTTGAAGTCCTGGATACCACCAGTTCATATATCTGATGAAGGGGGCTGTTGTCCATGACAGCTCATGTTTTAACATATTTGTTAGCCCTTAAAGACTCTTGAGTTTTCGCTGCAAAAGACTAAGATGGCTATCCCTGTCAAAACTGGTAATTATTTTAAAAAAATTGCTACGTAATTGCCAATTGTGTGGCTAGATAATAGCAGGAGGGCCTCCAGTTACTATGCTGAACTTGGAAGTAATGGGGTTCACAACTGAATGGCCCATCAGGAAGATTCGATACAGAATGCAAATGAGAAAAAAAAAGTCCGGGATTGAAAGATGAAGATAGAAGTTAAGGAAAATCTGGCAGAAGCAAAATAAAAAAACTAGAAGAGCTGATGACAAAAAACTGGGCCAGGGAATGTAGGACTAGGGATATAGTAGGGCTAGAGACATAGAAAGTATGGAAAGGCCAGACTTGTCTTGCATCCATAAGCTGTTAGGAAACCAATGAAGTTCTCTACTCCACTGCAGAGCAGAATCTGCATATATATATTCCTTTTGTCAGGAAAGCCTAAGTGAAGCTTCTGTAGCATCTTCCTTGCACTTTAAGCACTACCGTGGGACAATCTTTCAACATCTACTGCAAGGCAAATGGATTTTATTAGCCATGATCAGCAATACATGTAACAACATACTTATACGGAAGGCCACTCAATACAAATCAGTCAAGCACGTCAGTCAGTCACAGGTGGTAATAAAGTCCATACTAGTTCTTCACTGCATATTCATGTGAGGTACTTGCATTGGAATCTGCAGGAAACCACAGCTTTTCAAAACACAGATACTCAAAATACAATAGTCTATGTGTGATATACTACTAGAAACTATTATCAATGAGACTCATATTTTTTTTCCTTCCTGGAAAGATCTTCCACATAGTATTACTGTAATGCAAGAAGTGACCCTCAAGGCATTGTGGTTTTATCTTGTTTGTAAATGGAGGATGTCAAGAAAGTTGTTTTTTAAAAGTTAAATAGTTGCTAGAGAGTTAGCAAACATTCTGATCCCAGACTTTCCCCTTTCAGTAGGGCATAAAGGAATTTCAGCACAATCCAGTTCAAAAACTGAATAGTTATTTATTGTTCCAGAAGTACATTGCTCTTTTATACATATTTAATAAATGATACAGGATTTTTTACACATGTTCAGTATTTTACTTTATTTTTAAGGACTTTTCTCCATGCCCCCTCCCTCACCCCAAACACACACAAAGGATTCCGCTACAGGACTGCTCATTTTCTTCCTTTTTAAAATGCTGCATATAAAGAGGATAAAACAGGTATTTAGAAAAACAAAACCCAAAAACATTAACTGAAAACAGACAGAGGAAGAAAGGTGAGGGGAGGAAAACACCTTGAAACATGCATCCATTCAGTCCAACATGCCATTGAGTGAGAGGAGGCAGCAACAATCCCGTCTGCGTTTCCACATCGGCAAGGCACCTGGCGTCTGGTTTATATTTATTTTATACACTTTAAAACATAGTTCTCCAGAAAGTGGGAGCCTCTCGCCTTAACACAGTGAGAAGTAGTGAACTGGAAGGAAACACCTGGCCTTTCTGTGAATTAAGCTTAAAGCCATTCTCCTACCTCCATCCTGTCTCCACAGTATTTATCAAACAGGATGATAAGAAGAGGCTGATTCCACTCAGTGCAGGATGCAAGATCCAGTTATTAAAAAAAAAAAAGATAATAATAATCAGCTGGTTTGCAAAAAGTGGAGGACGATGAAGAGTGTCATTTCCTTAACTCTTTAAGTAAGAGAGAGAGAGGTTTGCAATCTGCCACTTCACAGAAATCCTGACCCTTAGGCAACAAACATTCTTTTAAAGCTACTTAAATAAGAGAGAGCTGTGAACCAAGTTGGAACTCTATGCCTTTTGTTTCAGCCCACTGAAAAAACCTCTAAGCCAGGCAAATTCATTGACACATTATTTACTTTTCTAGGCAAACATCAAATGTAATAATCACCACAATTCTAAAGCTGCTTCACAAAGCTGCTTCATATAGCATCAGGATTCTGACCCTATTCATTCATATAAATATATATGAAAATATATAGATATATGAATGTATATGCACATACATACATACCTGTTTTGATTTAATAATCCAAGTGGCTAAAAAAAGAAATTGGGTTGGAAAGAGTGAGGTGGTGGTGGCATTTTCCCCCTTAAGACTGAGTATGAAGGATTCTGTCATGCAACATCACCATTTACACGTAGTAATAGATACAGCGTAGTGGGACACGCTGAAGTTTTAAGAAGGTATTAAGTTGTAATTCAAAGAGTCAATGATCAAGGGTTCAGGAACAAGAGGCCTTCAGTTTGTGATCCTGATGAAACTGAGTATATCAGTAACCATTCAGTATAGGAGAACATCTACTTGATAGTGGGTTGGTATAGGAAGCTCATGATTTCTTTTTTCTTTCTTTTAAGTGAAAAGCAGCTCCACATTAAAGGTACCCTCCCTCTACCTCCAAGACACATTGTCCAGTCTCGAGGACAGAGCTGTTAATGGAGGCAGAGCTCTAATTCGCATCACCAACCATAACCTCTTAAAATGGCTTGACTTTTCTTCACTTTTGTGCACATTTATTTATTATGATTGGTATTTTGAAAGAGAAGGTTGTTTTTCCTTAAAAAAAAAAAGCTGAGCAGGCTGCTGGCGCATCATCAAGAGGCAGACACTGCAAAGCTGGAAAAATATGCCCCTCCCCTTAATGAAATGCCCGACTTTTAAATGTATATTTTCAAAAAGAAAGTTTGAATGTGACAATATTTGCTAAGCCCCTTGAAAAGACTTAACATCCCACAGTGCCTGATCTTCTGGCTGAACACATTGCCCTCTCCCCAGCCAAAGTCCTTACTTGCTTCTGAGTGATAAAAAAGCCCTCTACCCCCACAAGACTTCCCAGCTTCCACCTGCGATACTTTAATTAAAGAGGCGAGAGCTATGAACAGATTTGCCAATTCTGCCAGGGTCAAGAGGTCTTCTGCTGGTCAGTCTTTATCGCTGATTTGTCGGACAGGCAAATGCACCTGCAAGGGGTCCCGAAGCCTCTTAAGATCCAATTCTGCCTGAAAATTAAGAAAAGAGAAGCCATAAAAAACATCTTTCCCTTTGGCATGCTGTACATTTCTTTACTGTTCCAGCTAGAACACTTAAAATGTGTAAGGAAAATGCGAACTTGATATCATCCAAAACAATGATAGTAGGTAAGCACAGATGTTATTTAAAAGTATCCAAATGAAATAAAGAACAAACAGAATTCAGCAGAATACTCATCCCTCTTGTCAAATAGACTACAAACTCATTCACTGATGCTCAGAAATTTCAGCAACTGTAAAGCCAGCAACCTTCTCAGTAGTGGAACAAATTGCTTATCTCCATGTTAGAGATTATGAAAAACCCACGTGATAAAGCCTATTTCTTAGACACAACAAAAGAATCTGGCATCCCACGGAATCCAAGATAATGCCATTAGAGCAGTGGTTCTCAACCTGTGGGTCCCCAGATGTTTGTGGACTTCAGCTCCCAGAAGCCCCAGCCACTACGGCCAATGCTCAGGGCTTCTGGGAGCTAAAGTCCACGAACATCTGGGGACCCACAGGTTGAGAACCACTGCAATAGAGGAAATAACATCATCTTACATAGGTGATTGAAGCTGTCAACTCTGTTTTAAAGAAAAAAAAACTGGCAAGCTGGTATGTGATGGGCCAAAGGCACTGGGTGCCTACAGATGGGGTTAAAACAGTGGTTCTCAACCTGTGGGTCCCCAGATGTTTTTAGACTTCAGCTCCCAGAAGCCCTGAGCATTGACCATAGTGGCTGGGGCTTCTGGGAGCTGAATATCTGGGAGCACAAATATCTGGGGACCCACAGGTTGAGAACCACTGGGTTAAAAGAAAGAAATCTTCACTGGGCCAATTCTAAAGTTCACCAATCTTTGTGGTATTGCCTATATGAGAGAATGTGGTTTTATTGACTGGATCAATAACACATACACACAACACACACTATTCTGTAAATCAGATGCCATGAAATGGAAATGAGCTAGTCTACATGGGATTACATCTATGGATTTACCCCCATATTTGTAATTTCTTAATCCTTTCCTGTGCACAATTCTATGTCCCCACAGCCACTACATGAGTCACCCAAAATGTTCCCACAGACTATATGTGAAGCAGTCTGCGAACAAAGTTTAAAAGGAGTTAATCTTAGATTATACAAAAGGTTAAAAGAAAAGGGGGGGCATGAAGTCATTTCATGGGAAATATACATGACTATTCAACTATAACCACTACATGAAATCTTCACGTACTTCCATCTGCTGGAGCCAAGAAGCCTTTACTAAACATGCTCACAAATAGTGGGCAAAAGGCTTGAGGCATGATAACCACTGCTCACAAGAGAACTCAGCTAGCCTAAGGGAACTAAGAGCACAGACACTTCAAATACTCCCATGTAACCAGCAGAGCTGTACATATTTAAAAGAATTTGTCAAGAAAACGTTGGACCAAACCTGAAGAAAAATACTTTGTGATGTGGGTCATTAAGTGCACCTGTGGAGAGAGAGCCATGTGACTCTAGCTGAGTCATGCTGATGAGCAATCAGGGGAGAAGGTTGCATCAGGTGTGGGGAGAATGCAAAGGCTGGCAGGATTGCATCAGCTAGTGTGAGTATAAATGTAGCTGAGAGCTAGCCAACAAGTTGCACATGGTGCTTCATGTGTCTGCCAGAGACTCTGTCAGAAGGAACAAGCAAAGGGATGCTGGAATGCTTTCTGGAGATTCTTGTAAATATGTACACATTGTAACTCAAGAATAAATTGCCTCCTTGATGGAAGAGAACAATTGGTATGGGTGAGTTTTTACTGGCTATAGTGCATTGCTGCTAAGTTATTCTCTGCTGCTGGGCACTGTTCCAAAGCCGTGGGAGCAATCTCTGCTATATTTTGGGTGTGACAGAATTTACTTCTTTAATCTCTGCAGAACATAGCTTGGACTTGCACCATCATATTGACTGCCGTTTCAATTGTAAATGATTGGTTTAAAAAAATGAAAGTGGAAAGTGCATCAATTATGAAACACCAGCACAGGAAATATTAGCCTCCCTGCCCCTTGCTGCCACTGAATTACTTCCTTACCTGAGCAATAGCGTCTTTGAGTTGATTGTATTTTTCTAGATCAAAACGTGTCTTTTTGGCTCCTTTATGGAAAAATAATAAGTACTGCCTGTCTCTGGCATCTGGGTATACGTACTCCTGCAGAATGTAGGAACAAATTGAAAACAATTATCAGGACACAAACTATTACCTATTAATAAAAGAATTGGGAGAGACAAGGACTACACTTTTGATTAATTAGTTCCTGTATTAAAAGTAGGAAAGAGGCAATAATGCATCACAGAACATCAAAGCAGATACACAGTCAGGAAAACAAGCATGAGGTCTGGTTATCAACTGAATTGTGAGAAAAGATGAAGCTTATAAAAAAAAACCACCACGACAACCACCACCAAAAACCTACAAGCTGCTCATTATCTTACTTCTGGTTAAATTCACATGAACGAATTGACCTATGTCAGACTTCTATATTCTTTGGGATGCAGTGGTAACCAAGTTTTGACAGCTTGGTCAGGGCATGGCTACACTGTTTTCTGGAATGAATTTTTAATGTAAAATGCACCACAGACCAGAGCAGCTGGTGAGTAAATATAAGCTAACTCCACATGACACAGTTCTGGGATGTGTATGACTTGGGAAATACAATCCCATATACAACCCAACTCTGTGGCATAACAGACGTGTGACAGGTGATATAAAAACCACCCACAAGGTTGTAAACCTGTGTCACATTCAATGGATCTGGATCTATATCTATATCTATGTCTATGCTTGTGTCTGTTTCTATGCCTATATCATCTTCTACTATATATAAAATAAAATTTGGAAGACATTGCCACCCCTGCCACACCAATGCTCTCAGGTATAAAAAAATGACTTCTAGCCTACATTCAAATAAAATTAAACATAGAAAAAGTATATTAACAACAGTTCAAAGGCAGCCTGGATGCTGTGGCCATAGGCAGAAGGAGCAACAAGGAAGTACTCCTTTAGAAGAAAATGTGTTGCTGTAACACAAGTCCTAATACTTTCACTTCCATTTTAAATAACATTTTAAATAACATGGGGATATTTTAAATAGCATGGGAATTGATTTTTTGAAAGCTCTCAGAAACATAAAGTTGAGGGAAGGCGAGCTCTGGCCCTAGAATACATTATTCCTTAAGTTAGACAAGAAAGTCAATGTAAAAAGGTAGGGAAACAAATTAACAACCCTACCCTTCAACTACTGGATTCACCATTGCTGCAGTTACCACTGGAATTCAGCAGCAACTACTGCAGCTCTCTACAGTGCAGGAAAGTGCTAGAGCATCCTAAACCAATGAGACCACAGGGCAGAGCACCCGTTGGTCTTCTTCAAGGTGCAGGGACTAAGAAAGATGTCAAAATTTTGCAGGCATGAATTATGACAGCTGCCCAATCTGCAGCAGTTGAGGGATGGTGTGAAGGCTGCAAAATAAGAGCGCAAGGGCTTCATGCAACTGACAATCAAATAAAGCTGCCCATAAGATGACACCAAACAAGTATCCACAGTGCCCATTTCACACACATGTGTGTGGATAAGGATGAAGAATCAAAAATACCACAGATATTCACTTAGTCCTAAAAACCATGAGCAATATGGCTCACGAAATGTAATTTTTACAATGATTTTCAAGGACTTCCCTATAAAATTGAACAAAACCAAATCTCACCTGACGCGTTACCACAAAGTACGCATACATTGCCATGGCGCTACCATATGTGATGAAGTAGGTGACTGGCTCCATAATGTCCCAAGAGTACTCCCACCAGGTAAGTCGGGCAAGAATTCCAAACTGGGTGGCCATGTAAGCCAAGCCACCCCATAGTACCCAGGTGGTCCTCTTCTCTGCTTTTCTGCAGATTTCCATCCTAACCTGCTGGACAAAAATGTTCACAATTACTATTTTTAAGGAAACTACAACATGTAATCACTACATACATTAAAAGAGATCATTCAAAGAGATCCAGAGATCTAAGTGTGCTTAAGTAGACTGAGTGCCTCACATACTTAAAGATAAAGATGACTCAGATCTTTTCCTTTTGTACAACAAGATTCCCTTCTGTTAAAGTCCAATGTCCTGGTATAACTACTTTTAACTGAGGTGTTCCCCTACCCCAGTTCTTTACATATGTAGGAAGGGGACAGAAAAGATACAGAGGCATGCTAGGTGGACAGTGACAGTGGCTGACTATCTGCCACTTCTGAAGCTCTGCCAGCTCACTCTGGCTAGGGCATGAGATGGTATCCAGAGTAGTTACCAAGTCCAATCCTACTGCCTCTTAGGGGACTGAGGGAGTTTTAACTGAAATGCATCATCTTGGGGCCTTCTACTGTTGAAAATAATGCCACTAGATGTCTTACACTGCAGATCTTTCCATGGGCATTATCAGGGGCCTTCAGAGGGAACCTACTACCCTGCTGACAGAGCTCTTCACCACCAGGAGAAGGGCCCTTTCACTCCATCCTAATTCCCCTTGTAGAGGCACTGAAAGGGAGACAGGATTATTCTGTAAAGAGAATCATATATACCAGGGGGAAGCAGTGGGAGGGAGAAAAGCTGTTGTTCACATAAACATGGCTAAGTTGGATCTTGTTACTGGTTTGGAATAAACATACCTTCTGTTCTTTTAAAGCTCAGCTAAACTCAATTTAATCTTTAATGCTGCATTTATAGTATCCAGTTTCTTTCGGGGGTGGGTAGGAGAGAGAGGCATAGAACTACTTCCCCTGGCTCTTGTTCCTGAAATTTCTCTTGCTGTTTCTTGTGGGCGTGCTCAAAAGAGTAAAGAGCAAGAAAACATTTACTTGCGAAAAAGTACCTAAGACTGCATGTTAAGCCAGATGCTGTGGTGCTTATTCATGAGTAGATCTGTTGCTCTATAAGGTGCTGGGCTCCAGCCTGACATGGAAACCTGGATCGAACCTGCCACAACCAGTTTAACTGTCAACGGATGGGCTATAGATTGTTGCTAGAATCTTTCCTTGAATATATAAGATGCAGTTAGGAAGGATTTCAGCCTGTACTTTTAAGCATAAGGGCAGGTTGCAACAGAATCCTTCACAACCAACAAATCTGCCTCTAAGGTGGTAGTCAGTGTTAATTAAATGTTTCAGATAAGACACCTAATCTAAGAAGGGCTTCAATCAATACAAAACCCAGAAATGAAGCATGAAACAGCAACTCGATTTGAAAGGTAGTAAGCTATGCCAACAGGACCCTTTCAGATGTAAACATTCCTAGCTTACTAAATCAATGTGCAGACTTTGTGCATAAACTCTGGTGTGACCAGGCTGGTCATGTTTGAACAGAGCACTCCGTGTCTTAACTAAGAACTTAACCGGCTTCAAGTCATGATCTGTTGCTGGTTTGTAAACATGCATGAAACTAGAGGTTCTGTTTTGGACCTAATGGAGAGCTACAGTCCTCCCCCTACATCCGCAGGTTTGACCTTTGTAAATTTGATTATTTGTGAGGTACGTGCTTGCCTCCCACCCACCATTTTCCTCCTCCCATTCCCTTTCATTCCTTCCCCCAGGCTTGCCAGGCTTGTATTTAAAATGGATGTTTTTTTTCTTTTCATGTGAGCAAAGTTCCCTCCCCCCACTGCTAAAGGCATGTCCTCTCTCCCATGTGGCTGCACTTTCTGCTGTGTAATGGCTGCTAATTCGGTCAGGTGCTCTCTTTGCTCCTACCCCTCCTTTTCAAGATGGCCACCAGAAGAAACTAGAAGAACTATGCTCTTCTCCCTTTGAGGGGAAAGTACCAGTAAGCCCATTGCTGTGTCTCCCTCCACCACGCTGGGGCCAGGAGAAAGGAATGGGAGGGGGGAGCTTTAGAGGGAAATCATGGGGAGTGGGAGTTATTCATGATTTTTCCACTTTCACAAGGGCTCTGTGCCCCTAATCTTCATGAATGTGGTGGGGCTACTGTACTGCAAACTAGGACTGGTGTGTGCCAACACTGGCACACAGATAAGGAGTAAGCACGTGGACCCAGTGTTCACTCCCAGCTTGATCAACCATGATGAAGATGCTGGAAACATTTAGTTTGAAACAAGTTCATTGTCTGACACTCAGCATGTAACCTGTGGGATATATTATAAATATGAAAGAGCAAGAATAAGACTAGGAAATTTGAATAGAAACCAACCTGTCCCCCCCTTTTTCTTACTGGTTTTTACTCAAAGAAATGGGAAAAGTGACAGTAAACAGTCCAGGGACAATGTGCTAGATGACCCCTCCACCAAAGTTCTGTAACTTGGTGTAAGCTCACCACAAATTACGTCCAAAGCAATCAAATATAAATTTTGCTGTGAGTGGTCAAGTTGGAAATGCTACCAATTCATGAGAGTACTGTGATACATGTAGCGGATATAGCACACATAGTGAATTTTCCCAGGAAATGATCTTTCAAGTCAGTATCTGGATACTGGAACATTTCAGATTTAGTATGAAATCTTCAACAATAGCCCAAGAAAGTTCATTTCACATGAGAAAAATAACTCACTTTGAACACTTCCGTTTGGCGATTTTGCAAAAAATGTGACATTACATGAAGCAGGTTTTCCTTTAGGCTCCGTATCTTACTAGCATCAAATAGCTAGTAAGCTGTTTCAGGTGTGGTTGTTAGCCCATAATGCTGTTTGTGCTACATATTCACTTGTCAGATCAAACTGGAGCGTAACTTAAAGCAAAAGCCCTCACCTTCTCCAGGGGTGCTAACTGCTGCTTGAGGTCTTCTAGCCGTCCAATCAGTTCCTTCTCCTTATTCAGCTGGTGCTCCTCGATACACAGTGTGGTGTATAGCTGCTGAACCAAAGTCTTTACATCATTCAGCGTAGTTGCATCTTCGTGGCTTAGGAGATCTAAAGAAACGGAAGGATCTTTCAGTGTTCTGTTCTTCATAGCTACTGTTCTTTCAGCAACTTATCAGAACCAAAAGGGTAAGTCTGTTCCATTTGCACTCAGGTTTATAGAAACAGGTGAAATACAGAATTACACTAATCTGGTTTAAAAGAAAGGCTTACTGAAGGTTACAGTTTAAAGAAAAACACTTAATATGGGAAATTATTTTCTTTTGCACTCCTAAAATGAAATAATAATCCAAACTTGAGGGTTAGTCATTTGCTTGTACTTGCATCTCTTGTGATACAAATCTATGAATAGGCACAGTTCTAACAATTCTACAAAAGATAATTTTCTCTCACAAATTACAGGAAGAGGACAGCCCAGTACATCAGCTCGGTCTTTCATAATCTAAATTCATTATTAGGCCATCCTTTACACTGTGTTTTTCTCTGCTTCCCTTCATCTCTCACAGCCAGTCCTGCAGTTCTAATAGCTAAAGGCAAAGGCTTCCAATAATCTGGGTATGTACTGGTTTTGCGACATAACTCAGGAGAATGAAAATTTAATAGGCAAAATGGAAGCTCTAAAGATGTCACTGTTTAGTACTCAGAATTCACAAGGATCTGAGATCAATGACTACCTGGTCTAAATCAATTTAATGTAGTTATGGCACCAGTGTCGCTTTATGTAAAACTTATTAACATAACTGGAATGAAACATTCCAGGCTCCAACAGATGATGCACTTACAAGGCCAAGAAGGCAGTGATGCTAGTTCCTATCTGATAATATTCCATGCATTCCATTCCATTCCATGCAACTTATTATAACGATTTTGTTTAAATATTACTATTTACAAGTTTGTAAGTATTAAAAAGCCACAAACAAGAATGTTATCAAGACTAATGTAAACTCTTTGTCGAGTTTCTATCTTAAAATCAGGTATTATAGATATTGTCAAAACAGTGCAAACTAAAGTATGTAGAACCTTGCATGCAGTAAATTTCAGCACACAATCTTCAGGCTTAAGCTTGCCTTTGTAAAGTCTCAGTGAAATCTACAAAACAAGCCAAGTTTGACAGAAGTCAGTTCAGCAATTATATAACAGTAAGGCAATGCTCGCAGATAGGAGACAGCACAATATTTGAATCACACCAATACCTGCAAGCACTATTTTATATATCAAGATAACAGTAAGTAGCAGTGTCTTCATTAAGTATGAAGTATCTTCATATTATTATGCTTCAAAATTTCCATCATATACTATATTAGAATCATGCATTGGAAAAAAATGATGGAACTAGTAAACATAATTAACTTTTTCTTTCCTGAATCAGGCGGTGGTATGGACATTTTAGGAAACAGATTTGATGTTAAGCCAGCAACTTAGCACTACTGTTGGACTCACAACACTTAGCACCCCGAAGAAAAATGCCAAAGAACACACATGGATTCTACAGCCTCTTCTGATGGCTTGCAGGTAGCCAGAACAAAAAACAAATTAAACAAATTACTTCCATCTCTTATGAGAAACCTTTCATGCCTAAATTGCAGTGTACACTTCAAGTTCTGCATTAGGAGACCAGTGACAGATTTGAAGGTTAGTCATCTAATAATTTATACTTCTGTAGCTATTACAAAAAATGCCTCCAGTGAGAGGGTATGAGGTATACTAAATTCTTCAGAACTGTATAAGAACTTGAAAATACTTTTATGCTGTGTATTGTATTTTTTTTCAACTCTTTTTAAAACCGTGAGCTTGGCTTCTATTCCTATACGTCCATCTTTATTATGTTGACCTTTGTATCTGAGGTCAGTTAGATGTTCTTTATCTATCCTGAAGATCTGTTAGCTGTATCTTGTGTTATTATGTACAACTCTTCTTTTCAGGAGATGGAGTAGTTTCTTTTTCTAATGGCTTAACTAACTGTATACTATTGACAAACTGCCATTTCTGCAGTATTTGGAACAGAAGTCTTTTTGAATTTCTAATATTCCTTTTTCCCTTCCCTAGAATATATTCAAGGGCAACCCTGCCAACAACAGCTTAACCTTAGTTTGATTCATGTTGGCTGCTTCTCAAGCTTTCTGAACCTGTCTCTCATTTCTACATTCACTACACTCTGTGTTCTCTTTCAAACCAGTGAACATCAATCATGCATTCAGCAGGAAAGCACGTAGAGATTTTTACATGGATATGGGTGTACTCAATTGTGTTTGTACAACCCATGTGCTTGAAGGCACATAAGCTACTTATCTCAACATAACACTAATATAATTGTACTAATTATACACAACTTATGTTATTATACTACTTATATGCCACTACATCACAGTGGCACTCACGAGATTAATATTAATGTCAGTAGAATTATAACAATCACATGAATGCCAGTGTGGTTTAGCAGTTAGAGGATTGGACCAGGAGGTGGGAGATCAAGACTCCAGTCTTTGCCAAGCCATGAAACTTAGGGGTGGGGGGAACCTTGAGTCCCTCTCTCAGCCTCATCTATTTCATAGGATGCTTATTTCAAAGAGAAAGTAGGAAGGAGAAAAGCCATGAAGACTGTGTAGAGTTCATTGGAGGAAAGATGGAATATGAACGTTAACTAACAATCAGAAACAAACACTGGTATAAAAACAGAAATTGAAATTAGCCAGTATACATCTGGCTAATAGTTATACCTAACATTTATTACTCTTACGATGCACAGAATAATATTATGTTACCTAAACTTGCCCATGCAGCCAATTACTACAGCAGTTATACTACCTGTGATATTAACTTCCAAAATGGAGCATGGGAACATCCAACTTCCCTATGCAATTAGAATTCATCTTACTACTCCTCATTAGAACAGTACACCGCCACTAAATACCATTACCACCTCTTTTGTGCCTCACTTTTTGCTAGTAAACTTTGGAAAAGTATCTGAGGCCAATTAGATGTTCTTTACCTATCCTGAAGATCCGTTCATTGTATCTTGTGTTATGTATATTCTCTTCCCATTTTTAATTTGTTGTGTTTTCAGTAACAGTGTAAATATCTAGAAAAAATTATGGAGTGCTTAACAAAATAAAATTTTTAAAAAATCTCCACATACAAGGAGATGCATATTATGTTAATAATTAGAGCAGTGGTTCTCAACCTGTGGGTCCCCAGATGTTTGTGGACTTCAGCTCCCAGAAGCCCCAGCCACTATGGTCAATGCTCAGGGCTTCTGGGAGCTGAAGTCCATGAACATCTGGGGACCCACAGGTTGAGAACCACTGAATTAGAGGAAGCCAGACTAGGGAACCAAATTTGCTTTAGACATTATATACATTTTCCTGCACTTCTTTGTAGAGAAAGATTGTATAAAGCAGGTGAATGGGCTTTTGAGAACTTTCTAGGAGACTGAAATACCAAGAATCAGAATCTGTCTTTTATTAACTGATACACATTCAAGTGAAAAAAACAACAACACTGCCTGAATTCAAGGGTGTCAATCTGAAACGACCAAACATTTTTTCCCCTGAGGGAAAACACAAGGTAGAGCACATGCAGTTGCCATGCTGCAAATGGACAAGCCAGGAGCAAAGGTGTTGATTCCAAGCAGCCTGAGCAGGAAATAGTAACTGGAGTGTGAAATCAAGTTGAGGAAATAATGCTATGTTGACTATATTGCATTTCTTTTGCATCCAAATGAAATTGTATTTCTGGCACTGATGGTGTAACATGCCAGTTAGACCATCAGTTTAAATGTCAGTTTAATAGAAGAATCTTAAAACTGTGGTACTAAGCACAGTTTTCTGAATGGCACTAACTCAAACACTATGCTAGTGAAAGTAAGACAGAAAGGAGAGAAAGTTGCATAAGAAAAGGGAGTTTCAGAAAATCTATACCAGCTCTAGTCTTAGTTGTTCACATAAGATAACACCACTCAAGATGGCAAGATCCTTCAGATTCCTTTTAAAACAAAAACGCTTTCCACAGAAGTTGAAGCCAGAATTGTCCTTGATTTTTCCACCTAGTATGATGTCATGGCTTCTCCTCCCAAAAGTATAATATACTTTTGGTTTCTTTAAGTATAACACAGAGCTTCTGTCTCTCATTATTTTTTGTAACTGTTCATTGCTAGAACTGCAGTAGAAGTGCAGTAATTTCACAGATCCACCCCCATAGCAAAATCAAACCTTTAGAGTTTCCCCAATGCAAAGGGAACTGTGTTTGCAGCTGCCCTTGACTCCCATGTATAGAGTACCCAGAGACTATCAGGAGCAGACTGATGATAACGGTTCTATAGTTTTTGTTCTAATGCTCTAGCATCATAATCCTGTTTTTTAAAAAAACAATGATAACCTGAATTTATTTTAGTCCAAAGTCTTTTTTTTTTAAATTGGTGTCTGCAGAGAAAGCAAAAGCCATCACAAAGTAGTGGTTTGAGTGCTGGACTACAACTCTGGAGAGCAGGGTTTGAATCCTCGCTTGGCCATCGAAGCTGACTGGGTGACCTTCAGCAAGTCACACCCTCTCAGCCTCAACCCTACTGAACAAATCTTGCCAAGAAAACCCTGTAACAGAGTCACCATAAGTCAGAAATGAAGGCATACAACCACACAACAAATCTGCAGAAAGGAACTTCAGTTTGTGTTGTGTGTGTTTAGGAGGGATATCAGTGATTTGCACTGACATTGAGCTCCATTTTTAGTTTTCTATGTCATATCCTACTCCAATTCCCAGGATCTTTTCAGAAAGTTTTGAGGAGGCAATTTTTTTTTTTATAAGTGGATGCAATTCTACTTGCTGTTTTTGTGGTCAGGCCCATGTGCACTATAATCAAAGGCTCTTCCTAAATAATCCCTAGCAAACTATCCACCCTATTGCAACAGGAAGTCAAGTTGTTATTTTAAAATAATTTCAGTTGGAGATCCCATGAGAAGAATGTGACTCACTGAATGTGTGACCAACCTGACAGACAGACCATGGTGACTTGACTTCCTGTTACAAAGGTAATTTGTCATCTAGAGTGTGCATTCTTTCCACTAGACTGCTACTTTTCTGTACAAAACCATTCTTATGGAAATTAGGATTAAAAGAAATTACTGACATTACCCAAATTTACAGAGAGGGGAATAAAAATTGTTGGAAACGCAAATCTGAAAGAGGCTTGTTTTACCATTGCTGGTGGAACTGCAAGAAAGCAAAGAAAATTTGGAAGACTATACACATAGAAATAACAAAAATTATAAGGAAGAATTTTGCTATGAAACCTGAATTGCATTTGTTAAATATGTTTAATGTAATTGAGAATTATGTTGAGAAATGGTACAAGAAGTTAATACTCAATCTGTTAACCAAAGCTAGAAATCTTTATGCTAAAGCATGGAAAAAGGAAGAACCTCCCACCCATGGCTTATAGATATTTATGAAGTATTAGGAATGGATAAAATGACAATGCTGGTGAATGATAAATCACTAGATAATTTTAGGAACCAGTGGGGAGACCTAATCACATATTTTGGTGAGAAATGGGGAAAACTTTTGTTACAGCTTTTAGAGAAAAACTTAGATAACATGCTACATATCTATATTCGATTTTGACCTCCTTTATTTTCCTTTATTTTGGTTATTTCATGTAAGGAGAATATTTAGTCTGTAATTTGTACATGATACTCTATGTTGATGTTAATCTTTGTAAATAACTAGTATATGTAAATAAAATAAAAATAATAATAAAAATTACTGAGGAAAACCAGGAATGACATGAGGGTGTATGTGAATGGAGGGAAATGTTACTGATGATCACAAGGGTATATAGTTAGAAAGGGCATAACAGCTTAGCTCTGGAACTGCTGAGGACTTGGAGATGTTGCTTCAATATTTTCACATTTATTTATCTCCATATCATAATGGTCAGAGACTGCATGATCTGTACAAAATTTTGAATGCCTGCACCTGCAGAAGTAATTCTGAATACAAATATTTGCATCAAGTATGTTTCCCAACAAGAAATTAAAATATCTTTTCAAACTGCTAAACAGAGGGTTCCTGAAAATGACCTCTGGATATATATCCCAATTACTTAAAGGTGTTACCTCTCTTTGGTGGACGAACATGATAAGTCAAGTCATTAATTACTAGTTTGAAATCATCAAGAAGTAGAAGATCTATGCCTGTTGAAGAAGCTACACGTGCCCCATCTGTAAAGTAAAGGAGAAACAGTTTTATTAAAGAGCTAGATATACTTAACATTTATATCCAGGTACTGCCAGTGTGGTGTATGTGGGTATACTTTTCATCCCAGAAGATGACTGCAAATACAATAACATGGAAGTAACATAACCAGCATGGACTAGGACACTGGAGGCCAGAGTTTGAATCCTGCTCAGTGATAGAAACTCACTGGATGACTTTGGGCAAGTCACATTCTCTCAGGCAAAGATAAATCTCCTCTGAACAAATCTTGCCAAGAAAATCCCATGATAGCTTCACCTTAGGGTTTCCATAAGTTGGAAATGACCTGAAGCCCATGGCAACACTCTACTAAAATTAGTACATAACAATTTTATAAAAATACATTACATTCCAGTTCATTTTCAGGAAAGCATTCTATAAGCGCAAAATTGTATCGAAGCATGTCCCAAAATCTGAAATGTCCTTGGTGTTTTGGGACAGGAACATGTATTTACACATGATGGTGACACATTGATGACTCTGAATACAGAATCTATATATAATGGTTGAAAGGGGAGGACTTGTCATTTGGGATGCTGACCCCCTTCCTTATCTACCTCTTTTTGACTGCAAAGCACATCACTCCTAATGTGCTTTTTCTCCCATTGGTGTTCTGAAACCAGAAGTAAGTTTTGTCCAAAGAAAAACAGCTGGAGAAGGGCAACTGCGACCAATAAATTGGATGTGGGGGAAGGCTTCAGCACTCTCTTGCTCTGCCTACTGTGGTCTTTCTTTGAAAATCTCCTCTTACTGCATATCATCCACATTTGGAGACTGAAGTTAGGGTATGACATGGTCTGTAGGGCTTATGTCAGGTCGCCTTTGTCTCCCTGCCATGTTTTTAGGTAGCTGCTTTACTTTAATGCTTTACTGGGCTTTATTGTGAGGGGAAAATGCGGCTGGCTGGGAAACAATCTGCTGGGAACAGGGAAGTGTTATTTTAACAAACTGTGATAAGAGTACAGGTGCAGACAGACAGAGTCAGCCACAAGGTCAAACTGTTGGCAAGAGGAAAGAGAAAGTGGGGAGGGTGTCAGAATAAAGGAGTAAAGGAGTTATGACATTTAGCCATCAAATGGGATGTTAGCATGTGCCAGTTTGAAATGTTACAGCTTATATGGTGCTGCAAATCTAGTGCTTTTTTAGTCCTGGCAGTTGTCAAGTTGTGCAGTTATTTTCTTTGAGGTTCCTGAATAAAGCTTTTGAAACCTCTAAGCCTAATTACTTGAACTCAGAGCTGTCTTGTACATCACAGTTTCTGCACAGCACTTCTCGTTCTCAAAGAACAAAGGGAGATCACAACCTCTAATTCAGAACCATCCACCGTATAGCCAATAATATGTGACACAAAACTCTTCCTCAGGAGAACAGAACTGTAACTGTGTGTCACCTGCACTGAGAACAAGGATTTCACAATGCCAAACGTTTAGTGTCTCTGGGAGAAAAATGCAATCTAAATCCACTGTTCCACAAGAAATAAAAGGTAGGCAGCAGGTGGTGGTAACCACCAAAACACCAAGATCTCTAGTAATATACAGGCACATGCATGAACAACACAAGGCATAGAGTTGAATGTTCAACATTTCATAAATCTGAACCTTAATGAAAGGAGGAGAACGAGGGGAGGGGTGGGGAAGAGAATCAAAGACAAAGAAAAGATTATGAAATATCAAGACTTACAAATTGAAATTCAGTGTGTCTGGGAAAAGAAAACAACTGTGTTCCAGTGATTATACAGAGAAGATCATAACAGCAAGATTACAAAAAGGTGTACTACTTGTAGCATGCCACATTATCCAATGATATCTCTTGGATAAAACCTGAATCATTGGTGATCCAAAACTCCATGAGTACTATTTGACAGAGTGTGAAACTGAGGTAACAGTTAATTACAATTATCACCAGATTTGGAAGACAAGTGCTATACAGTATACCTCAGTTAACAAAGCCTCTGACAAAAAAATCTTTCTACAAAGTCTTTTTTTTGCTTTCTGAGCCTCCTTTCCCTTCTTGTCCTTTGTCTAGTTGAAAGTTCTTTAGCAGTACAGTATGACCCCCGTATCCACAGAGGATTGGTTCTGGGCCCCTCTGTGGATACTACTAAATGCCCTGGGTCCAATTGTGGTGGGCCCTGGGGTTGCAGCTGGAGGTGGGAAAACAGAGAGAAGCATGATCCTACGCTCCCCACTGTTTTCCCACTGGGCGCCATGGCAATCAGACCCTGGGCCTGCGGCTGGAGATGGGAAAACAGTGAGGAACACAATCCCACACTGCCCGCTGTTTTCCCACCAGGCACTGTGGCGATCGGGCCCTGGGCCTGCAGCTGGAGGCAGGAAAACAGTGGGGAACATGATCCCGCACTGCCCGCTGTTTTCTTGCCAGGTGCTGCAGCGGTCAGGCCTGGCGCCTGAGGCTGGAGGCAGAAAACAGCAGGAAGCGCGATCCCACACTCCCTGCTGTTTTCAACCACGGATAACTGAATCCACGGATTATGAATCCGCGGATATGGAGGTCGTACTGTATAGCATTGTGAAGATGGTGAAGAAGGGCTGGAGAAACACAGACTTACAGTGTTGCATTGCAGCAATGTCTCTGCAGTAGACAATGCAATAAAGCTTTTGCTGTGAAATAGCAGGACTCTCTTCTAGCTGATCCTACTGCAGCCATGTGTGCCTGCATACAATAGGGAAGGTAAACAGCAGCTATTGCCAGCATCTCTCACTGAACATGCATGTACATTAAAACAGAGACACAGATTAGCCTGCCTTATCAACTATCCACAAGCTTAGCCATCAAAGTAGAAATCATAACAAATCTGGAGGCTGTTGAAAGAAAAACAATATACCTAGATGCATATTTGGAAGAAGTTTTCAAGTGGTCTCTAGAATGTTCAGAATGTTTTTGTTTACTTATGCAAGCCTCACTTTACCTGGATGTTTCATTTCATATGTTCCTATTCTTAGTTTTGAATAAAATATTAGTTGAAATATGTTGAACTGCTCTTCTCCTTTGCAATGTAGGAACTTACCTCAGTTCTTTCAATATTGTTTCTGCTTCTGCTATCAAATTTTCTGTTAAATAAATCAACCCCAGGAGCACATCAGCTTCATTAATTGAGGGGTACATGTACATGTAATCAATGGCACTGACCATGTTAGTTTTATATATGGTTTCAAATAAATAATTAAAAGAGAGGACTTCTAAAGCACACATAATAATTGTAATGAGGTTAAGCTGATTGCTTCAGTTATGTCCAAAAATACCTGGTGAGTAAATTGCAACCCGGTCAATTCCCCGGTCTTCTGCCTGTAGTTGTCGTAAGAATACTCCAACAGAGTCTGAGATAGGCTTAAGTGTAAACTGGCAACGCTCACGGCGAGATGGAAGATTCACAGATATTACAGGTAATCCGTTTTGGTAAACCACTGTAACGTCTAGAGGGGAGAAAAGAAGAAAGCTGAAACATATTCTGTTTCAATGCATCTATTCAGACTACTGATCTCCAGTTAACACACACAAGGTTCCTCACCTCAACTAGCAGTGGTAGTGTTTTGATGTCTAATACACAGCAAAGGCATGCCTCTATCTTTACGGTTGTACTTGGAGGCATTTCCAAGACATATTTCTTTCAATATAATGCTGACTATTTGTCAAACATTTTTTGCATTATTTTCATCCCTGTCCTGTAAGAAGAAAGTGGTACACAGCTAAATATGCAGCATAAGTCTACCAGCAGACACTACATGCTAGAAAGGTGAATGCCTCAGGCTGAAGATGCCGAGGGAAGAGCCTAACAGTAAGCATTTGGAGGGCAGAACTGTGCATGACAGATAGCCTACATAATGTTTCCCGAGTTAGCCTACCATCCTCAGATGAAATGGAGGATGCTGTTCTGTATCTTCAGCGCTTAAAATTCAACTGCCTGTATGAACATGAAACTGGGCAAGTGAGGTGCCTTTTATTTTGCTTCAAGAAACAAATTTATTGGACCAGGTACTTATACATGTAAGAACCAAGCTCATTCAAAGGCATTTGGTCTGTGTTATTTAAGGCAAGTATCAGCAAGTTGAAGGTCACATTCAATGTCAAGCTATGGCTCAGTGTTAGCTGCACAAGCCTCTGACCTGCCTACTTTCCCTCTTCCATGCCATATTTTTTGTATTAACTTCCTTGTTAATTGGCAACCTGTAGTGGAACTTCTTGTCTAAATAAAGCAAACAATGGTTTGCTGAAAGCATCATTTTCTTGATCATAGCTACAGCTTTAAAGGGTATCACAAGAGGCCACTTATAGTGGCGAAAGTCTTCTGCCTAAGGTGGGGAGCTCTGAGGGGAGTAGACTGGGTCAGTTATCCCAATCTGCAGCTTCAAATGCATGAGAAGGAACTGCGGCTGTGCCCTTAGTCTCTGACTCAGACCTGCATTAATGGCTTTGCTGAACTTTCATTTCACATTTCTTCCATCCTTTTCTCATTCTGCATATTAAGCACATGCATGCAAAGCCTGTTTCCCTATTTTTGTGCTTTTTGATGAACTAAAGAATGTACTGCTTTTTCACATGTCTAAGCAGAATGCTCTCTTGGTTCTATGATGTTACAAGCTCTCTTGCCTTCACTAATGGAAGAGCACTGTGACCTTGTTGGTTTTGGCTCCCTTTGAAGGCCAGGATTTTGGATTTTAATCTACACAGTGTCATGAATCATTGTCGGAGATAGAATTTCTCTGTTCATTTTTGCTGGAGAGAGAATCACATGGAATTGTTACTAGACTAACTGTTAACAACTTGAAAGATAGTCTTGCCTGCCTAGTTACGAATGTCCTTTCTCTATAGGAAAAAAAATACAAATTCCTATAACTGCACCATTCTGTTATGCACATCCCTCTGATGTTACAATTGCCATCACCTAAGTAGTTATATCTGGTAGGGCAGGGTGACCACTGAAGAGAGAAGCCAAGTTCAACAACAGGCAGAACCAACTAATTCTGGTTTTGTCCCCTACTCCTTACTTGCAGTGGTGTTGCGCTACAAGTCCTTAACATCTAACATTTAACTGAAGTGAAAGATAACATTTTATGTTTGTTACTATGCATCTTCAAATTGTTTCCAACTTATGACAATACTAAGGCAACCCTATCATAGGGTTTTCTTGGCAAGATTTGTTCAGAGAGGGTTTGCCTCTTCCTTCCTCTGAGGGCAGAGTGAAAGGATCGCATAAAGAGTGCGACTTGCCCAGTTTCACCCAGAAGGTTTCCATAGCTGAGTGGAGATTCTGAACCCTGGTCTCAAAAGTCCCAAACTACTCTACTGCTCTGGCTATGTTACTTCCACATTATTATATTTGATTCTCTCCTGGAATGAAAACTGTGCCCATCACATGTGCTGGTTGTAAGAGGCAGAGATAACCTGAGTGGTGCATGTGTGTGCGTGTGTGCTCCACCTGCCCTGATAAACCAGCCACTCGAAAATAAGCCGTGAAAATAACATAAATTGAGGCTATATAGAACTGCAGCCGGCAATAGCATCCAAGCTTCCAGCATGGCACACAGCTGTTCAGCCACACTGCTTGAAGAGCCTCTGATCTCTAGCAGCTGGCACTAGGGCTCGTCTGGGGGAACTTTTGAGCTTGTGCGTAGCAGCAATCAAATTCTGTATCTAAAATGCAAATGTTGCCTCACATGTTCAGTGCAAGCGACACACACTGATAGACAGAACACTTGTAGACTTAATGGTACAACACTTCATTACCAACTGAATATCCTAATTACAAAATATGCAGTTGGATAATAACAATATTAAGACTAAAGAAAATGTTAGAAAGTAGTAAGCAAGCTTTTCAGTTCATCAGAACTCATAATCATAATGAAGAGTTCTGGAGAACTCAAAAGCTTCCTCATTTTAAAAAAGATTTCTGCTTGTGACAAAATCAGGATATTACCTAACTGTCGATTATGTAGGTTTCTATCTGCCCTCCATCCCCTGCCCTACACCAACAAACCTCCTGTGACTTTCAACAAAACTTTCATTAATGAAACTTTTCAGTGTAATGTCTCAAATATTTCCATTTTGTAGCAGGAAATTTCAATCTTCTTTCTTTGGCAGGAAGTTTTTTAAAGGCCAAAGACAAAAAGACAACTGCCATCCACAATTAGGGATTCCCTACAAATGGTATCTGCTCACTATAGAAAGTATTTAATCAGCTAGAGCTTTATGTGATCCTTTCACTCTGTAAATCTAACAAGATACAGCAAAAATGTAATTCATCTTACTGGCCAATTATGTTTTTTCCCCTTTGACTCAGTTGTAATACATTACTATTGGAGATGCACTCATGTATTCCCAATATTTTGGAAATATGAATTAGATGTTTTCATGGTTACTAATATTTATAAGAGGTCTTCAGATTCATTCTTCATTTTTAAAAATAGTATTCTTAAATACTTGAGCATTTTTAACATACCTAAAAAAAATAAAAGAAAGTATGGCCAATGATACCTCCCACATTGTTTTGTTAGGACAGCAGGCAATTTGAAAAGATTGTTATGTTTCTCATCACAAACAGGAAAAAAAAAGAACCAAAGACAGAATTCTAGATAGAGAAATCATATACTTAGGCAGAGAAAAGGCCTTATTTTATTGTCATAGTGCAAACAATACAACATCTTCGAAACCTGAACACAGCCCAAGATTGTACAATTGTTTACACTTTACAAAAACTATGAATTTCTTTTAAAAGGCTATGAAGATTATGAAAGCTATACAAAGCCGGCTAGTAGGATATTACAGACTCTGTTTTTCAGACACAAAATTTCAGTACAACTTTGTGGACTCTATGTCTTACTTCCATTTCTGGTAGCACATTATTGGCTGACCTCAGAATTCCTTTGCAATACTCATGGGACCAAAGATCCCAAATGAACAACAAGAAAGGAGTTCAGAGACTCTGAGAAACTCCAACTATTCTTCAGCACAAACTTAAATAAAAATAAAGGAATTTGAGAAAGCAATGCCACTGATATATTTCAGTCTGCAATGCCTACACTGCAAATGGTGTGAAGTACAAGAAGCTAATGAGTGTCAGTTTAAGATATAAGCTGATATACACTCTAGTCATAAGTTCTCAGATTCAAACTACTATGTAGCAAATGCAAAACCACTGATTAAGAAACCTCTCTTCCAACTTGCACTTGCAAAACAAAATAGAAGTTCAAACAATGAGAATATATTCAGCAATACAGTTCAAGCTAGCTTTCTGAAGAAGACCAGTTACAGCTACATAACTGAGTCACTACAAAGATAAGTCTAAGTGATCCTTAAGAAACAAGGCTTAGCTTGAAACAGTCCAAAATTAGGATGGTAAGATGAGTTTTTATAAGAGAATGACACCATTAAGATATTAAGTGATCAAAAAGAAATAATCATGAAAGAAGATCCTTATCTCAGCAAGGAAAAGGCAAAAGAAAATGAAAGAGGCAGCCACAGCACAGGAAATTATGCACCACTTCTTACAATTCAGCTGTTTAGAAATGCCAGAGCAAGCAAATTACCCTTTCAATTTCTTTTAAGCAAACTTTTGTCATCAAAATTCAGGCTGTTTCTGCCTACAACTTAATCTAACCTGCTCTTACAAAAACTACCATTACATCCCTAATCAAAGCAAGCCACTTAATGCTTATTTATCTTTTATTAACCAATTTATCTATTGTACTCACCATCAGAGGGCACTACAGTACTGCAATAGACCACTCTCATAGTCTGCCATGGAGGAAGCCTTTGGTGTGCCTAGAAAAATGAACACAGCAAGGTAAGATTTATTAATAAACCAGCAAATGCTAGGTTATTTCAGATGATCCGTGCCAGGATATGAATCCAGCTATATCCTACTAGCGACTGCAGAGAAGAGAGTAAATCAAGAGAACCTTTCAAGAGCAGTACCTCTTCCTGCCATCTGTCATTCAGTATGGATATTCTGCATGAGCCAATTCTTTTACCTTGCAAATCATGTTTACCTGATTTGGAAGGAAACATGGAAATTCTTTAGGAGTCATGAAATCTTTAACCTGTAATTTGGGAGTGAACTTCTATTCTAAGGTAAAGGCAGGGAAGGTATCTGTTAATATGCTACAAAAGAGTCCAGGCACAGAATATATCTAAGAAAGAAGTATGCCAGTAACATCACACAGAGTCAATGTGATTATCCTTGTAGGAATCCCAGCCAGCAGAACTAAACATATCGATCAACATTTCATATAAGCAAGCATGCAGGAGAAGACACTGGAAAATGTGGGCTAAAATAGTATTAGGGCATTAGTGAGAGAGTTCAGGGGAAGCTAACTGAAAATACTGATTAATATATATCAGCTCCATATTTACAACTGCATATTTCTGCCTTGAATGGTTTGATTGCATTATTTCACACAAATGACAGGCTTCTGAAATCACCAGTGTAAGAACTGCAGCATCTTGCTTTCATTTTCACTTATATGTGATGAAATTTGAGTTCTCCTCTGTTGGAGACATAATGGTAAAATTGCGAAATAAAATCTCCCCGCCCTCCAATGTCTAGTGAATATATTCATCTGAAATCTCTCTGGTGTTCACTGCTATCTCCTTGTTGCAGAAAGCACACACACTCAGTATCACTAAATCTGACCATCAGCCTTTGCAACTGCAATCTTGAAAAATTATTACTTATAGGCAAGAATATTTGGGACTTTTTACTTTGCAATTATTAATTAAAACTATTGAAGATGAGGAACTTCTAAAAAACAAAACAAAACAAAATTGAAAATGCATTCCAGTCTGTTATAATAGTCTAATGTCTTGTTAAAGTGTGCACATCAGCATGACTGCAAAAGAAAACATGACTTGCAATACATGTGTGTGTGTGTGTGTGTGTGTGTGTGTGTGTGTGCGCGCCTTCAATCACCTGTCGGCTTATGATGATCCCATGAATTTCGTAGGGTTTTCTTAGGCAAGGAAGACTCAGAGGTGGTTTTGCCAATTCCTTCCTCTGAAATACACCTTGTAGGACCTGGTATTTGTGGGTGGTTTCCTATCCAAATAATAACCATCCCATCTAAGTAGTAACTCTGCTTAGTTTCCAAGATCAGACAAGAACTGGGTATTTAGGCTGCTATCTTACATAAGACGATATTTACCACCATTTCGTTTTGAAGTGTTTCCAATCAGTTGTTCTGTTTAACAGTTAATGCCTGAAATGAATGTCTGAAACGCTGATATGCAAGTGACTAGAAGAGGGACTTTATGATTTTAAATGTGCAGTTTTTCTGATGTCACAAATTGCAGTTGCAATCTTCCAAGGGACTTCACTTTACACATTATACTGTTTATAAGGCTAAGGCTACCTGCATAAGACATCTGTTGTAGTAATGCCTGCACTGCTCTGTGTGGCACTTTCTAAGAAAAACAGGTTATCCATTGTTTGAGTTACTGAGCTAAGATTCTCTTGCAGTATAATGTGGATTGATTCATTTTACTTGGAAAAAAAGTTGGCTTTTGTCTTCTACTGATATAACAGTGAATACAACACTCCTGTCCATCAGAACTAGAAAGAGAATGAATGCTTTTCCTACACATTTTGAACAGAAGCTTCAGATTTAAATCCAGTACATAAGATGTGAAGAAGAAAAAAAGTTCCGCCCTAAGCTTTTAGCACTCTTCCTTTCGAACGAGCATTCTAAACCACCCAAATCCTACAGTGATGATTACTCCTATTCTCTGTGCTCTTTCTTGCTACACTTATAGATATGGGTGAACATCCCTGGCTTTCCTCTATTGGAATCTCTGAAACTGCCAAAATGTCTCTTCTCTCTTAAGAGCTATGGTTCTGCAGCTGTTCCCTCAACTACTCCAAAATTTCTACTTTGGGACACATGTTTTCCTGGTGGCATCACAGACAGTATAATTAATTCTCTCTCTGCCTGGGTTCATATATCCTAAAACATGACTGCAACAGCTGTTCTCATATAAAATATTTGTAAAGAGAAAAAAAGATTGAAGCTATAGATTATGTAATTCAACATTCTGCTGTAGATTTCTAATGGCTAACTGCTAGCTGCAAAGTGCTCCATTTTTGAAAACAAGAGCATAGCAAGATAACCAGAAAGTTGTGACTGTCATGTATGTTTGTCATCAGGGTCAGTTATGGAACAGGTTTTCAAAATAGGTCTGAGACTCACCTTTTTTTTCTTCTAAAAAATATAGTTAAGTACCAGTATATATTTAAGTATCTCACAATATTAACATTAAGTGAATGTTAAGCACTTAGAAAAGACAGCAAGTACATTCATTACTCTTACAGTTTATTAATCATGCAGAAAGAGGGAACTGACTTTTGGTTGTGATAGACTTCTACCGTTGTGGGGATGTGTAGCAGTTACACATGGGAAAAATACACAAGCCATCTAAGCTCATTTGAGGAGAACTGAGATACATGTGTAATTCATAGCCTTGGAAAGGTATTCATATTTTTTCCTACTTCTAACTTGCTTCTACCTCAAAGTTTATGAGCATCGTTTAGGCATCTTAATTTTTTTATGCTAAGCAGCAAAAGAAAGACTTTCTCTCAGCTTCAAATATATGTAAGAAATAAAATATATTAGGCTCACCAACCTATCTCATCCAGCATTAATATTTCTATGGTTATCTAACTGGTTTCTAGTGAAGCCAGCAAATTATCTCTAGAAAAAACATAAACAAGTCAAAAGACATAAACTTCTACTTTTATTTTAGCAAATTTAACCTTACCATCCTATCCAAAGATGTCTAAGATGGTTGACAAAACAAAGTCTCCCTCTCCCTTTCTCTCTCACACAGATACATAATCTATCCTACACTATTCCATTAAACACATATTGTATTGTATTGTATTGTATTGTACTGTACTGTATTGTATTGCATTGCATTGTACTGTACTATATAGTTGTTGTCTGCTGTCAAGTTGTTTCCAGCTTATGGTTTCCCTAAGCAAACCTATCATGGGATTTTCTCGGCAAAATTTGTTCAGAGGAGATTGCGTTTGCTTTCCTCTGAGGCTGATGGAGTGTGATTTGCCCAGGGTCACCAAGTAGGTTTCCATGGCCAAGCAAGGATTCAAACCGTGGTCTCCAGAGCTGTAGCCCAACTCCAAAACTATTATATCATGCTGGCTCTTATATTATATCATATATATGTCTTCAACAATAACAAAGATTAAGAGGAAATAGATAAACCAGATACATTTAAAGACTCCTGCCAGAAGAAATCTGATTTCAAAAGGTATCAGAAAATCACTAAGGAGGGGCATCTCAGAATACAAGTAGGTGTCATCAGAGAATATGCTGCCACCTGGACTGCACTCAGAAAGAAGCTAGTAATAAACCCTTTTGCAACAGTAAAGGAATATCATGATCTAGAGGACAAACCCCACATAGACTATATTACAATAGTCCCATCTTCCTCAGTCTGGTGCTAGCTGGATGTTTTCAGTGACAATTCCCAGAATTCCTCATCACTGGCCATGCAGGCTGCTAGGAGTCTAAATGACATGAAGGATGCAAGGTTGGGGAAGGCTATGGCAGTCCAAACAAATAATAACTACCCAAAACAAAGGTATGTGTCACCACGGCTGGATCTATATGCCCTGAGAAGAGACACAGCTTGGTACACCAACCCACAGTGTGAAAATACAATCCTTTGCACAGATACAACTCTGTTCATCATACTATCTCTTACCATGGAGATTCCATTTACCTTTCATGAACTAAAACTGAATAATAAGTTGGGCTGCATCAAAAACATTAGGATTAAGGTTCAGTGGACATCATTAACTGTATATAAAGTCAAAAATGACACAAATAAGTGTAGTCACTGAACTGTAAGGAAAAGAACAGTAACTGACATGCTGATCTTTCACATCAATCCCTTGTTTCTGTTCTGTGAAAACAGTGGGCCTAGATTTGTTGCACGCAGCTAGTCAAGTTTGTTTGAATCTTCTGGGCATCTCTTAACATATTCTTTGCCCTCAATATCATTTTCTGGTATGATATAGCCTGGTTTCCATTCATGCCAGCTTGATTTTTAAACACCAACTGTGATAATGAAAATGTATGCTTCAACTTTAGGAGATGCACATAATGACCTTCAGGCAAAGTCTAGTACCACTATTCTGTAATTCTGTAAAGAGACATTTGTGTTGAACAAGAGATGTCTTTGTATTCAAGCCTAGTATCATATTTATCAGGCATTACAAACGTGAGTGGAGAAGAAACACTGTGGCCATTTCCACACTAGACTGTTATAGCGCTGCTATAGCCTGCATGGCCCCTCCCTAAACTGCAAACTCCAGGATTCCACAGGATGTTGAAAGTGGAATAATAGTGCTATAACAGTCTAGTGTGGAAATGGCCTGAGACAAACAGGTGTGTGCAACCCATGAACTTCTAGAAGTTGTTGAATTACAGTTTCTATCATCACTGACCATTAGTCATACCATCTGGGTTTTGTGAGGATTGGTGTTCAAAATCATATGGAGGGCTACCATCTAGCCACTTCAAGATAAACAAATCCATAATTCCATGCACACATATACATACACACATACACACCTCCCATATGTAATCCTATATAAAGATCCCTACCCTATAAAATGACAAATATTGGTCTGGTGCTGAGACATTTTGGCTTCTAAATTTAAAGGCAACAGAACTTAACATCAACTAGCCAACAAGCATATAAGACAGTGGTTCTCAACCTGTGGGTCCCCAGATGTTCGTGGACTTCAGCTCCCAGAAGCCCCAGCCACTATGGTCAATGCTCAGGGCTTCTGGGAGCTGAAGTCCATGAACATCTGAGGACCCACAGGTTGAGAACCACTGATATAAGAACTGAGCAGAATAATGAAGTCTTGAAACAAACAAAACCCAATGTTCATTCTAGACTTCATTGGTTATACGTCACAATCAACCACCCTAAGACATTTCATTAGTACTGATAATGTTCTGACACTACTTCACAAAGCATATGGAACTGCATCCAAGTTTCAGCTGGAGGCATTTGGTCACCTTTTAAAAATATTTGCAACATGAAACTGAATAAATAAGCAGAACCTTATTAGACTGATGGTGATGACAAACAATGTGTATCATTAGAGAACAAAAGTCATATGTAGCCATAACAGCCCTATGGTTCTGTCCTAGACCCTTCCAAATTCTCTACTACCTGCTTTGGAACAAGATGGGAGCCTTGCTTGGGATCACATCAAGGAGTCAGGGGACAGGGGAGAAAAGGAAAGAAAAAGCCCTAAAAGAAACGATGGCCTTTTTATCGCTGGAAGTAGGAGGAACCTCTGGGAAACATCTCAGTAGAAAAACAATTCAGCTCATGTTCTAATCTCATTTTGACAGGTGCAGTAGAGCAGTGTGAGATATTTATAGAGTTTGAACAGACAGGAAACATCTATAATCTCATCATTTACATGTCACATTTAAAAACTGGATGGAAAGTATCAGCCCACAATTTAAATAGGCTACCAACTACCGTTTTTGCTAGCATATGAGGTGCACTTTTTTCTTAAAAAATATCTCAATTCTCAGTTGCATCAATAGGAGTATGGTGTCTAGATCGAGGGAGGTACTGGTACCACTTTACTCTGCTTTGGTTAGACCTCATCTCGAATACTGTCTCCAGTTGTGGGCACCCAAATTCAAGAAGGACATGGTCAAGCTGGAGCAAGTCCTGAGGAGGGCGACCAAAATGGTGAGGGGCCTGGAAGCCATGCTCTATGAGGACAGACTTAGAGAGCTGGGTATGTTTAGTCTGCAGAAGAGAAGGTTAAGAGGGGACATGATAGCCATGTTTAAATATTTGAAGGGATGTCATGTCAAGGAAGGAGCGGGCTTGTTTTCTGCTGCTCCAGAGACCAGGACAAGAAGCAATGGATTCAAGCTGCAGGAAAGGAGATTCCACCTGAACCTCAGGAAGAACTTCCTGACGGTCAGGGTTGTCCGTCAGTGGAATATGCTGCCTTGGAGTGTAGAGGAGTCTCTGTGGAGGTTTTTAAGCAGAGGCTGGATGGCCATCTATCGGGAGTGCTTTGAGGGTGTTCCTGCATGCCAGGGGGTTGGATTGGATGGCCCCGTGGTGTCTTCCAACTCTACATTTCTATGATTCTATACTCTTTGAAAATGGAGTGCGTCTTATACACCAGCAAATACGGTAAAGCTAAAAACCTAGGGAACAAACTGACAGACAAAGTTCTTCTTGCCCAAACAAACAGGAAGGGAAGGGATAGTGGAATCCAGGTGAAGCACTCCTTACCTTCTCCTACTCTACTGTGCATTTTGGCTCTCCTAGGGCCCAAGAAAAACTTGTGCAGCACTCTTTTCATTCCCCTCCTCTCCTGCTGCAGCACCCCTTTCATTCCCCTCACCAGGGAACTAAATTCCCCCCCCCGAAAAATAGCCCTTGAAAGTGGGGTGTGTCTTATATGCTGGTGCATCTAATATGCCGGCAAATACGGTACCACTGAAGTTGGTACCAACTTATCACCACTTTTTTTTATGATCAATAGCTATATACAGACATAACATTTTATCTATGTCTGCTTTTCCTTAAACAAATGTTACATTTGAATGATTGCCACACAGTTATAGATTGGCTACAAAACATGGTGTGAAATCATCATGCTTAAAAGGGATTTGCAAACTATTATTTATACTAACCACAGCTGAGTACTGCACGTATATCAAACAAACCACAGTTTTCCTTGACTTCTCAACAACTTATGCAGGAGTGTGGCTTAAGGCAGAAAATTAAATTATGACTTTTAAAATATATTTGGGTTCTTAACCAGAGTTAAGATAGTCTTTGGTTACATATGATGTCTATAGCAAACCCTCTGAATTTGTTTCCACACAGTTCAGAATGGATACATTATATAAAATGGTCAGCGAAGTGATTTTTAAGCATAGAATGGTTTACAAGACAGAATGATCAGCGAAGTGATTTTATGAAAATTTTCAAGTGTTTGCAAATATGTATAAACATGGTAGACATGTAAGAAACAGGTACAGCATTTTCCTCCCCTCTGAATTAAGAAATCCAAAACTGATATTAATTTCTGAAGTTGAACACAGTGGAACATTCCATACAGACACAGCCTTACACATCTTTAATTGCTTGTCTTAAGATAAAGCCAGGACTGAGACAATTAATTAGTGAAATATGGAAACTCTGGAGATGTTCAGCTTTCACTGTCTGTGTGAGAAAAATAAAAGATTTAAAGAGAAATGAAAGTATTTATATCATAATGCTGCAAGTGCTAAAAAATGAATTTGGTCATGTCTGAACCAGAGCTGAGAATTATTAGCTTGTTATAGCGGAAAATACAAATCTTGCTTCCAGCTCTGCACTGTGAAATAAAAATCAATTTTTGGCTCTGACATGCAAGTACCTCAAAACCTGTTGGCCACAATCCCAACAGCATTAGAGGATTGCTGCAAGCTTTCCCCAAGCAATGCTGGTATTTTGCTTTTAAAGTAAGTGATGGGCTAAACTGCATGGCATCTCAGCTGACGCCCCCCCTTTTTTGCACCTTCTCATTTTCTTAAGATGTCATAGATTCTATAGCATACTTTAACAAGATGCTTTCCATACTGAAAACACACTGAACATTTACTATCAAACTACTTTCACTTAAACAGCAGCTAATGCTAAAGCAGGGATGTGGAACGTTTGCCCCCACCCCCAGGCCTCACCCAAAAAAGCCAATGGTAAGAAAATGTGGAAGCTCTTGGCCAAACCCTCCAGAAGGCCAAAAGTTTTCCATTTGCCCTTGAAAGACAAAACACCAGAGGTCTTTTCCAATTTATTCTCTAAGAAGTTTTTCTTAGGGTGTTGTTCCAGAATGGGAAAAGCAGCATTGGAGAACAGTAATTCAAAGGCCACCATTCTTCAACAATGGTACTTGAAAAAGTACAGAAAAGTAGTCCCTGTCCCCTTGGAACTTGTTAATTCCAAGGAAAGAAAGTATTTGCTATGATCCCCTCAATATGCCTGGGTTTAGGGGCAAACTAGATTGGACAGAGAGGCTAGACTGCAAGTCAACCTACATATCAGAATTGGTAAGGGGGAGAAAAAACTTCGCTATACTCCATCCCCTGTTTAAGGACCAGGCTTTTCTAGAAATGTTCATTATTCGTCTTTAAATAAAAGCTAGTTTATTTTCTTTCAGAAGATGGAAAACATCTAGTTAAAAAAAAAACCCAGAGTATAACTCACATTAGTACTCAACAGTAGAAAATATATACAGTATTTATTTTTTGGTATGTTGCAACATTTTGAAATTCAGTACCATTTGACTAGGGTAACTTTGGGATGTTTTCTTTCAGATATTATCAGTCATGTTAACTGACCTTTCATATGATTCACTTCACTTTCTCTTCTGTTCTGTGGTTAGTTATTAGTGTTCCAGTGCTATTCATAAGAACAGAAATCTAAGAGAGGTTTCTACACATGGTTCATGTACAGGTTATTTCAAAGATATATTTAAAGTCATCAAAATGAGATGGAACTAACAATGAGTGACAATTTAACCTGCTTTGAACTGATTCCTTTTGCTTTATGTGCATACTTTTCTTCAAAGTATCAGCAGTTCAGCATTACATTACTGTGAGTAATAGAAAGCTGAGCTGAAATTTCACGGTGGAAGAAAAAGAAGAAACTGACAGACATTTTGTGGTCATTATTGCAAATTCAATACTGCATTTTTCATTACATTGCTGATATTTAGGCTGCATTCCAATCCTGAAAGGTACATTTACTCAGTGGAGACAGACAATGATAACAGGACTCAAGTCTTCAATTAAACCAATTCTGGATAAATTACCATTGATATAATATGGTAGCCTTCGATGCTATTAGGCTGATAAAAACAGGTTCTCTTCCTAAAGCAAGAATAATTACACATCAGTAGAAATGAAACCTCTTTTGGTATAACACATCACCATAGGAAGATGCAACTGTACTGCTTGATGAGAGGTTATTATTAGTTAGAATGCCAACTTGATAGTTTTAAAATACTAAATACTGTTATTAGAAAGTAGCACTTGAAAAGGCTTTCAAGTTATTAATCAATATTTTGCAACAACTCAACCTCATAAAGGGTGTATTTTTGTATTGTCTGCAGAATGCAGTTTGTGATACTATATGACACTTGACAGACCACATTTGTGAGTGCTTGAATAAGTGCACATACACATGCATACACACACACAAGTTCTTCAGGCTATTTCAACATGCACAGACTTCAGATTGATCCCACTGTTATCTCACAGACTAGAACTACTGTGATAAGACAGAGAATGAATGATCCTCTAAATACTTCTCTGTGTGTGCAATTCAGTCTTTTATTAAGTTCATGTAAAAGTCAGTAACAATGCAAACTATAGGATACAGGAAGAGGAGTTTAAGTTTTATAAAGATAGTCCAAAATTTAGCATTCCTGTCCTGAACTGTTACTATCCTATCCCTAATTCAGTACTTTGCCATTAACCTAATGGAAAAAAATGGAACTTTATGGGCATTCTCACAAATGACTGATAAAATATAATGTAATGTTTTCAAATAATCATAACAAATAATCCTTAAACTTTGTAATATGTATAAGGAAAAAGAACTACACTGGGGAATCCCCAAGTTAACAATCCCAAAACTATCCCCTATTTTAAAATCTTTAAAACTTAAAATCTTTAAAATAGGCAAGACCAGCTCTTGATAGAGAACCAATAAATGTCAAAGAACATCTCTTTATAAAACGGAACAATGCTAAGTCCAACAAAAGATTAGATAAGTACCTACCACAAATAAGTTGTACTGTCTTAGAACCAAAATCTCACAGGAAACAAAGCCTAAAAATATGGCTGTCCTGCTGTCCACATTAATGTCTCTGCTTGTCTTTACAAGAGAATCTAAGTAATTCCAAGAACACAGTTCTTCAACTTTTTGAGTTTGAAGAATCCATTAATTCAACTAGAGAAAACCCACTGAATCAATGAAATTTCCATAAGTAGTGACTGACCAAGCTGCTGCTGATTTAATGGATCTTCTCTAATTGGGTCTAACAATTGGATTTAGTTCCCAAATCCTGCAATTATTACAAAGAACAGTTTTTCATTCTTAATGTTTTGGAACTGTGAAGGGTACTAACAGTCAAATGCTGAAATGCTACTTAATATTTACATTTATTAGGACATGGCACTAAGGCTCAGTGCATGGACCATGCCATACCCCTAATCCATACTGGATGATGACTTTCAGTACCAACAGATGGATTAGCTTCTGGAGAAACTGGTTAAACATACCATGCCCTTTACATGCTCCAACTCACCGACTTTAGGGGGAAAAAGTTCAGGCAAGCAATGGCTAGTTGTATGAAGGACCGCAACACTACAGCTATGGCATGTTTACAGAGAGAGACTGAGAGAGACAGAGACAGTGAGCATTATGAGATTTCAATAGTAAAAGAAGGGAAGAACGATCCCATGATCTGCACCAGCAACAGTATGTAAAATTTTGCCCCCACCTTGCATGAATTCCAGCAAGAGACCCAGGAAACAAAGCAGGACAAACTGGAACAGACCACTCATGCAACAACCTTAGTTGCTGTCACTCTCTCTTTAATTTTCAGCTTATTTGGTTTTGCACAAGCCTTCTGAACTATCTGCTCTGCAGGCAAAAGGACTGGTGCAATTACTTTGCTATCACTGTCTCATTGCCCTCTTCCATCAGGATTATGTAGTTTAATCTGCAGTAGGCATTTTATCACTTCTTTGTTCCTTCTATCCCTGCAGTACATTCAGAAGATGCTCACAGTGCCTAATCATCCTAGGTAGCTTAACATCTGCTGGCCCAGTTAGTTCTCTAAAGTCACAGTTAAAGCCCTACTTATTTTCAAAAAATATGCAGTTTTTCAGAACAATGCATTTTTAACATGCAAAGAGCATTAATTCCAGTCTTACTAGAATAGATGTTCCATAAAAAATATTGTTTGGGGAAGGTAAGTAACAACTGATGCACATGTACAAAATAAACCCACGCTGCGCTAATACAAATGAAGCTGATAATTTCCAGTCATTGTTGGCAAAATTTCTTACATAGTATTCCTTGATATTAGCTATATAGTACATTACATTGATCATCAGAAAAGTCTGTAAAATATACGGTGAAATCTAAGCACAACAATTAACAATTACAAAGGCAATTGTAATTGGGCAACATATCTTGTAACTCTATCCCCTATTGAAGGGGGAGCCTCCACTGAAGGGGGATCCCTCACCATCTAGAAGGCTTACATCTCTTACAAACATGTCATATTACTGGAAAGCAGCAGGGAATCCCACTTATCTCGCTCACTCAGTGGGTTACCTGAACCACTATCCTTATCTCAATTTGGGCATGGCACTATCCTTATTTTAATTTGGGCAAGGCTTTTCAGCTTAGTTTCCATATGAGGGGAATTTCAATAGGAGTTTACTGATACATTATGGCAGCCTGTGGCTTAAAATAAAACATCTCCCAAGGCAGTTTTTGGGATCGCAGCTATTAGTAAAAACAGCTGTTTGAAAACAATTAACCAATTTCAGTAACCATGTTGTGATCACAATATGCCACTAACCAATGGGCTGGAACAGAATTTAAGCTATATCAAGGTATACTTGATCCAATAACGAAAATGAATGCTGAACATCTATTTGTTATTTTATATCGACATGAAATTATTTAATTAGCATTTCATAGATTTCAGATTTCCAGAAACCAAGCCTTGGCCTTATCAAATGCCCTGCAGCATCTAGACATTTTAGCTGCAAGCACCCCCACAGACTACTCCAAATTATGCTCACTCCACTGTTGGGCAGCTCTTTGATAGAGAAGACAGCTTCAATATACCAACTCTAGGTACCTGCTTGCAGGCATGTAACAGTTTTGCAGCATTTGGCACAGAAATACCTCCTATTTTTGTGCCAAACATCTGTACCATTTCAGAATAGGCAGTGTTTTATTTAAATGATTAGCTGGCCTGCTATAAGGAACTGATTAACTTGCTCTGTGTGTCATAAACTGTATTTCAGAACACATGTAGCCAAGACAGGATGATAAGGCAGAACTGATGCCCGAAAAAAGAAATGTGTTTGAATATAGAACTTTAGCCTATGAGGTGTCACAGAACTTCCTTCTGTTAAAAAACCTACACTCCAAGATTTTGGTTTTTCACACTGTAATTCAATTACCAGAGCAACTGGCAAAGTCCCATAGTCATCAAACAAGTAATCTTTATGAATCTTACTTAGGTTCTCCTGTTTGTGCACTCTTTTCCTACTAAAGGATTCTTCATTGTTTCCATACAGCTACAGAGGTCACCATATAAAAATTAGCCATCATATAAAATGAAAATGACTCATGTAATATGGCTGTAGATTTTACAGCATGTAAAATTACGGCTATTCACCTAATTTTCAACTACATGGCAGTCTTTTCCAAAGCACCCTCCCTTCTGTTTCCATACAAGCAAAAAAATATTTTGAACATGGGGGTAATGAAAATACTTATACCTCCTTACCATCCCTTGTAATAGTTTTAGATAGGCAAAATGATGTTGGTGTGCTCAAATACATCTACCCTAAAATCACTCTACCCTGAAGTCAGTAGCACCCACTTATTTCTATGAAAGCCAGCTTGATGTAATGGTTTGAGTGCTGGGCTATGACTGTGGAGACCAGTGTTCAATAACCTGCTCAGCCATGGAAACCTACTGGGTGATCTTGGGTGTGTCACATTCTTTCAGCCCCAGAAAACTCCATGATAGGCTTGTCTTAGGGTCATCATAAGTCAGAAACATCCTGAGGGCACTGAACCACAACTTATTTCTAGATATAAATGGAAAACGGAGGCTAACAGTTACTTCCATAAAGCTACAAGGAGTCTGTCGCACAACCTCTTTCATTAGATGCACAGAGAAAGAGGTAAAAACAAAGTAAGTGTTTAAGAGAGTGTGCATGGCTGGGATGAAAAAACATTAGAAAATAGTTGTAAAATAATAATTGAAAAAAACAACAACCCCTCTTAGGGGAAAAAACCTGGACTGTTAAGAATCAGTACGCAAGAATGCAGAATTCTTGCATACTGATTTTGCACAGAAATGAGCATTTTCTGCACAGGAAGCAGTGTTTTCTCTGCAGAAAATAACTTTTTTGGTGCAGAAATATTACTTTTTATGTAGAAAATGCTGTTTCCTGCCCACAAAATGCTGCAGTTGCAGACGTGTACAAAACTTGCTTGTGATTGTTTTACACACAAAATACGATTTTCTACATAGAGATATTGTTTTGTGTGCAGAATAAGCTGTGTCCTGCACACAAAATGCTGTGTGAATTTTTCACAGAATAAGTCCTGAATTGCTATATTCTTAAGAATGACAGTTTTTGAAAAAGATTGTTGAGGATAATTGCTAAAGTTACTCATTTCTTCATACAAGAAAGAAATTAGTAAAGAATCACACCCCAGCACAGGTGTGGGGGGCACTGCTGTGGTTCTGAAGCGCTGCCTTTTCTATGGCCATTTCCGCACTATTCTGTTATAGTGCTATTATTCCACTTGCAACATCCTATGGAATTCTGGAGTTTGCAGTTTCGGGTGGCCCCTCCCGAAACTCGAAACCCCAGGATTCCATAGGATGTTGCAAGTGGAATAACAGTGCTATAACAGAAAAGTGCAGAAATGGTCTACGTCTTTAAAATATTAAACAGTTAGACACTAAAAAGTAATTTTGAGAGATCAGATGGGGAAAAGTTTCTGATCATGGAAAGAAAGCACTGGTTTTCTAGACTAACTAAGCAAATGTAATTATTCCTGAACTAAACCCAGAATATTTGGTGAGTCACAGAAATAATGTCAGTAGCCACAGGAGGCATGACAAAAGCACTCCCAGAACAGTTTCATATAACAGTTTGACATCCTTTTATCCATGACTAACACAGGATCTCTGTATTTGATAACATATTAATGTTCAAGGACAAATTCAAAAAATATATACAAACACTAAAACTCTAAAATCCTGCTTTTCCCATATGTTTAAAACATTAAACACACATAATTTTAGCTATTTGCCTGTTATTTGAAGATGTTCTGAGGCACACAGATTCAAATAAATATAATGTTTCTTCATACAAGATAAGCTTGTTTTTACATTTCACACAGACACAATATGCTGCCCATTCTACAGGAATGTATATCCATCTTTGGCACTTAGAAAGGAATGCAGTTGAGCATTCACCTTCCATAAAATATTTAAGTAGCTGCATGTAAGGATTAGGAAGAAAAGGAGAAGAATTTTTTTTCATTTAATGAAAGCATCCTTTTCCACTTGAGTTTCCAATAAATATTTGGGGGGAGTTGCTTTAGACAGAATCCAACCCAAGCTAGTAATGATGGGACAGCAAAACAGGGTGACTGGTGCATAATAAGAATGCATGTGCAAAATGGTGGTCCCCCCCCCTTGGCTGTGTGCCTTTTGCCAGTTTAAAATTGGCAAGCTTATCTTCCAGCTGAAAAAGATGCTCCGTTCTGATGGAATCAACCGCTGCAATGACCAATTAGTCTTTATGTCAGAGGGAAAAGCATTTATATGACTGGCACATCAGAGTTCAAATTTATAGGTACTGTCAGTCAGCTTCATAGTTTGGTACACAACAAGAATGTGAATGTAAAAGATGTACTGTTTTGAATGCTGATGCAGACCACTTCAGTAATCTCTTCAGCACTGGAGAAATGACAGACTGACTTGCTTTGTTTAACTTCTTAAGAGTTCATAGAATCATAGAATTGGAAGAGACCACAGGACCCATCCAGTCCAACCCCCTGCTATGCAGGAACCCACCTCAACACACTCCCAACAGATGGCCATCCAGCCTCTGCTTAAAAACCTCCAAAGATGGAGGCTCCACCACACTCTGAGGCAGCATATTCCACTGCCGGACAGCTCTGACCATCCTTTTCTGTAGCTTGAATCCATCACTCCTTGTCCTAGTCTCTGGAGCAGCAGAAAACAAGCCCGCTCCTTCCGCGACATGACATCCCTTCAAATATTTAAACATGGTTATCATGGCCCCTCTTAACCTTCTCTTCTGCAGACTAACATCCCAAGCTTCCTAAACATACACTGCTCCTCATAGGGCGTGGCTTCCAGACCCTTCACCATTCTGGTTGCCCTCCTCTGGACATGCTCCAGCTTGTCAATATCCTTCTTGAAATGAGGTGCCCAGAACTGGACACAGTATTCCAGATGAGGTCTAACCAAAGCAGAATAGAATGGCACTATTACTTCCCTTGATCTAGACACCAGACTCCTATTGATGGAACCAAGAATCATGTTGGCTTTCTTGGCTGCTGCATCACATTGCTGACTCATGTTCAGCTTGTGGTCCATCAAGACTCTTAGATCTCTTTCACATACTGTTATCCAGCCATGTGTCCCCCATCCTATATCTGTGCATTTCATTTTTTCTGCCTAAATGTAGGACTTTATATTTCTCTCTATTGAAATTCATTTTGTTAGCTTTGGCCCAGTTCTCCAATCTGTTAAGGTCATTTTGAATTTTGATCCTGTCCTCTGGAGTATTAGTAACCCCTCCCAATTTGGTGTCATCTGCAAATTTGATCAGCATGCCCTCTATTCCTTCATCCAAGTCATGGATGAAGATGTTGAATAGCACTGGGCCCAGGACAGAACCCTGTGTCATACCAATAGTCATTTCTCTCCAGGAAAGAGAAGTCATTGGTAAGCATCCTTTGGGTTTGGTCAGTCAACCGATTACAAATCCACCTAACTGTAGCACTGTCCAGCCTGCATTTTACTAGCTTCTTCTCAAGAATGTCATGAGGAACTTTGTCAAAAGCTTTACTGAAATCAAGATGTGCTACATCCACAGCATTTCCTTCATCTACCAAGTTTGTAACTCTATCATAAAAAGAGATAAGATTAGTTTTGCATGACTTGTTTTTCAGAAACCCATGTTGACTTTTAGTGATTATGGCATTGCCTTCTAAGTAGTTACAAACTGACTGTTGATCTGCTCTAGGATCTTTCCTGGTATTGATGTCAGGTTGACTGGGAAATAATTATTTGAGTCCTCTTTTTTACCCTTTTTGAAGATGGGGACAACATTTGCCCTCCTCCAGTCTGCTGGGACTTCTCTTGTTCTCTAAGAGTTCTCAAAGATTATTGCAAGTGGTTCTGAATTACTTCTGCCAGTTCTTTTAATATCCTTGGATATGATTCATTTGGCCCAGGAGACTTGAATTCATCTAGTGCAGCCAGGTATTCCTGTACTAGTTCTCTACCTATTCTGTGCTACTTTGCCCCCACTTCCCCACCTGCTCCCCATCTCCCAAGTTGAGTACTTATTTCCTTTTGGGAGAAAACTGAGGCAAAGAAGGTGCCTTTTCTCTTTCCCCTGTTAGTACTTGGCCATCTTCTCCATGCAGTGACCCTATCATTCCCTTGTTTTTCCTTTTGCTGAGGACATATCTAAAAAAGCCCTTTTTATTGTTTTCAATCTGCCTGGCAAGCCTGAGTCTGTTTTATGCTTTAGCTTTTCTGACTTTGTCTCTACCTATCCTGGCTAATTATTTGAATTCTTTTTTGACTTCCTCATTCACCAGTTACATCATGCTTCACTATTAACATCTTCTCTAGCTTCATAAGCATACAGCAATACTGAAATAGTGACCAACCCCCCCAACACCAAACTAGTTTATTGGCTGCGATTATTTAAAAAAACTGTTGAAGAGATCAAGGTAATTGCTATAAAGGCTTCCTCCACTTAACTGACAGGTTAGGGACTGGAGCACTGTCAGAAAGCAGAAATGGTCAAAACAGAACCTGTGTACTGTAGGGAGCATGAAGGACTTACAGAGGGTTGCTTGGGACTGATCATGAGTGCAAGTTGCTTGCAAATTCTCTCACCTGGTTTGATGCCTCTTCCTCCTCCCTCTGAACTTGCTTTGCAAGCAGTGCATGCGCAATCTCAAGAAAGCCTCCATGGGCAAGAAGAACTGATGGAAGCCCACTGTTTTGATGCTTGCAGAAGAGACAAATTTCATTTATTCGACCAGGGGATGTGTTCTTTCCATAGGCAAGACTTGGGACTGCTCATGCATGCAAGTGGTCCCAAACAAACTTCCATATGCAAGAAGAATTGACAAAAGAGTGCACCCCACACCAAATTAATGGAACTTTTCTTGCATTTGAAAGTACTGAAAGAGTGAGTCATCAATAATGGGGTGCTGAAAGGCAGAGTTTTCCTGTAGTTGTACAGCCACTGCCCTCAGTTCCTGAAGACTTGTGAATAGATACTTGTGACTAAAGAGAGCAATAAGGGACCTTTTGCATGAATATTTGAGGGGCAGGCTTGGAATGCTGTGTCATCACTTAAACGGAACAAAGAAGCAGACTGTGAGGGAGCTCCTGGCTGATGTGCAACACCTATGTCATGTTTGTTTTCCTTCCTGAGGATGTAGGAAGCTATAACTGCAGCAAATGCAAGCTGTTTGGCTGGCTAGAAGATAATGGCACACTGGAGGACTTCCTGTGAGGGTCCATTCTAGCTAAGGAGAAGGAACCATTCATGAATAACTTAACTCCTGTTACCACTCAAGCAGCGCAAGAAATCACATGTTCTTAAGTAAAGTTAATTTTTCTGTTGCATATCTGACTCCTCTTTCAGTTCATTCTACACTTGAGAAAACAGTAAAGAGAGAAGAGATGCCTGGTGGAAACAGTAAGAATGGAAAAAGAGTTTGCCAGCATAGAGTGGGTCTGGGTGGCTCCTTCTCTTTGGCTACAATGGACCTTCACAGGAAGTCCTCCAATATACCATTCTCAGTTGTGCAGAAGGAATCATCCATGCATGGGATTTACCCAAGTGCAAACAGGACATGGGCAGGAAGGTGGCAAGAGTAAGAATTAAGCTGACACCAACTGCTAAAGGATGTTTCTGCTGAAGGAGCTCTGACCGAGGCAAATCAGTGCCATTTATAGTGTTTGGTGAAGGTGGAAGGCACTGCTCACGTTTCCACTCAGCAAATTTCCTTGGAGGGGGGATATTAATTGAAAAGGCTGCTGTCAGGGCCACTGATCCAGCTGAATGTGCTGTTAAGTTTTCTGGCTTAGGAAGACTGAGGGATTTGGAAGCCAGGAAAATCCACCTGATTTATGCACATGGTTAGGGTAGTGGGGAGATTTTCTTTCCAAATGAGGATGATATAAAGAGAGCTTCAGACTTCCTAAAGCGTCTAGTGTGTCTGATGCACAACTTTAAGGCCCTTTTGATGTCCACCTTATACCACTATTTCTCTAGTGCAGTGGTTCTCAACCTGTGGGTCCCCAGATGTTTTTGGACTTCAGCTCCCAGAAGCCCTGAGCATTGACCATAGTGGCTGGGGCTTCTGGGAGCTGAAGTCCACAAACATCTGGGGACCCACAGGTTGAGAACCACTGCTCTAGTGGATGAACTGAGTGCAGCCAGGATGGAAGAAATGGTGAGCTGCAAACTCTGAAAAAGTGAGTTTATTTTTGGGGAAGAAGCTTTGGGTTCAGCCTGAGTGCAAGGGAGCCTGTATCAACTCTTCAATGAGAAGGGGCCATCAAGAGGGAAGCTAACTCTGAGGCCCACCCTGCTGAAATTACTGTTATAAGGAAAAGCAACTTGAGGGACAGAATCTGAAGCGCAACTCTATTCAAGGATCTAAACAGAGGCCTGGAGAGGTCTTTGAGTATTTTATGAAGGCCCCAAAATGGGAAAAATGTGCACCAGAAAACTAAGCAGAAATGTACCCTTCAGGAATCTTTCCATGTGCGGATGTGAGGAGATAGGACATTTATTAATGGTTGACAGGATAGAAGTTAGAGCTGTTTCCCTGAGTAAATGTGAGGTTCAAGGCCTATGCTGAGAATACTTCCTTAATGCCAGTATTATGTGAAAATACAGATTTTCTGCAAGACCATCTGAGAAAGGCCTTCTAGATAATCTCAAAAGAATATCACATTTATCACCTGAAAAGATTTACTTAAACTGATTTTAAAAGGTGCATTTTAGGCCTGAGCATTACACTACGAGTCTGGAGACAAGGGTTCAATTCCTCACTCTGCAAAGGGTGGCCTTGGATGCATTGCATACTCTCAATCCCAGAAAACCCTGTGATAGCTTTTCCTTAGGATTGCCATAAGCTGGAAACAACTTGAAGGCAGGTAACAACAATTTAGGTTTAAGAGCACGCATAATTTTGTATTTTGGAAGGAAGATACGTTCATAATATGTATTTTCATGATTTTTTAAAAAGAATCACAGACAAATGTGGTACTTCTTCAAAGACTGCACAGTTAAACTGTGGGATTTGTTATTATAGGATGTAATTATGGTTGTCATCCAGAACAGGTGTAAAAAGGGACTGGACAGCTTCATGGAAGATGGAACTATCAATGGCTATTCCTCGGTCATGACTGATTCATATTCTTGCCAGGACCAGAGGCAGTATACTGCAAGTTCTGTTCTATCTTTTCAGTGCAACTGTTGAACACTGGTTGTCCATCTCTGTTCTAGAAGCTCCTTCAACTTCTTCTCCTTATTACTCATATATATGTTTTCTTTCCTCTGTTCAGATACACAGCACATTTTAAAATATTCTTTTCTCCTAAAAGCTTGCATTTTATTTCATTCATTTTTTCGCACCAGAAAAAATGAATTCCAAGAGCAAACATACACACTTGCTCAAACATTACACCTGTGCATATGTCCAATAAACTCCCTGCATCAGTTGTCTACCCTCTCCATAGTATTTCACTACAGATGAACATTCATTCATTCAACAATTCTTATCTAATCTGTACCTTAAAAAGCAATGGAAGGCATGACGTTGTTTACATTAGTACTGTTTTAGGCATTGTGAATATGACAAAAATCAACTCTGCTTTTGGAGTTCTGAGAAGCTACCCCTAGGTGAACAGAACTATGGAAAACGGTGATGAAACTAACGCTTTCCACTGAACTTGACCCAAGCAGTGTTATATTGGAAGCAATCTTCATTTTGTTTCGAGGCATAAAGGAAAAGAAAGAAGCCCTTGGGATCTTCACAAAGACTTGACCTCTGTGTGAAGCAGAAGAGCAACTTCTTTCAGGAATACAATCCTTTCTACTGAAGCAGCACTGCAGATTGTTAGAATTTTAACGCATTCACATTAAGTGATGGCTTCTGGCCAGCTGGTAATCTGTACTAGCTTTCCAAGAGGCAAAGTAGTTTGCTTCCCATGCTATATCACTAAAAAAAGTGTGCAATCAACTACACTGGTATTTATAGCAAGAAACTAAATAGGATTATTTTACAATGTGTACATACTCACACATGCTCGACAGGATAAACCTGGTCCTAAAATATCCAAGTGAGACATAGCTAGGTTATGCTGCTTGTTGTGCACCATACTTGCAGCTGTTTAGTCAGGTGTCACTAATCCGCTGCTAACATCTTTCATGCATGGAAGGGAAAATGTCCTTGCTATATTTGCTACGACTTCTAACTCCACCTATTAAAGTATTTTGCTGTGTTAACATCTGAGGAATATCACTAGCCCTTTATTGAATTACAAAATTGAAAAAGAGTACATTAATTTAACACAGAGCTCTTTCCACATGACAAAAACATACTTTTTTCACTGAATTTGGTTAACACCACCCAAAGCTGGTGAGCCAGTGTTTTTTTCATAGCAAACTGCACGTTGGCGACTTTTCAGCACGTAAAACAATTGTGCTGCAGCAAGGAAAGGAAGGACTGCTCGTTCACTGGGCTTTTTATATATTTCCACAAAAGTGCAGCTTTTGGGAGGTGGTGGCAATGCATGCAGCTTGAAAGATTACAAAAGGTGACCCATGCCAATATACTTCACAACGTATGATACTGTGCGCATGTGTCTTTTAAAAGGATGATGATGATGATGATGAGTTTATTCATTTATATTTTGCCTCCCTCTAATAATGTGACTCAAGGTGCTAGCAACATATCTAAATGCACATTAAAATTATGCAAAACCTTCAATACAAGCATAAATATAAAAGCTATTTTAAAATACTTAATTTATAATGTTAAAAACATGAAAATTCACTACTGTAAAAGAGCATAGGCAAATCATAAAAACAACATTAAAAGCCCATCCTAGTCAGTTTCTAAAAGCCTGACAGCATAAACATAGTTTAACTTGCCAGCAGAAGGAGAGCTAGAACAAATCCATTCAGGCCTCCCTAAGTTCCAAAGTCTGGGAGAAGCCACCAAGAAGGCCCTCTCCTTTGTTCCCACCAAGTGAGCCTGAGAAGATGGTGGGACAGAGAGAAGGACCTCTCCAAAGGATCTTATTGCTCTGTAGATCTGCTCCTTCAAACAGCCTAGACCCAGGCTGTATGCCCTAGGCATATCTCACCCATACTTTGGGTAAGACACACCTTGGAAAATCAAACAATTTATACTAATCATTTCTCTTTAGAAACAATTCTATAAAATAGGATAGACATATGCAATGGTGGGAGTAGGCAAAGAGGTGCTTCTTTTCACCAGAGAATTTATTGAAGTTACAGAAGTTCAGTGCTCTTGTGCAACCATATCTAATAGCTTTCCAGAACAGGAAAATTGCAATAGGTAGGCTAGCTAAGGCAAATAGGATTTAAAAATACATACATAAACATATGCAGAAAACATGAAGAAAGCAAGGAAAGTAGTATATTCTATTTCATCAAGAAATAAGAGTACAAATGTACATGTCAGTCATATTTCTATAATAAAGCTATGAAAAGCTACACATCATTGACCATGGACAAAAGGTCAGACCTATAATTAAAACTTGACTGAAGAAAGCATGTAAAGACCTTGTTTAACAATAATCACATCCCACAAGATGCAACCAAAATAACAGGAAAAAAACCTGAGGGGGAACCAACAAGAGAAGCAAAAGGATTTCCCTAACCCACTGTATACAAATATGGTCGCAGGGCATGTACTAATGGACAAAGTTGTCAAAGTAAGTATTTTTTTGCCAGATTGTTCAATCAGATTTGCTACAAGTCTTCTTCACTATTGGACTGAATTGATCACTAATGGGATAATCCATAAAAACCTGGTTAATGTTCATACAACAATACTGGCATTTATGCATTCTCAATGCATTCTCTCTCATTCCTTCATAGAATTAGAAATTCTAACCTCTAGAAGGTTAGACACAGTCCTTAGACATAGGAAGTATGAGAAGTATAGCTGTTCTAAATGACAGTCTCCACTGTGCTCCATGCTTCTACAAAATAATATTCAAAACAAAGACAACCTACCACTACTAAGATTTCTGTTCAGTATATAATGAGCCAGCCTGGTGTAGTGGTCTGAACACTGGACTACAGAGCCTGGAGACCAGGACTCAATTCCCTGCTTAGACATGGAAACCAACTGGGTGACCCTGGGTGTGTCACACACACTCTGCCCCAGGAAAATCACATGACAGGCTCACCACAGGGTCACCGTAAGTTGGAAATGACTTGAAGGAAGGCAACAACAACATAATGAGTTCCTCCTCCTACATATGGCCACTGATGTCCCCTGGGGGGCCCTCTTCTGTCTTCAACCAACTTTTTCTGCTGTGGCACCCTATTTGTAGAGTGCTCTCCCCTAAGAAATTTGATTCGTGTTGATGCTGTTGTTGTCATCTCCTCCTTCTCCATTTATTTCTATCCCATCTTTATCCAGCCATAGGAATCAAGGCAACTTAACAAAAGTTAGAAGATACATATAAAAAGACACATTGTGCAAAAGTTAATATTTATTTATTTAAATATTTATGCCCTGACCTATATCAAGTCTGAGGGTGACTTATCACAAATACTAAAACAAGTTAAACAGGCCACAGACAGTAAGACAGTTTGAATAAGCCAAAAACATACTAAACAATACAATGAGTTAAAAACAGATTTTCAAATTTCAAGTTTTTAAAACTATAAATAACAGTCTTTGGGTCACAATATGTTGGTTTAAAATCATATCTTGGTTTCATTCCAGTGCAAAGTTAAAAAACAGCTTTGTATTAAAGCCTTTGGCGCTCAGTTTATTTCTCCAAAATGACATGGTTTTAATTTGTTTAGCCTTTTAAGCTGGTACAATCTGTTAAATTATTCAAATAATATTAGCCTTACATTGTTTTAAATTCTGAATTATTTTCAACAGTTAAATTGATATTACTTGCTTGCTGTCCTGCAGGATATCAATATCTTAATAAAAGGTCAAAATAAAGATCTTCGTTGGATCAAGTAAAGAATACACAATGAAGCTTCCAGTTTATTCAGAAATCCTCAGGAATGTTAACATGGTAATTTGGTGATCTATCTCATTCTTGGATACGTCTGTGCCCCAAAAAGGAATGAAAACAATCTGAATTGTCAGCTTTCAGCTTTTTGCTATTGTGTGCTGTCAAATTATTTCCAGCTTATGGAGACCCTAAGGCAGTGGTTCTCAACCTGTGGGTCCCCAGATGTTCGTGGACTTCAGCTCCCAGAAGCCCTGAGCATTGACCATAGTGGCTGGGGCTTCTGGGAGCTGAAGTCCACGAACATCTGGGGACCCACAGGTTGAGAACCACTGCCCTAAGGCAAACCTATCATGGGGTTTTCTGGGGCTGAGTGTGTGTGATGTGCCCAAGGTCATCCAGTGGGTTTCCACGGCCAAGTGAGGAATGAAGCCCTGGCCTCCAGGATCATATAATGATCAAACCACTACATCATGCTGGCTCTCAGTATCATAATATTCTATCATAAATTGGTATTATACTTCTTATGAGTTAAATATCTTTCTGTGTACATACAGGAAGATGTATCACTTTTGAATCCATACATAACACATAGGGGTTTAAAATTTGTTTGGCTTCGTAACTAAAAACTCTGAGCCTACGGATAAACAATAAAACTGACTGATTTTTAACAAAGCTGCAGAGGAATGCTGAACAGGATGTTTCGTAGCATACGTGGCAGCATATATATACATGTTGGAGTGAATTCAGAAAAGGGCAATCAGGATGATAAGAGTTATAGAGAATAAAACATACGAGGACAGGTTGATGGAGCTGCACATGTTCAGCTTGAAGAAAAGATTGGGGGTGACATTACACTCTTTAAAATACCAAAAGAGCTGCCACAAAGAGGAGGGTGCAGCCTTGTTCTCTGCTGCCTAAGAGCAGAACTAGGTCTAACAGTTTTAAATTACAGGAAGGTAGATTTTGATTATTAGAAAGAACTTCTTGACAGTGAGAGCGGTTTGGCAATGGAATCAGTTGCCTAGAGAGTTAGTGGGGTCTCCTTCTCTGGACATCTTCAAAAAGCGGCTGGACAGCTACTCACTGGAGATCCTGCAGGGGCAGAAGGTTGGACCAGATGGCCTTTCCTACTCTATGATTCTGTACATAAAAGCAGATCCCTCTCACGCTGAATCTTTGTGGTTCTTTATCCTTTTGACAAATTGTAGTTGCTACTATTATAAATGCAATTGTTATTCCCAATTAGAAAAAGTCCATTGCATAAATGGAAGCATAAGTTAAAAACTGGATTTATGTCCCCATGGTCAAAGAGAAAAGGAAGAAGCTGGTGCTACTTTACTTAGTTTTCATGCATGCCCTTTCTTCCTACCAATAAAGACTTTGAAGCTACAGCCCTCCTGAGGAGGTGATGGTGGCATCACATTATATATTAATCATTAACACTGCTTTTCAGAGGATATTTTTTATTCTGCTGAAATATCTTCTTTCTCTCTGAAAATCAAAACTGTAGAAGATTCAGCACAGTTATGTTTGGAAATCTGACCTAACATTTGCCATGTACTTTTTGGTGTTTACATTATATTTTTTCCAATCACTGGTGTCAAAGACAGCTTATAATAAACTGATTTCTAGAGGCAGAGTGTCAAGAAAGGAAAGGCGAGGAAAGCTGGCAGACTAGTAACAGGCACAACAGATGATTTTTTTCTATAAATGCAAAAAGTAAAAAATTTAATAACCTGTAGGGTTATTAGGGCTATTATGCAAAAAGTTTAATAACTTGTAGGGGCAATTCAGCCAGCAGGCATCGACTCTTACCTGCTCCCTCAGTGAGGTGTCACACTTAGCACTATGATCTGTCACAGAAAATCATTTTAATAAAGTATCATACCAGAAAGAGAAAAAAGGCAATAGCCTGCAAGTCACTGTTTTCAAGCTGGATGGCTTCCATAAGTATTGAGCTTGAGTGAAAAATGTGTTCTCCAATGTGAGAAAAAGAATATCTATTGGCAAGGGAGGCTCTACTACTCCAATTTTTGTCTCTTTGAAAAGAGTATAGAGCTGCTGAATGGAGACGGTGTAAATAAACAGAAACATTAATGTTAAACTGTCATCTAAGTGTTTAATTAGATGCACTACATTTTATGCATAAATAAAAGCGATGTTATCCTAAAGAAATAGAGAAATAAAAATGTTTAACCAAAGCAATGTTAAAAATTAAAAATTAATGGCCTGTCCAAATTTAGAAATGCTGTATATATGTGTATACTGAGCAACTGTAAAACGGATTATAAGAATTCAGATTCTTCAGATTATTATATAAATCTACAGTGATGTAATTATCGCTTAAATTTTATAGCTTCTATTTCAATTAAGAGTGAGATGCATTATGTCAACCTCCAAAGTATCCACAATTTTGTTTTAGAGCAAAACAATGAATCAGCTCCTACACCTTGATATAAGCTTATGACTGCACATAACTACGTGGCATGAACCCAGCATACATGTAGCATTGTCAATGCACATTTTCCTATCCCTTTTTGGAGGACGGTATTAGACATGCACTTGAACAGACAATTATGTTCCACATAAACAGCAAATGTGTCTTCTTGCTTCCATTCAAATGCCCTTTCTGTGCTTGGGGAAAGGGGTGATGGAGAAGATTTTGCGAATGCCACATCTCTTTGCTACTTGTGCATAATTTATCAAATCACTTACGCCTGCTAGCCTTACTTGCAGCAATGCGCTAATGTACCAGTTCCCAGAGGAATCACTGCAGAATTGCATACTAAGTTTTTCACATCAAGTAATAAATGAATAGCGTGGCAACTTTTAAATCAAAACAGTAGTTAAGGAAAGCTCCAGAGTGAGTCAAGAATTACATAGGGTTTTTTTTCTATTTTATGTGAGACAAAGCAACTTCAGAACTTTACAAATGTTATTTAGTGTATTTTGCTTAAACAGATATCTTCTATCTCCCTCTCTCTCTCACACACACAGTCACACACACACACACACGAACACAATATACCCTTTCCATAAACCACCAAGCTGAAAATCAACATATAGGTTCAGCTCCCTGCAACAACCAGATCTCATAAATTAAAGAATATGCAACATACAACCTGACAGTCACATGAATGCCTGAGCCACTTTTGTGGCAGATATCACTCCCATTTGTCACTGCTGAAATTGAGAGTACTGATAATGCCAATATAACTGTGCTTCTGAGATTTCAGAATGCTGTAACCCCACCTCCAAAAAAAACCCCATTGGCCTTCTTTTTAAGATAGGAAGGAGATACTCTGCCCTGCTCTCTCTGTAGGGCTCCAATGTCTTTGTGCTAACTGTGTCAACAACCGCACCACTGAGAGTCACTACATCTGCCACTTAACCTGACATTCTGCAAATGGTTGTGGGGGCGGTGTCCAAAACTGCCCCGACACAAAGAAGTTGTTCTTATCTCCAAGCTTTATCATGCTGGTTATAGATAATTTTTTCAATCACTGCTTTCTTCATGCAACTTAGCATGCAACAGCTATTATAAAAGGGAAATAAGAGTATGAAAAAGAATGATTTGGGCACTACTAAAGCACTAGCTGTCAATATAAGGACAATTAAATAATGCTCTTGGTAAAATTAATACCCACTCTGAAAAACTAAGTCAATATTTGTGCCAGGCTTCTACATATCACCTTACCGGTAATTAATATATATCTCAAAAGGAACCTAATGGTTTATGATCATAAATATCATGATATCAAAGTCACTTCCACACTACAGTGTTATAATGCTATCATTCCACTTTTCAACATCCTATGGAATGCTGGAGTTTGCAGTTCAAGGAGGGGTATTTTTAGAATTCTCAGCCACACAGCTCTTTGGCCTCAGTAAACTACAAACCCCAGAATTCCACAGGATGTTTGAAGTGGAATAATAGCACTACAATTGTGTAGTGCGGAAATGGCCAAAGACACCACTGTGCATATTGTACAGCACGTGTTGTATTGCAGGCTGCACTGCTTTCTTTAATAATGACTTATGCTTATTGTCACAAACATGCTTTGCAACACACACAAACTTATTTATTTATACTTACAGGAGGCAAAGTGCATTTCCCTTTTAAAACAATGAACCTGGACAACATGTATCATGCTCAAAGCAAAATTATGTTCCCACAAGTCTTTTATTTTGTATTTTGTATTTTTTGCCATCTTTGCTGTTACTGCAGCAGCATACGTGATGACGCAATGTGCTGCCCCCTGGACTTTCCAAGGAAACCAATTTTCTCATCTCTACAAAGTTGCCTGCCTCTGCTTTAGTGCCCTGAATCTGAAACACAGTGACAACCTATAAGCAGCACCAAGGACACAAAACTGCACTCACCACTTAACAGCCAGGCTCTTCAAATAAAATGTGTTCAGCAAATTCTGGACAGTTAATAAATATTTTAGGAAGTCATGTTATAAGGTGTTAAGTATATCTCCATCCAACCAACTGCACTTTCCAGAAAAAGAAAAAAAAAGAGGGGGAGGGGAAACAGAACTTGAAAGAAAAAAAAATCTGTGTTTATACTTCCACTTGATGAATTGGCTTAGTAGAAACACCCTAGCAATTCCCCTCTGCCTATGAATGGATGCTTTTGAAAAAGCGTTATGTAGTCAGCAATATGTCTGAACGCTTGTGCGCGCCACTCTGAATTTGAAAGCTATAAAATGCTATTAAAACTTTAGTAAGTATGAACGCTGGAATCAATACTTTACAGAGATGTGAATGACACCTATTTACAATTCATAAGAAGTTCAAAAAGACAGACAGACAGGCTCTATCTTTATTTGACAAACATCAATTGCTGCAAGTATGTAAGCTTTCAAACTACACAAAAACATCCTTATTACACGGAACAGCTGCAAATAGCGTAGCATTTAATACATACACAGGAATGTTCAATCATGTCACAGCAAATCCACATATAGTACATCAGCTAGCGAAGAACAGAAAAAAATTATAGTCAGAGGGCTGCACCCAGACTTAATCTTACTTACACTAGACCCTTGAAATCGAGTGTAGTCCCTGTGTGACATTAATGTAAGTCTTCTGTAAGGATGACAAAGCTTTGCTCCAACCCTTTAATAGGCTCCTAATTATCTACTTGTATTTTACAAGACAGTTTATGACAGGACCCTGAATTCTCTGAAGTTTAAATTGTAACGCATTTAGTCATTAATTCTGTTCCGTGTCTTTTGAGGTGCCTGGCTATTAATATATAATAATTAATGTTAAGTGACAGCATCACACTCTCCTACATCATCACTTTGTAACAAATCATTCTCTTTAGAATCCTCTTTTCATAAAGGTCTTCCGGAATGAGATGCCATCGTGGTATGGCAGTTACAGTGTTGAACAAGGACTTTAGAGACCTAGGTTGAAATCCCTATGCAGCTATTAAGCTCTCTTGGTAATCTCCAATTCTCAACTTTAATGTTAATAGAAAGATAAAATTACGTAGGGAGGGGTGCCTCAAGTTCACAGCAGAATAGTCTGATATACATGAAAATTACACATGCACACACACACACACTCACATACACATTAGACTGACCAAATAAAACAAGAAAAGAGATACATATCCCGTGCAGTGATACTAGCTCTGTTGCAATGCACAGTAAGAAACACTGCCTGTTCCACCTAATAACTTATAAGCTATGGAAAGCTCTTTGTTTCCCACTACTGACGGTGGTACATTAAAGAGATGAAGCAGAGCAAAAATTCCAAATTTTGGAAGGGGATACATGACAAAATCCAAAGAATTTGTAAGCTGAACTTTGAAATGAAACCAGAATATTATTTGTTAAATATGCTAGGGCAACAAAGGGAAATAAGAAGTCATCAGAAGATAGTGTCATGTTTAATAATTGCGGCAAGGTTGACATATGCGCAGCACTGGAAAGAAAAGAAATATATTGATATAGATATAGAAGAATGGAAGTTAAAAAGTTCTGGATATGATAGAGATGTAAAAATTAGCATTTTCTTTGAAGAATAAATCTATCCAGAACTTCGAGAAAGAATAGAAAAGAATATTGGATTGGGTAAGGATATAAATGTATAAGAAATCAAAGAAGAAATAATATAACTGTTCTTCCCTCTGTAAGATGGAAATTATGTTTGTAATGGAATGGAAATAAGCAATTTCAACTGGAAGATTTAAGCATGGAAATGTGGGGGAGGGTTTATTTTCAAGACAAATTTTCAATAAAAAAGATTATAAAAAAAAAATTCCTAGAGTGCTGTAAGACAAGTCTACAAAATGCCCTAATAGAACTGCCTATTAGTAGAAATAAACTACACTACTTAGACAAACCACCTAATTGTGGTTTTGCCTTTGGAAAAACTTCTTTAAAATAATCGAATATCACCATCCGTTTAGCTAGTTACCAACTGATGTTAATAACAACATAAAAAGTTCAAGGTGTTCGGCAAGCCAAGAGCAATCAAGAAATGCAGCCTTGTCACATGGTTTGCCTAGCTAACAAAGCTACGAAGAAATATTTCTGCCAGGATAATGTTCAGAACTGAAGAGTCTGGAAACAAGTTCTGGGCATTAAACATTGTCCTACCTCCAGATAATAGTTTAACTGTTAACATTAAGCGCGTCTTTTCACTATTCAACTCTTCACTGTATTTGACATCAGCTGCAGGCTTGGTCTAAGGTCATTTCCACACTACACTGTTATAGTGCTATTATTCCACTTTCAATATCCTATGGAATTCTGGGGCTTGTAGTTTAATGAGGCCAAAGAGTTCTCTGGCTGAGAATTCAAAAGGCCCTTCCCTAAACTGCAAACCCCAGGATCTCATAAGATGTTGGAAGTGGAATAATAGCACTATAACAGTGTAGTGCAGAAATGGCCTAATATAGAGAAGTCAGACTGGCATCCTACCTACTTTCTTTCTGTAGTCAAGCAAAGACATTTTTATTCTGATAGGCGTTCAATGTGTGATTATCACTTATCTGATAAAAGGTACTGGATATTGTTAACTGTGTGAGATTTATGAATATTTAATTTTTAACCATGTATTTTAACTTTGTTATAATTCTTATTTGATCATTTAATTTTTGTTTTAACTTTTGTATTCCGTGATTTTTAACTATTTTTTTTTTAATTATTGTAAGCCTCTTTGAGTCCCTACCAGGAAAGAGCAGGGTATAAATAAGGATAACAACAACAGTATATGACTGCATTAGGCCCTCCATAATACACTTTTTTCAAAACTATTTTTGAGCAATAGGGGTTAGATGCAGAACTATAAATAAATAAGGAGCAGGGAATCCTATGAGTGCTCTGAATTGTAGGATTTTCATCTTAAATGGTGGGTTTGTACTTCAGCCTGATGCCTATGCCGCCTCTGCTGCAGCAGTAAGAAAACAAGCAATACAAGCACTGGAGGAGTAGGCTCACAGTCCAATTACTAGTGAAATCTCTTTCAAAACAATGACTCATTTCTCAGATTTCATTCACAAAGCTTCTGTTTTAATCATGAATAAAGCAGTGGTCTCCTTCAGTGCTCTAGGGCAGGGTTAATGAAAGTGGTGGTCTGTGGACTGGTGCTGTCAGGATCAGACTCGTACACAGGACCAATAAACTTACATAGCAGATTTATTGAGAAGATGCAGAGCAGGGAACACAGACGTCAAAAGACAGAAGTGGCAAATATTCCCAAAGTCTCTAAGGTTAAACAGTTGTTTCACACGAGAGGTAAGCGAGTGCATCAGGTCACCATAGCTACTATCTTTCTCCTCTAGCGAATGTTTTGAGAACTACTACTTAGGAATGTACACCTGCTACATCCTTATTACAAAGCCATCAGGAAAATTACTAACAGTTATGCATGTTCAATCTACACACTAAACCATAATCCCCTCATATGGAGGGCAATGCCGACAGGTGCTGGCCTACCAGTCATCAGCTACCAGTCCCTGGAAAATTTCCAACAATTGTGGCCAACGGGCACACGTATGGTACCAGTCCCTGGTGCACTGAGGAAAAAAAACCCTGCCAGTCCACCACATCAGATTAAGAAATACTGCTCTAATAATGTGTAACCACAGAAACTGGTGAATTACAGTTGCAGCCACATTACAGTTTTCTAACACACGTTTTAAAGTCTACATCTATTTGCAGCATCAAAGGAAGAACTGTTCTAAAGCTGCTTTTAGGTCAGGAGCAGGTTTTTCTACTGTACCTTCTAATTCAAACAAGTTTTAGTCTGATTTAACAATGATGTTTACTGAAATGTGAAGATCCTGGCATTGACAGACTGTATGTGTAAGGTGATAATGAGAAACTGAAAACATGAATTTCACTGTAGGCTTAAATAGATTAGAAGTGGAGCAAAATGTTAACACACCAGTCTAGCAAGATACCATTAGCTTACAGCACAAACCAAGAGAAAGCATCAAAGCTTTTGTAATGGCAAAGCAAGGCTCAAATTCCACTGTCAATTCCTTTCACGTAAGAAATACAGAAACATGGAAATAGGATAGACCTTGTTGAAACAAATTATATTCTGGCAAAACTCACCTAAAACTTTATGCACATACATCCTATTCACATAAAGCTTAACAAATTTAGTGGTGACATTTTAGTGGATCCATAATCCTTCTCTTTCTTCAAGCAGCTGGCATTTATTATTTCTAAGCAAACTTAGAACTGGCTATTTTAAGTCTAGTCCAATCATTAACATTTCTGTGTTTTGTTTATTGATACAGGAGTGCATACTTATCCTAAAGGCACCAGATCCCATCTGATCTTGGAAGCTAAGCTGGGTCAGTCCTGGTTAGTACTTGGATGGGGGACTGCCAAGAAATACCAAGTGTCGGCTATATTTCAGCGGAAGGAACTGGCAAAATCACTTTACCTAAGAAAACTCTATGAGATCCACGGGGTCTCAACAGGCAACGAAGGTGTACACAAACACACACACACACACACACACAGCAAACATTAACTGCAGTTATCATAAGCTATATATTTAACATTTCATGCATTTCATGTAAGGAATATACAAACTCTCTCACTACACACAGTTCATGGTAACTAAGATCAACAGGTCAGCAACTGCAACATATCCTTTCTGTCTGGCAACTGTCTGGGCCTGGATGGATAGCATGGAAACATCTGCCCTGGATTTTTTTTCCCAACTCCAAGGGATGTGGGAATAGAGCGGGCCCTGCTCCTAACTTTATAGCCTTTAGAGAAACCAGATCTAGCAAAAGATGTGTTCTAAGACTAACTACTGTGAGAGCTTAGTAGGAAGTAAGCCTAGACCTTGACATGAATGAGTTCTAGGGAGAAGCACAGTGTTTGTACTGTCCTCTCTTATCACTATACATTGCTGTTGGGGAAGAAAAGCAAGGAATTTCATTACCTTACATTTCTGCTATGAAGTCCTGCACCAGAAGACTCCTGGGCCAGTGAGTGGGGGGGGGGGTTGAGCCTCTAGTATAGCTACATTTCCTCCATCTAGTTAGCTGTCTGGTTCAATAGACTGGATATGTACAGCTATATAAACATCATAAATGGTGCCAACAATGACCAGGAATTAAGGACCTCCCTGGACAAATGGTCAGTTTTCAATTGCCTTTTGAAAGCAAAAACATGACTGCTCAATGTTTTTTTTTCCAGACTGCTGCAAGTCATAATTCAGCTGCAGCATGCCCAAATAATATTGCAGATTTGAATACAAAAATGTTACACATCTGTTAGCTCAAGAATTAGATTTAGAGAAGCACTGCTGGTAGCACCCCAATTACCCATGCACTACTTGATGAAACCTAAGCCAAACTACCATACTGATTTACTTATACAAAAGGAGGTTCACAGCTTTAACACTTAATCTCCTTACTTGGACAGCAGTGTAAAAGCAATTTGGGGGGGGCAGTACATCATTGCCACTCTTATACCCCTAGCAGCAACAGCTAAATGCAAAAGCATTTGCTGTGTTGACTGCATCACAACATATATCACACCCACTGCCTTTCAGTGCCAAGCTATCCAGTGTGCTGTGAACAAAGAACAAAATAAGGAACAATTCAAGGAACAAAACAACAAAAGAAGAAGATGAGGTGACAGTGGTAAGAGCAGGAAGACGAGGAAGATCAGGATCTTCTGTAGTAGGCTTGAATTTCAAGTCTTACCAAATGGTGTGGAGCACCACTCTAAGCCTAATGAGTTACAATGCTTTGCATCCACAAAAAATGTATTTAATATTCATGATGAGTGGCTTTACTTGGACATGTTGCATCTTGTTTAGCACAAAGGTCCAGTTTCTGGTAGAAATCTGGATATTTAGGAGTCAATCTAATCTGCATTCATCAAGGAACAATGATTAAGTATCCTGCACTGCTCCTTTGTTGTCCATAATTAGCAAAATTATTTGAGAAGCATGCAAGCAAAATCATTTATCAGGTAAACTAGCAGGTTAAAAATTTAAGCTTTTCTCCATACATACAATCCTAGTTGGACTACAAGTCCCATCATCTTCAGACACCATTGCTCTAGACCAGTGGCCAGAACTCCAGCAGGTCTGGGGAAAATTCTCCCCACAAGACCTGCTGGGAGCAGCATCTCTGCCAAGAATGTGGGTTTTAAAAAGAGTGTTCAAATCACAAGAGTCCAGAAACTCACCTCCACTACCTAAAATGCATTTCTTTTCACTAAACCAGGATGTGGCACTTGCTTTTACCAGAGCACCATGCTTCCTGGAAGTTTCTTAGAATGCCATTCACCTTATTGCAAAATAAAATGTCAATACTATCTTTTGGGAAGGAGGTTCATAAAATGATGAGAGCGCTGCAGGTTGCTACTCCTGCCCTAGCCAACTAAGTTGGAAAAAAAGGTTTTGTTGATTTCCCCACACCAAAATTACATCTATTGGCTGGACAGAGCAAAGGAAGGCAAATCTGTTATAGTGAACTTCAGCTGTTGCCATTTTGGAAAGTATGGGGAATAAAAACCACACTGTACTACATACTGCTTTAGTTCAAATCAACTGTTTCTGCATAGTAGTTGCAGTATTATGAGTTCAGTAAGAACTATATTTTTATCGAGACCAGAACGTAGTGCTAGTAGAAATCATGTTCTACACAAACATGTGTGTTTGCCTTTGCTTTCATTCATATGCACTTTCTGTGCCTGGGGAAAGGGGTGATAGAGAGGATTTGCAAATACCACATCTCTTGCTACTTGTATATAATTTATCAAATCACTTACGCCTGCTAGCTTTACTTGCAGCAGTAATCTAATGTATCAGCTTCCTAAAGAACAACTGCAGAACTGCAGACTAAGTTTTTCACATCTAACAGTTCATAAATGGCTTGGCAACTTTGAAATGAGCATTCCTAATGCTTAATCTGCTGGCTAGATCATTTCATTATGGTAATTATTACTTATTAAGTTGCAAATGCAAATAGAGGAAATGAAATTATTAAAATTAGAAGACAGATATTTATCTCACAAACATCATAGCTTATCCCCTGGACATACTTACTCTCACTGCCACACCAAAAGCAAATCCATAGAAATGAACTTAGTACAAAACAGTAAGGCTGTAAATTCCTCATTGAGAGTCTATTTCAGCTGTCTGAAGCAGGCATATTGCTATTTAAAAGCCCTGTTTTTACAAGAGGTTCAGTCAAGGTAATAGGGAGCAAAGAGGCTCCTCTTCTAATCTTGCACAGTCATAATTCATTTGCCCACCACTCTCTCCATTCATTGCATCAACATACCCATCATGGCACCAGAGCATGACTGATTAACACAGAGCCCCTTTACCATAACTTTAAGAGTTGGTAAATTTTGTTGCCTGAAACATGATGTTAAAGTGACAGAACTGACGATAAAAGCTCTAGTTTTCATGCTTTAGCAGTTTTCCATCCTAGAGGAACAAAAAGCTTTTTCAACCTGTCCTCTGTACAAAAGAGCCCCAGCTGCTTTTACCAAACAAGTACCTAAAATGTACCTAAAAGCAGGCTAGAAAAGAGAGACTCCATCATACAAGTTAAGAGGGTGGTCACAGTCCTTTATTACCTCAGAAAGCTCAACTTGTGAAGAGCGGCATACATTTATGGTATGAGCTAGAGACAGAGTACCAAAGGTTCACTTCTTGCAATTGCTCTAGGTCTCTCACTAGCTATGGGCCCACTGTTGAAGAAAACAGAGGTAGCTTGCCTCTTCTTCCTCCTCATTAGTTCCTGAATCCCCCAATATTTTTGTTATCATCAACATTCTGTGTTTTACCTAGGTAAGTAAGCAAAAATGCATGGGATCAGACTCTCTGTTTCACTGGAGTTACATGGCTGAGAATAAGTTTACTAATGAAAATTTTGTGCTGCTATCTATTGTATTTGGTATGTATGTATTTTCTATGTCAGCACTCCTAGGTTACATATAGACAGAAAGAGGGCATCTCAAACAGGTTCCTTAAATATGAGGATAGGAGAGACACATCAGATGCCATCAGATTTGATTTCCGAGTCTCAGAAACCACAGGATAATCAAAATCTAAAGACACCTGAATTCAGTTCACAGATGACATTTCTGATTTTTGGACTAAACAAATGATTTTATATGAAGAGAGTTGGAATCTCCATCTTTGTTTCACGGGGGAATCTACAGAGAACAAGATGTAACTGTCCTGAGTCAAAGCAGACTGAAGTACCATGTCAAAAAAATTATTTCCATTAAAGAAAGCATTTCTAGAGTGCCCTATGCATGTTACCATATTCATCCAAAAATTGGGACAAAAGGGAAGAGTCCCTATTGTGCCACTGATGTGCAGGAAGGAAGTGTACTGCGTTCCTGTAGGCACATGTGTGGTTGTAGTTGGGATGTAAATCTCTTCATTTAATTTATTTTGGTAAACAACAATGAATAATTTCAACAATTTTTCCACTTCTGCAATGGCAAACAAGAACATAGTGCACTTCTCTGAAGAGTTACTTTGAGCACCCCTCTTTTTATGCAGTATGTGTCACTTTTGTTCACAGAAAACTTTTTTTGGTGCAACAAACGTAGGAAACTTGTTTTGTGCACAGAAAATCAAGTTTTCATGCATAGGAAGCAAGTTTTGTACACAGAAAAATCATGTCTTCTCTGGGGGAGGCACATTCCTTTGTATAGACGATCATGTTTTTTCTGCACAAAGAAAAAGGTTTCTTGCGTACAAAATTATGTTTTTTTGTCCAGTAACTTCTTCCAACACAATTTAACAATTTTGTCTTAAAAAGTATCCTAAAATGCAAAGCATCTCACTGTATCCAAATTTTCTCGGCAGGCACTCTGAATAGTCCAAACTGTTGAGAAAACACACAATTATTCTTTCCATATCCAGTTTGTAAAGGGCTTTCTGAACCTGACAGCATTTTACTCTCATTATCAAATTAATATCATGCACCCATGTCATATTACTAAGCTGATTTGAGATACCTGTACTATTTAGATGAGAACACTGAACTTAATGTCAAATTATCTCCAGTAGGAAGGACTGATTCCTTAAGGCTGGGTATACTGCACTGCATGTAAACAAACATGCTGCTACGTACTAGCCACACAAATGGGTGTGGCAATCCCTTTGGGGGAGGTGTCATGAGTTTGGCCTCTGCCACTGGGCAGTGCTGGTTAGCATCATGGCAAAATGCTGACAGCTGTCTGGTAACACGAAAAGGTTAAATAGCACTGAGTGACTTTGTCAGATACTTTTTTGCATTAGATTAGCAGTTTGAGGCTAGACACACATACATAAAGGCTGGGAACTGATGAGGGAGTGAATTTGTGGGAGGGGGACATGGGTCATGCTTGCATATTTTTCTTCGTTTGCTTCTGCACTGCATAATGCCTGGGACTTTACCTTCCATTGGACCCATGCTGGAGGAGTGTATCTCAGCCCAGCCATGGGGAAATGGAAGTGATAGTGTGAGTAGCATTAGTTGTTCAGGAGTCCAGCTCTACCATTGATTGATGGGATGCTGAAGCCCATCAGAAAAGGATGGGAATGCTTCTCTATACTATCTATTGCAGTGGTTCTCAACCTGTGGGTCCCCAGATGTTTGTGGACTTCAGCTCCCAGAAGCCCCAGCCACTATGGTCAATGCTCAGGGTTTCTGGGAGCTGAAGTCCAAAAACATCTGGGGACCCACAGGTTGAGAACCACTGATCTGTTGCATCATTTCTCATCAGTAAAGTTTGTCTTACAGCAGTAATACGCGTCAGTGTTCAGCACCAAAGAAATTCCTGAGGAGACCAGAAATTAAACCCAATTCCAGAACTGAACAAGAGAAAAGGAGGATATCATTCACCTGAGAAAGCATCTGCCCGCAGCCATTCATGCTTTTAAACCATGATTCTATTGCTACTTGTTTAGATTCCCCTCTGGTTGTTTAGCTAGTCCTAAATCACCTGACAGAAGAAGTCAGGGCTCATTTCTTATATTCCCCACCATTGTGTGTCCCTCTTATTAGATATGATACTTCCTTGAGGGACACACATTCTGTTCTCCTTCTGTTTCCTGAAAAGGAAGCCTCTATGCTCAGATGAGGAATGAAAAACAGTGACAATAAGGGGGGGAAGGAGGCAACACACATAAATACCAAAAGAAGTAGAGATTTAGAAGGAATTGTAGGTATTATGCCTTCCCCTCTGAAAATACACTCCAGCAAAGTAAACTGTTTGAGATGATCCTCCATGGAGAGAGATACAAAGCCAGTTCAAAGAAAACTATACATGTACACATGTATGCCACCCCTGTAGAAACGACTGCATGCCAGTCTCTGGAATGTGTGCATAAAATGGCTACCTCCTTTTCAAAAGGCAGGTCTCCTAGAAGCACTTGTGACAAGTCTTTTTCAGCTCAGAAAGAGACAACAGCTAAAGCATCAAATGAGGCATGAATTCTCTTCCATGTTGGGCAGGACGCTGGTCATTTTAAATAGTTTCCCTTACTGAAATTCTGGCATTGCACTACAGGGAGGTAATTAAAAAATAACTACAGGATTTGGGGCTGAAAGAAGGAAGGAGTGTGGGGAACTGTGAATTGTGAATAACACTCTCATGTGCAAACCAAAATTTTGCCTAGAGAATACTTATGAACAATGGATACTTGCTGGCTCCAGCTGTCAAATTCTGATGGGGAAAACAACCATTTGCAAACATGGACACCAAGCATAAATTATATTATGCATGCATACTTAGCATTTGGGAAGCTGATGCTGATTATAAAATGCAACTTGCATAGTAGTTCAGACACTGGCACATGTATCCCTGTATAACAGAAGGATGAGGCAATCTACAAGCACGGGCCAAATTCCAGAAGCCCTCTGCAAATACTGCAGACCTCTGTCAAAAGCAAGCAAGCAAGCAAGCGGTCTCCTTCACTTGCAGTAAAACTGTCTCTGATCATCTCCTGCATGTTGTTCAACAGAAGGGATGTTGTCACTTCCGAAAGGAATGTAACCCTCATATAATAAAACATTTACACCTCTGCTACTCACTGTGTCGATGCTTGCAATGTTATGTTTTCTGTTGAAGGCTTATGCTTTAAGCACACTTGTTACAAGTATATTTAGACATGTACTGTGTTCCATCTCAAAACCATGCATGAGAGTCTAAAAATACCTACATTCAGTCTTACTGGTACAGGCAATTCTACAGAACCACTATACTAATTTAACTAGGCTTTTACTATCATTATTAGCATAGAGGAACTAATGCTTCAGTTTCAGCTGAAGGCTGTGCCATGACTTTGCACCTCACAGAAGAAGATTCAGAGCAGAATGTTGTTCAACCCACCATCACGTTTGCTGTAGGAGATCCAAAGCATTTACAGGACATTCCTATGCTTGGCTTCTTGTAGAAGCAAGTTCCATTCTGTTGAGTGGTGATTACTCTCAGGTATATATGCACAAGATTACAATACACAGGAACACACTGAGTCAGATCTTGGGTCCATCTAATCCAGTATTATTAACTCTGACTAGCAGCAGCTTACAGGGCAAGATTATTTCTGAGTCCTAACAGAGATCCCTAAGAGTCAACCATCCACATACCTATCAAGCCCAGTCTTGCTTTGCTTCCAAAAACAGATGAGATCAAGTATGTTCAGAGTGTTTACAGAGGCATGGGTATTAGTGATGTAGAGCATGCAGCAAATGATTAGGTCTCACTGAAGTGGTTTTAAAGGTAGATGTCTACCAGTATCCTTCAACTTCTATCTCTATTAAGACTGATATAAGCAAGATTTTACTACCAGAAGGCCAAAGATAAGGTCCAAGATGGGACCTAGTGAGATTTAATACGGCATCACTGCATTTAAATCTTGGATATATATTACTCTGAAAATTGCTAAATATGTTAGAAGAAAAAAAAATCTCTTCCAATACTCACAAACTGCATAACATACAGCTTCAACAAAACACAGAACTCTGAAATCAGTTCAACAGCCTTCAGACAAAATTTAATTTAGGAACTACTCAAATGGAGGCAGTATTTCCCCAACAAAAAGCCAAAAGTCATTACCATGCAAAAGCTTCAGCAGACTGGATGCAGACCATGATTCTAATGTTGCATACCCCAGCATAAAATTGTTTACTCAAGGTTGTATGCCTTGGGAGGGGACATTTTGAAAGCTGGAGCAAAAATAAGCATACAAGAGCACAAGAGAACACTATACTATAAAATGGCATGTGCTTTCTAATAAAATTGGGAAACAGGAAAAAAAATGCTATTGGCAGAGCAGGGGGTTGGACTGGATGGCCCGTGTGGCCTCTTCCAACTCTACATTTCTATGATTCTATGATTCTATGAAAATGCCAATAAAAAGCTGTGGAGTGAACTAAATATATATCACAAATCCCGTCCCAATAATCAAGTTTTGAGTAATTTGAGCTTTAAACAGTTTGCTTCTGTAACAGATTATAAGAAGATCAGAATCATTATTTGACTAATGATCCATTTTATTTTTATTTTGTTAAAAAGAGAATTGCTAGCATGAAATATGTATCAGATCAGATCAGAGGAGCACTGTATAATGGCTGGAATCCCCACTCCCTTGACTCACAAAGAATTCCCACTCGCTGCAGGTTTCAGGCATGCTTCCTGATCGGCAGCACCATGCATGGAAGGGTTTTGAAATGTTTTTCTTCTATACCTTCCTCAGGATGTCTGGGAATTACCTTTTGGTGCAGGTAACTCCCATACTATGCCCTAGAAACATAAGACAGTTCGGCAGTCCTTTTTGGTACAAGGGGATTAGAGCATTTCCAGCAGAGAGAATCGTGTGTGCTGTTCCCCCAGAGAGTTTTGATATTACAGAACCTGTTCACCGATCTGAACGTTTGGCAGCTCAATTAACATTCTGACCAGACAAATCTGAGTAACAGAGGGATTTTCCTAATGCACAAGGACATCTCAGAGATTTAACCTTCACATTTACACATTTTCTGTGGCTGTTTCTAGACTCACTATAACACACCACTGGAATATTTTTACACATGTATACTGCCACCCATTAAAGCAGAGTGGGCAGCAGGTAGATCAGTACCTGACAGAAAATCTCTAGTGATCTGCAGTAGGTCAGCAAGAGTTTCTGACTCGGCAAGCAACATCAAAAGGTCTGATTTTCCTCCTAAATTAAGGGAGGAAAGAAAGGCTGGGGAGGGGAGGGTGTTGCATAGTTGTATGTTTTTATGAAAAAGAACACTAGTGTACACATTTCAGTGTTAGTACTGACAGCTAATGCCCAGGCTGGAATGTGCTTCTAGGGATCGTGTACTGTAGTTCTATATAGTTGGCCCTCCACATTCACCAGGGTTAGGGGTGCAGGACCCTCGCAAAAGTGGAAATATTGCAAATATCAAAATGTGTGCGCGCGTGTGTGTCTGTGGAAAGGAGGCTGAGGCATGGTGAGGAGAGCAGGCACCCAGGGTCCAAACCAGGTCAGGGAAAGGAGAGGGAAGGGGGTGCATTAGCACAGTACCCCTATAATTTCTTTCTTTCACCTACCGCCTTCCTTGGGTTCAGGGAGGCATTGGAAGAAGGTCTGTGGTGCTAAGAAATCAGGCTACAAGCCATCCTTACCTGGCCAGGCAGTGGCTGGTGAAGGTGGAGGAGCACCAGTGGCAAGTTTTTAAAAGGCTGAGCAGCCTTATTGGAGCTGTCGAGAAAGAAGGTTCCCCGAGAAAAGAAGTGTTTGAGGTGGGGGGGCAGGGATCAGAGAAACTTGCAAATAATCGAATTCATGAAGGTCAAACCCACAAATGCAAAGGACTAACTGTATTGGCCTTTCTGAGATGCTATTTTGAATTTGTCTCTGATTGGTAGATTTCTATATGCTAGTGAGACATAGAATATATCCTGGGACCTAACAGATGCTTTCCCCACTTTTAAAAGCAACATCAAGTAGACATAATTTAAGTGTCTTTGAAACTCACTGGCAATTACTACAAGCAGAACAATCGTAAGTATTTACTTATTTATTTATTGCATTTTAATGCCACCTTTCTCCGGTGAGAGACTCAAGGCAGCTCACAAACAATAAAACAAATTTAGCTAAAGCACAGTAATAAAATTAACACAATTAAAATATCACTATGTTTTACAATCATACATTGAATAACAAAAAATCACTAACAAAATATAAAATTTACAACTAGAGTACCCCCTAGATCCATATAAGAAAGCTTGCTCCAAACACTTAGTCATTAAAAGCCTGCTTAAACAAGAATATTTTTAGCAAGGACGGAAGAAGAAACCATACTCAGAACCAGGTCAAACCTACAAACCTACAAAAACTAGGGAGCAGTTTTTCAGAAGATTCATGGCCAGAAGAGTTTATTTTTCCCTTTAATCCCCCTGCCCATCCAAAACCTATGGAAGGGCATTAACTGTTCCAGCTCCAGCAGAGATGTCATTCCATGGACTGTTTGGGAATGTGTCAAGAGTAGAAGAGGGCTTAGCATCCTACAGATCCACAGCTTCCTTTGAATTATGCCTGGAATCTCATATTCTGCCCTCGACCCTCACAAGTGGGTCAGCAGCAACCACTGACTACTCACTTGTAGAAAGTTTACAGGAAAGAAGAAAGCAGTTGTAGCCAGTGACCACAAATATGATATTGGCCCCTGAAACACTGGGGTGAAAATTGCCAGATAGCCTGAAAAGCATTGACCTAGAGGAAACCTGAAACACTCTATAGCAGTGGTTCTCAACCTGTGGGTCCCCAGATGTTTGTGGACTTCAGCTCCCAGAAGCCCTGAGCATTGTCCATAATGGCTGGGGCTTCTGGGAGCTGAAGTCCACAAACATCTGGGGACCCACAGGTTGAGAACCACTGCTCTATAGCAATCCACCTTGGATTGACAAAATGTCTCCTTGAATTTCCAGAACAAACCTTCAACTATTTTATAATTCCCTCATTTCCAAGGGAAGCTTTTATGTGCTCACAGAAATACATCCATAACTGTGCTACTCATGCACCAGAGGGAGATTACCAGCAGACTCTGAAATTTGCAGAGGTACAAAAGTACTAAGAAAAATCATAAGGAGAAACAACCCCTGCAAAAAAAACAAAAACAAAAAAATGAGACCTCAATTGCACAAATTATCTATGGGGGGGCACCTTGACAGCTGGGTGGGATGTGGATAGAATGGAGTGTCTTAAAGATCAAGGAAGGTGCGCACATTAAAAGAAAATAGTTACAGTTATCTCACTTCCTCTGGGTAGGTCATTTTCAGGATCACATTGAGAATCTACCTTGAAATGCTCCAGAAGAAGATGTGAGAGGATTTAATAGAGATCTTTAGAGATAATATTTTAAAGCAGCTGAAGCTAGGACCTTGTGAGTCTACCCACTGGTTCAATCTGAGAAACCTCCAAAAAGAGAAAAGAAATAACCAAAAGCCCAGTGAAGACTAGTCATATTCAGTAGACATGGAGTAGAGAATGCTGGAAGAACAGAAAAAATAGGAGGGAAGGGAATAGAATGGAATGGAATGGCTGGGAACACTGAATGTAAACACTGCTCTACAACACCTGTTGCTTTTAATGTCATTTATAGGAAAACTTCATCATTTTTGAAAACCATGACAAAAACTATTGATAATTATTATTAAGAGAACTGCACAGTGCTCCACAGCTCAGTGAAAGTAGTGAAGGCAGAAACTATAGTAAACTGAGGATTAAACCTCACTTTAAATTATCAAATTTTATTTTGAAGGAATAACCATGGAGGATGGGTCCTGGGCTTGCTCCCAATCCAGGCCTTGTGCCAGTTGCCTGGTCAAAACCACCCCCTCACTGACTACTCTTGGACATGTTCTAGGTGACTTAGTACAGCTGGAAAGAAGATTCCAAAGGCCTGACCCAGCATCCTATGTGGTACATAGTGCTAACCTGACAAAGAAGTTGGTAGGTTGCCTGCAGCTAGACAGTTTGAAGACAACCAGCCAAAAGCATGCTTGATGGCAGTAGCCTCAATGGCTGTAACAATAAAGAGGCCACCCAACCATAAACTCTGAGGACTACAGTTCTTGAACTGAATTTTATAAAGAATTCTAACATATCTTAAAATGACTGCAGTTTATGAAGATTTTAAAAGACTGCTATAAAAAAAACTAATTTGTATTGTAAAGGTATCACAGACTGCTATCAGCAGACTCATTTGTCATGGCCAAGCAATGTTTATCCCTGTAATATGCAGTGGTATTCCTGTATTCATGACAGATATTGAGATGCCCTTTTAGTCTGGAGATACACTGGTGTTTCGTCCTAGAAAACATTTAACAATGTAAACAGCAACACTATAAAGGAATTACTACAATCTCAAGTTTTTACATCTTACCATTCAGGTAAGTATCCAGATAAACACAAAATCAACTAATGCCATCACAACAATGAAGTTTACAGCAGCAATCATATTTTCTTAGCTTAGATTCTGCAAACACAGCACCCAAAGACAGACAGAATACATCTATCTTTCCCCCAATATTAGCTAAACTTAAATGGTAAAAGGACCAGATGGGTGAGAAAGATCAGCAGGAATAAACAACTTCTTGAAGTTGTGTGCGTGCGTGTGTGTGCGTGAGGGGGGGCAGTATTGCAATGTAGTTTAGTACACCAGTATTCCCTCGTTGCTGATATGAACTGTTTGAAAGTGGGATGTATGTATGCATTCCACATTCAAACTAAAGGCCAGAAAAGTCTGTGACATTTGTGAACAGGCTGATTTTTATCATCTTTGTGCAAAGGACCTCTGCTCTGGACTGCTTCTGGAATGGCACTTGTTTAGTTCCTGGCCACACCAAGAGTGGGATACACTGAGTACAGTGGGATACACTGAGCTCCATTTCTGCTGCTGCCATAAGCATATGAAAACAGCCTTTATAGTATTTAGAGAAACAAAATAGACAGGAGATAGTGAGCATCCCCTCTATCTCTGGAATGGGGGTAGACGGAATCCCTGAACCTAACACTTTTTCCATCTATCAATGCAAGTGATGAACTATTTTTGTATGGCCATAGTTCAAGTCCCCTGTTGGTCATCTGTGCTCTCTAGTTCTGCACCACATCTGCAAATTCAGAACAGATGGTCTAAAACATTCTGAGGATTTATCAGAGGACAAGGAGTTTAAAGACACTCTCTAGAGTACAAGTAACATTTTATTGCATTAAGAAATATACATGCTATGGGCTTGGATCTAGATTCAGATCCATAAGATGAAGTTGTCAGAAGCTGACTTCCCACTTTCTCTTGCTCACAGAAACTACTCCATCTCCATAAAAATGCTTCACAGAGGACTAGATTCTGCTGATTGAGAAAGGTCAATATGTGAAAAACCAGGTGAACACATCTTTGACAAACAGACCTAACATCCAAGGAAGTCAGATCCTGGATCCAATCCCAAATATTGTATGCAGGTTTCTTTATTCAGTCATCATGACAGACAAATTAATCAGCAGGTATTTCACAGAAATCAGACTCTTTGAGATACTAATGACAGTTAATCTGAAGCAAGATGTGGCAAATGTGCTATATTATAAGCAGAAAAGAAACCACAAGTAGCAACCTCAATGTTACCACATGTCCACATTCCACACATATTATCCACGATTATCCAATGGATTATACGGTCTTGGATAGACACCGGCACCAATGGGGAGTATGGAAAAACTGAACAGATTGGTTTACTCAGAGCCACTAGAATTTTGGATACAAAACCTGGAATTTAAACGGGAAAACTTTGAAATAGGTTTCTCCTTTGGACTATACTTTACTCCAAGGAAAATAAAAAGCATAGAGAAAAGAAAGGGATCTCTGAGAAGGGGAAATACCGGAGTGCAGAAACCAAAAATGTGGCTAAAACATTGGCTGCTTGAGACCTTCCTGCCAGTATCCACAACACCCTAGATTCCTGACTTGATCACCACCATTGGGCATGGAAGCAGTATGTCATACATATGGACAGCCACCTCAAGGCACCAAACCAGGGGAAGAGATCCACCAAGCTGTGTCCATTATGGAAGCAGGCCCTGAATTCAATGGATTCCAAGAGTTGAAGTTCTACCTGGAGTATAAAAAAGTAACATGGTTCTCTACTGAAACAAGACAGCAAGCTGTTTCAAGAGAAGACAAATGTTGAAAGATGAGCCTGGTAATAGACCATAGTGGAAAGACTCCTCAGAATGGATCACAAGGAACAGGTACAAGATTCAAATAAATCGCAAGTGGTCTTCAGAGAACTGGTTCCCACAGCAGCAAAGCAACGAGAAGGTATGACCAAACTATAGAGCAGCTACAGATTTCAGAGCAAAGAAAACAAAAGACATAGTGATTGTGAGGCTGGACTCAAAGGGACAATATATATATAGATATAGATCAATAGTTTGATTCTGGGCAATGAAAGAAAATGACAATGAGATTCCTTGCTAGTTGATGGATGGATGGACAATTAAGTTTGCTAGCTGAACTTTATAAAATCCTTGCATTTGGTGGAGGCATACAGAAACAAAGGTATCACAAGGAGTGCCAAGGTGGCCTCTAATTTCAGGGTTCATCATGGATTGATGATGCTTCAGGATTAGGCCATATTTCCCAACCAAGTTCTCAGCTGGCCATTTAGCACCTCTCCAATAGACAGTCTACCTGGAAGCCCAGCAGGCTTGGATCTGGAAGTCAGACAGGCATTTGCAGGCATTTTCAGTTCCATAAGAGCAAATCCCCTTTAATTTCATCAGCAGATCTGGGAATCTCATCTCATTCCAAACAATATGCAAGCCTTTGTTCTGGCTCCTTTCTAGATCAAAATGAATCCTTTAGACAAGATGTGAAAATGACGCCAGTTAATTCATGAAGCATAAACTGCATTAGAGCAAGCAATCAATGTGCCTCAGTTCTCCGCTGCAATATCAGATTCTTACACTGGACATTATTTGTAGCTTTTAGAGGAGATTACAGTAAGTTATTGGGGAAACTCATAGAGTGGGCCTTCATTACAAAAATAACCACAAAACAGTTTGATGAGTTGTACAGGAATTCCTGGTTTTCTGGATCCTTTCCATCCTGCAGAGGCTTTCCTGCAGTGCTACTGCAGATTTGAAAAATTAAAAATAAATTGCATACCTCTTACCTAATGATTTGATAGATGTCATGCTGCACTGTAGAAATAGATAGGATGCCAACTTTTCCCCTTTGGCCATTGAATGACAGGAATATGCAACTATGAATGAAGAGCAGGATCTGCACATGGCTCTCTGTATAGGACTCAGAATCACAAGACACCACAAAACCACCCAATCCAAAGTATTAACCAAGGAACTCAAGGATGGGAGAAAGATGGAACTAGAACGTGTTTGTTTAACTTATTTTGAGGGGGCAGTTGAAGGCCACACCTGACCATCTTTGGATTTTAATGAGGTTAGATGTCCCTACTGCATTAAAACTGAATTTTAATTTAATCCTAGAGCGAACATCTTGCTCATGATGCTGTGGCTCAAGTTAAGATCTTGGTTCACATGCAAAAATCTTCCAACTTACAAATAGCAGTTCCAGCATACTGCCTGAGCCTTTTTTGCTTTTTTTGTTTCTGCGGACAAAGTCTTACAAATACTTTGAGAATTGTCAGCTGCCTGTCCTAAGGATGCTGACCTACAGTATCACTAAGTAGAATAACTATTCTGAATAAGCAAGCAGTAATTAAAACAGCTTCAGTAGTTTTACAGCCATTAATCTGTCTCACTATACATCCTAATACTCGTTCAATGACATGGTCTATAAAAACAGTGCTTAGAAATATAAATTGATCACCTGTTATAGTTTGCAAAGCGACCTGTTCTCCTTCAAATGTAGTACACTGCACCTGATTAGATATGTTATCAGCAGTTATCGCCTCCATCTCACCCACAACATACTAGTGAATGGAAGCCAGTTAATTGGGTGAGAAAGTAAAATAAGAATGCATTTAAGAACATTGTAACAGTGGAAGCTAAATCTTACTGTGATGACTATTTTGAGTAGAACTTTTTTCATATCTCTTCCGGGTTTCTCAACTCTCTGACCGTTGCCCATTTACTCTGCACCATAAAGGAGCAAGTAAAAAACCTGTTTCAACCACCGTACCTCACCCTGGTCCTATTTTTTGTTCACACTATAGCGAAACACTAGGACGCATTAAACACTGGCTTCCCCATTGGCTCAGCTGGAACCAGAACCTACTCTTTTCACGAGTTTGCCAAGTAGCTCAAGGCTTTATTAAACAGAAAGAAAGCTTCATTTATAAGACACAGATGGACAGAGTTGGGTCTAGATATGAGACAAAGGGATGCATTAAAATCAGTTCATTCAGGTTTAGTCATCTTTAAGCTTCATACAGGAGTTCAGATCACTGTTACCACAAGGCAACAGATTTTTGAGAGCATCTTTCATGATCCTCAGCTGACTACAGAAAGCCCACTCAGCACAAGACTCCCTGACAGACCACCAATCTCACCTCAGGAGACTGTTTACTCACAAATTTGACAACAAAGTTCCAAGGGAGGACATTTAAATTTGTTCCTCCTGGTTTTCGTATAAATCAGGCAGGAATTCTCCATACTAGGTATTTATTTATTTTGATTGATTGATTAGATTTCATTTACACTCCAGCATGGGAGACAAAGATACTTATAATAATTCAAAACAAAGACACAGATTTCATTTTACCTTATAGTTGCATTTAAAATCACAACAATTATATTTAAAATCACATGATTAAATACAGATTAAAGCACATTAAAACAATTAGAAAGATAAAAGTGCAGCACATCACTTTCTGCTATATGAGGTAAGAATCATTCTGCTACATGATTTAAGAATCAAAAGCCTGCTGACAGAAAGTGAACAGAGAGAGGGGTCAACCCATGAAAGAGAGTTACACAGTCTGGGAGCAGCCACTTAGAAGGCTTTATTTTATGCTCTCACCAAACATGCCTGTGACAGTGGTCGGACTAGGAGAAAGCCCTCCCCAAAGATCTTAAAACTCAAGCTGGCTTGTACAGGGAGAGAGTATCTTTTAGAAACTCTAGAACTAAGCCATGTAGGGCTCTAAAAGTCATAACCAATATCTGAGTTCTTTCTGGAAACTGACTGGTAGCCAGTCAGGCTGTTTCAATAAGGGACTGATATGGTCCCTGTAAGTAGCCAGCAGCCTGGCTAAAGCATTTTGGACCTGCTAACGTTTCTGAACTGTTTCAGAACAGTTTCCAAAAGCAGCCTCATGTAGAATGCATTAGAGTAATCCAAATGTGATATAACTGAGGCGTGTGTCACCATAGCCAGACGTGACATCTTCAGGAATAGGTGTAGCTGGCACAACTAGTTTTCAGTATGCCAACGCACTCCTGACCGTTTGGATATCCAGGTTCAGATGAGAGTCCAGGCATAAGTCCAAACTGTAACACTGTCTTCAGTAGCAGTGTTGCCCCATCCAGCACAGGCTCAATCTTTGTCCTCTGGTCTGCCTTACAACTGAGCAGGAGCACCTCTGTCTTGTCTAGATTAGGTTTCAATTTGTTCACCCTCAACCAGTCCATCAAATATAATATAATATAATATGACATAATATAACGTGTTAGCAGAAAAACAGGATAGACTGGGGCATGGCAGGAGTGCAACTGATCAATGCTTTGGTGCTCACTGTGATTTACTGTCTGATTTGGCCCAGAGGAAGTTTGTCTATGCCCTCTGTGGATTTTACTTCAGCATTTGATTTAATAGACAGAGAGTACCTTTGGGGAAAATACGTTACACATTAATATAGATAAATGACTACTGTTTTTGATATGGAAACTTTATTCATATACTAAGAATGCTGACAGGTCTGGCAAGCAGTCCAGTAAAGTGAATGCTGGAACAGGTGTCAGGCCAGGTTGCTTATTGACCCCTCTTCTGTTTAATTTCTATGAGAACAATACAGGACTCAGGGCTGACAGACCCCATTGTTGGTTAACATTTTTAATTTTTTATTTGAGGATGCCTCATTTTCTGTCTTTTTCGAAGACAGAACTTTTGAGGTAGTGTCTTATGAAAATATATTTCCTGGTCGACTTTAGGCATTATCCTTATGATTTAGTCTTTTAAAGAGAGAACAGTATTTTCAACAGCACTTCTAAAATACTTCCAAGCATTTTCAACAGCACTTTTAAGCACTGTTGCCTGCAGAAAAGCTGTCACGGTCCTTTATTTCCAAACGTTGCCTTCAGTTTACTTGGCAGAAAAGTATAAAGGTTATGTGGTGGTTCTGTATTTGCATTTCTGGGGAGGTGGAAAATATAGGTCATTATTGACTATACTGACCATTTTACAGTGATCTCAGGACTTGTCTCTTGCGAAACTTCTTGGATTTGTTTTTATCGTTGTCTTCAAGTCATTTCTGACTTACGGCGACCTTAAGGCAAAACTATTGCAGCAAGATCTGTTCCAAAGAGGCTTGTCCTTGCCTTCCTCTGAGGCTGAGAGGCTGTGACTTGCCCAATGTCACCATGAGGGTTTCCATGGTCAAGTAAGGATTTGAACTCTGGTCTCCCAGTGTCCCAGTCCAACATTCAAACCACTATGTGAGATTGTTACCTGTTGGCAGATCACAACAAATCTATTGAAATCAGGGCTGCCGCCTTTACTGAAGCAACTCAAAAGTCTTCAGCACTGGAGTACAAAGAGGATTAGTTTTCTTAACTGCAAGTGTGAATGTTGGCCTGCAGCAATATAATAATAATATTAACATTTGCCCTTGTTCCGCTAGGTTATTTTTTTTGTGTAATTCCCTCATCTTACAAAAGGAAGGGTTCTGGGTACCACTGATTTGCTTTAGAAGGTATGCTGTACTTAAATAACATAAGCCAGCACGGTATAGTGGTACAAGTTTTGGGCTAGAACTCTGAGGTCTGGATTTGAGTTTCCGCTCAGCCACAGAAATCCACTGGGTGACCCTGAGCAATTCACATTCTCTCAGCCTCAGAGGTAGGCAAAGGCAAACCTCTGAACAAATCTTGCCAAGAAAACTCTATGATAGGTTTGACTTAGGGTCACCATAAGTTGGAAATTACTTGAAGACACAAAACAGCAATCGTATTAATACAGTGTTTTGTAATGGATATCATGCCATATATGACTAAAAGTAATCTGAATTTGTCTCCATTTGTCCCAGAACTGCCTCCCTCATTTTAGATAGCCATTATAACAAAGACTAAAATATACAGAAAATAAAACCTGACTCTGTTTTCTTCTTTCCTTTTCATTTGCCATCATATTTATTAAATTATATTCCATTGTTTTAAACTGGAAAATACTTTGAGTACCTTGGCAAAAACACAATATGGAAATAGAAGAAGACTTTCTCCACAGTGTTAGAAATAGCTGAGTTCTCACTGACGCCCAGATAGCCATACATTAGCTTTGTTACTTTACACTGGATCTAACCTCTTTCTATTTGAATTATAATGTGAAAGCAAAAAGAGTCTGAATAATGAATTGAGCATTTAGAGTTGTGTTTAGATAGGTTTACTGATGTGATTTTAATGAAGAGAGTAACTATGTTAAAAATTACTGCTTCTTCCTACACAAGAGGACCAAAAGAAAAACCTCTTTACAATATTGCTCATTGTATGCCCAACAACTTATTATTTCTGAAAGATTCAAAATATCTTTAGTGAGATGAAAATAAAGGATTTTACTTGCATTTCATTCACTGCAAACATTTAAATGTAACATGCTCTCTGACCCCTTCCCCCAGCAATTTTAGTCTCCGGGAGAGATTCAAGGCACAAAGTATTCTTCACAGCAAAAACATGGCACCTTTGAGCTGTAAAAGTCTAGATGCAATACACTTAGCCATTCACAAATGAAAGCAGCATGGGAATCTAGAAACAATATGGAATACAACATTTGAAAAACAGAAATATCCTCATTAAGCATTATGGTTCCTATAATAAATTATTTCTGTGTTTATTGCTATTATACTTATGATTTCTACTGTTTACATTTAACAGCATCTGACTATTATCACCTTGAAATCCATTTCTGGATTATGGCTGCAGCTCATTCACAACTATAAATAAATATTATACACCAAAATGCCAATTCACATACAAATCATACTGCACTTTTTAAAGTCATGTACAAAACTGAGGCCAATTTATCCAAGTGTTCATCCTTATTTAAAATACTGGATTAACTTGTAAAGAGAGACTTAGGTAACCTAATTCACAGCCACAATCAAAATTTTCTTTCTCCTAGGTCCTTGTGGAAAGCTTTCAGAAGACTATAACAGCTTAGTACTCCCCCCCCCACAGAGCAAATTACAAATTTCACACATAGAGTAATAAACTGAGAATAGTACACTTGATGGATGCAGTGTACTTACAATTACAGCTTCTATTAGTGAATTGTGTTTTCGCCAAAACACCAGACCAGAACCATTTTAGGGGTTTAGAAGGCAGACATTTCAGGAGAGTTTTCTTCAGATACCTATGACTGATGTTCCCAAAGAGGGCAGCTTTCAATCTGCCCAACTATGACAAAGCTTCCCAGAAGACAAGCAAGAAATTATGTATGTGGAACAGAATATATGCCTGGCTGATCTCATATATTCCTCCGTCATTTCTGCAGTTTTCCAATCTCATTATTTCCACAATAAATTCAAAGAAAATAACATCCAAAGCTTTTGTACTGTATAGATTTCACCTCTCACATTCAAATGGTGCATTGGGCAGAGCATTAATAAGCTAAACTTTAGTGTGTGGCTACCTTCTATTTCAGTTGCAGTTTCCTAGTCTCTAAGACATAACAGGAGTTTCATATACACCCATTATAAGAAACAAAAACCTATTAAGCTGCAGTAAATAAGCACAGCAGTTTTGAAAACTGAAACTCCTGTAACATGCCACAGGATTCTGAGTGACAGAGCAACTTGTAACAAAATCATGGAAATCCACATTGCAGATACTGTCAAAGGATTTGCATCAAGACAGCTTGTGAAACCTCAACGAAACAATAAACAGAACATACTACACCGCACCATAAGTCCGGATGCAAATGTAGAAGTCTTAAATTGATTTCATCCCCACAAGCGACATTTCTTTTTTTTTTTCAGAGAGACCAACAATATTTGACAAAAGATATCTTTGATGATATATCTGTATGTACAAGTCTTCTTGTTATTATGGAATATAGACTTGTTAGACTTGAGCTCCTTGACTGAGCAACATGTCCCCTTGGGAAGCAGAGACAGACTTTACTGGATGAATCCACTAAGTACAGTAGTTATTAGTCACTTCCCAGCAAGCACGCATTTAGGAAAAAAACTGCAAAACAATTTTTTTTTCGTGTCCCATAAACAATACACAGATGGACAGCAATTCCAGAGAAAAAGTGCCAAAAGGAAAGTATTCTTAATATGAATGTACCTGTATTTGCTGCGTATAAGACGCATCAGCATATAAGACGCACCCCATTTATACGCTGGCAAATACTATTTGCCAGCATGTAAGATACACTGGCATATAAGATGCACCCCATTTTCAAACAGTATTTTTCAGGGGAAAAAATGAATCTTATACACCAGCAAATAGGGTATGTTATGACAAACAAGTTTAATGCTTCCATGCCCAGGCTTTGGCATGGGAGTGCAAGAGTAATATTGTTGTTGCTGTGTGCCTTCAAGTAATTTCTGACTTATGGTGAGCCTAAGGCAAACCTATCATGGGGTTTTCTGGGGCTGAGAGTATGTGATGCACATAAGGTCACTCAGTGGGTTTCCATGGCTGAATGGGGAATCTAGGCACTTAAAAAAATATGATAACCAAGGAAAAATAAATCTGTCAATCAGTGATCAGTGTAACACAATAATACAACTATGTCAATGACCTGTAAGTTATCATTTTAAACCACACAAAGCTAAAAGCTACACAATACCCACATTTATGTTACCCTTCCCAGCTCAGGAAAAACTGAGAGCAGAACTGAACCTGGTATCCATGGTTGTAGTCCAATGCTCAAAAATCACTATGCCATGCTGGCTCTCAAGAACAAATTTCTTAATCCAGTAGATCTTGAAAGCTATTTGAAATGAGTGCACTTTTTTTCTTTTTCAAAAATTGCTGGTTATGCATACTAGGCCCATTTTGAATAGATGCCACCCTGATGCATATTAAAAGGCTCATTTACTGTGGCCTTCTCCAGAGAACAGCCTCTTCAAAGCAGGAAGCCTTTTGTTACCAGTGTGGAACTTTTACACTCTCAAATTTGAAGCAATACAAGGACAAGTATCTCAAGAGACAGGCACTGAGACCAATGGGCTATATGCTCTAACTTCTCAGCCTTGCTGTAGGACAAACTGTCAATATGGTAAGCAAGAAAGAGTTTGCAGAACCGAAAGGATTATCTTCCTGTTAAAAGCAGCACTAAGGGAAAGCTCCAGGGATGTTGCAATCACAAGCTAATTGTTGGTGGTGGGATTTAAGAAACATCTGCTTGAGCTAAACTCTGTTTCAGGGCCTGTAGCCCAAAGGGTATGATGCTCTCTTTAAATATAAGGTTGGTGCACAAAACAGTACATTTTGGGAAAACTCATTTAATCTCTCATAAATACTGCAAGTTCAACATCTATGTATACCATTTAGTCACTAGAAAGTCGTGGTTAATGATGCAGGGGTGGGAGACAGTGGAATAGCTCATAGTCTAACAACACAGAATAATATCTACCTTTCATCTCTCAATTGTTTTGGGCAAGTAGCTAGGCTAAGTTAGTGGAGTTCACTTACAGCTATGAGAAAGAATGCAAGCATGTAGAAGATCTTGAGATGATTACTTTTGGGATATTAGCAGGGATTTATCCTAAAACAAACTAGTTAGTCTTGACCAAAAGGTGAAAACTGCAAGAAAATCAGTTATGGAAGCCTTTTGGTACTTGTAGGCCAGACAATTTAAAAAGCTTCCAAATCTGCTTGCCAATCTGACCAAATAACAGGTTTCCTGTATGTCTTCATCACCTTCATCTCCATGCCTTGTTCTGCCCTCAGCTGCATAGAAACTGTCTCTGAAGGAGTACCAATGGGACTGCTGCAATAAGTTCAGCTCTGAAACAAGCTACTGAAATAAGCTCCGACTTACTCTGAATCAGACTTCAGAGCAGACATGCACAACATATAATTTACCAAATGAAACACAGCACAGCTAGGAGGCAAACTATGTGCCTTATATCTGAATAAATCCTACTGAACCCATTTGCAATTTGATCTTTATTAATTTTGTTCTATTTCTGATGCACATAAATATATTTATTTGACAGAAAATCCACAGTTTTCACATCCAGGTTCACTGGCAATTATCCTATTTCTATATTAGAGCAAATGATACTAGCAGGAAAAACAGAAAATAGTAAGTTCTCAAAACCCCCAGAAAGATCTCCTTTAAGACTTCTAACTCATATTGAAACCTATCTGCACCACTGGCATGTCTATTCTACTTAACAGGTATCATCTGGAGATATATCTATGCTGATAACAATGAACTTTCTATATTCCAGGTCATTCTACAAAGCCATCTGTGTACATTTATCGCTCAGTAACCTTGACAAGTTTAAGATTGATGAAATAGCAAATCAGCATCTGTTGAATGCCATCTCTAGCCAAGCTCCAAATTTTATGCTGAAATCCTGGGCTTCAAAGGAAAACACAGGCATAGCACTACAGCTACCATTCTCTTGCACAGATTCCCACAAAGAAGATGAATCTGAAGTTACCATCCACAGATATGCATGCACAGCAGTATATGATGCCAATATTCTGTGTCGCATTACTTTTTAGTCCATGTACAATGATTAATTCTCTATTTACTTTTCAAACAAATATACAGTTTTAGAAAAGGTATTATACTAGGGATGGCCCAACCGAATCCTCAAATCCTGGGTAAGGATTCGAGATTCCTGAATTTGAACCCCTGTGCCAAAAAAGGCCGCCAACTAAATAGATTGTTGGAGACCAGGACGCCTGAAAACCAGGGAGACTATACATACTAGGGAAGATAGTGAGTAGGTGAGGTTTTCTCTTGGAGGAATAATGGCCTTTGCTAACAATTTCACAAATTACATCTGGGCTTGTATTCTAAAGTATTTAAATCGAACATTTCATATTTAAGGTCAGTACTTGACTAGAAGCTACAGGCTTAAGATTTCAAGGACAGCTGAAACATTCCTTTGCATAGCTCCCTTGCAAACGGTTTTCAGGCAGAATTCTGGGGTTTGGAGTTTTACAAGGTATCACAGCCTTCTCTGTCAAAGCGCACTGGTGCATCATCAAACTACAAACCCCAGGATACCAGAAGGAGCTACGCAAAGAAAAGCCAGTTTTCACTTGGATAATCTCTCTACTGTAGTATGCGGCCCTGTTTACACAGGCAGGAAAATGTGGGATTAACCCACATTTTCCTGCCTGTGTAGAAAGGGCCTTCATGTCGTTTTCAATCTGGGGAGATCCTGAGGCAGAACTATGACAATTGTCCTGGCCAGATTTCTTCAGAGAGAGGTTTGCCTTTGCCTAGGCTTTTGCTAAGGCTGAGACAGGGTGTCCTGTCCAAGATCATCCTTCTTTCCCTTGCTTTTTAAACTCTTTTTTAAAAAAGGATTCAAAAGATTCGAGATTCATGAGATTCGTGGATTCCCAGAACTTTCCAGGGATTCGGATCCAGAAAATTCTGGATTCGTCCCATTTCTATATTATACTCTTAGTTCAGGAGCCCCCCTCCATATCCATGGGGGATACATTCCTGGAATTACTGTGGATGGTGAAAAACGTGGATAATACCAAATGCTATATTTTGACTCCCAGGCTGAGTGAGGTGGTGAGGGAGAGAGGTACCTCACCAGCTGGCTCCTCCTTCCTTCCTGCCTGCTTGCTTTCTTCCTGGCAAGGCTGAGTGAGCCGCCTCCTTCCTGGGTGACAAATCCAGTGGGAGGCTCTGTTTCTTAGAGAGGTGCCTCCCTCTCTGCTGTGGAACAAGTGTCCATCTCTTTCTTTGGTTGAGAGAAATGCATAGCTTTGCACAGCTGGGCTTCCTGTTTCTCTCTTGGCTGAGGAAGGACTTCTTCCCCATCCCAGCTAAGAAGGAAGTGCATGGCTTCCCCCTGCCTCTCTTGGCCAAGGCAGGAGAGAGACCTTCATTGGCTGAGAGAGGCATATGGCTTCCTCCATGCTTCTCTTGGCCAGATAGCAAGGGAGAGTCCATTCTTGGTCAAGAGAGGCATGGGTTGGGGGAGCCGTGTGCCCCTCTTAGCTGTACACTTCTCTCAGAGAGGGAAGGAAGAAGAGACGTACGGAGGCCTGGCTGCACAGACCAAAGTTCTTGGCTGGCGGCTGCAGCCATAGCTACGGAGCAAATCATGGGTAAGCCAACCTTTAGATACTAGTTTAGTGGATACTGAGTGTGTGTTTTTACTATTTACCATAGAAGAAACAGCAATACCTAAACAGAAATCCTGCGAATACAGTATGCTAGCTTTCTAAATTCCCAGGCTTTTTCATCAAGCAAAGATGGTAAAAAAGCATGTAGGGAAAGAAAAATGATGATGTTATTTCTAATTTCAAGCAAAACTTTATTTGGGAACCACTAGACTAATTAAGAAGTCCAGAAAGTCCTGGATTTGTTCTTTCTCTTTCTGACTTTATTTTGGAGATCAATACTTGTTTTCTGTCAGCTCCTAGTATGATCACAGACTTTTATACTAGTTCCCCAGATTGATTCTTTTTAACCCAGAATAAATTGGAAAGAACAGAATTTGGGACTTTTCAGTTAGGCTTTTCAGTTAGTCTTTCTTTTTACTACTTTTGTCCATAGCCACTTCATGGCCAGGTGGGATGCAGCTTAATTTTTCGTCTACAGACCCTTTTTCAATAACATCTAAAAGGAAAAACGTAGATACTGTGACTCTTTCTTCCCCTTGCATGCGGTTTTTAACCATCTCACCTCACGCATAAGCCTGTGAACTTTGAGAACCGGTATGATGTATTTTACGCCTTTTGGTCGGCCTAACAACCATCACTACCCTGTGGACTTTGGATTTTGTTTTATGGTCAATATAGTTAGTCTTGGAAATGAAAAATAAAGTGTTGAAAATGATTCTGTAATTTTTCACACTTTCTATTTCAAAAACCACATTTTTTTTTTAAAAAGGCACTTACACTGAGGTTTCAGTAATATGTAATTTTATTTAAACTTAAAAACCTTTCCTTTAAAGCCATCTATTTAATATGTTGACAGTCCTGTTAAACACTTATTACTTACCATTAAAATGTTAGTTTTTTTAAGAAAGAAACTAAATATAAATGTAAGTTGTCTTTATTTCACAAAACATTTATTTACTCTGCCCTACTCTTTTTAAAAAAATCTCCATGTCAGATCCTGTAGAGTAAAAGAAAGCTGTTCTACTTTTTTTAGTTTTATTCTAAACTGCCACAATATTGTCTTTACCGATCAACTATTGTTGGCACTATGGACTATAATTTTGATTTTCCTATCTGATTGTAGCACTCTTGTTCAAGAGGACAGCAGAGTTTAGTAACATTTATCTTTTCAGTCATTCTGCCCTACTCAATAATCCATTTAATTCATTTCATTCCTCTTCCCAGCCATTTCCCAGAACATTCAGTCTTCACTGAACTGTTTTGGGACTTTCCCTCTTGGGATTTTTTTTCCTAAGGATGTTTGTGCAGTCCCTTCTATCCATTTTCCCCTGCCCATAGCAGCCTCTTATGTGCAAGTGGTGCTGGATGTTGGACCAGCAGCACTCTTGGAGAATTAGAAAAAACAGGAATAATTGTGAATCTAAAAGAGAACGAAGGCAAGTAAGCCTCATGTAAATGATGTTAGAATAAAGTTGTAGCTGCATCTGATCTACTTCAGGGTAGTCCTATTAACAACAGGGTGATTTTAGACTAAGCAGTTACTGAATGTCATATTCAACATCAAGTGTTACTTCTACAATCCACTGCAGAGTTTAAACAGATAGTAGCATAGTAAACTCTAATATTTGTATATTAGAAGTTGCTCACTGCAGGATCTTCCATAATTTTTCTACTTAACAATTTCCCAAGAAATCAAGTGCTTTGAAATTTTACGCAAGCATTTGATCCATGTGTATCCATGAGTACAGACTTGGAACAGTACTGAAAGGAATGTGAGCAATCATTGCCGTTTTAACACTTTGATGTATAGCTGTATGTATCATAAACTTCTACAATTTATGAAAAGTAAAGCAGAAGTGCATATTTTGCAAGTGTTACTTCAATGGTTCTCAGACTTTTAGCCCTTTGACTCCCTTTAGATTTACATGTAGATGTTGTGCCCCCATTCAACACTGTGGCCCCTACTATGTCCTATTTTATGCTTCTCTCCCTGTCTCTCTTTCAGGCCCCTCACGCCTCATATGCCCTCCACCTTAATATCAAGCTCTCATGCTCTCTGCCTGACCTCTTCATCCCTCACCCCCAGAACCCGCCTAATAGCTGCCAAGGGGCATGTGCCTGTTGCACCAACAACAGAACACTCGTAGAAGCTAAGTAGGAATACCACGGGGGAAAAAGAAGCCAGTTTTTGCTACGTCCAAGGCTGCAGAAAGGCATAAGAGGAAAAGACACTCCGCATCATTCTTTTTGCAGAGATGAGTCAGTCCTCAATGGTGTGCGCACAGAGAGATGGGGCGAAGGCTTGCTCTTCTTTTTCACCTCTGCTGTATCTGCAGATTGACTTTCCTTGTGCACCCCCTCTTAACCAAGTATCACACACCTCCTTAGGGTCCTGCCCTATCATTTAATCTCCTCAAATAACGTAAATCTTTCTTAACAGATACTGTTGCTTGTATACACATCAAAAAATAAAAGGCACACTCAAGCAACAATGCCAATTACTTTCAATATCAAAACTTACTCTTACATGAAAGCTGTAAAACTGGTTTTGTTTAGGGAACAATTCTATTGTATAGCTTTACACTGCATATATTTTACTTAACACCAGAACCCACTTGAGGCATTTTTGCATACAGTAGAAATACTTACTATATCAAAAATACCTACTAAATCAACATTCATTATCCTTCCTACAGAATATCAGTGAAAAGTGACTAGAAAAGGCACTGTAATCATTTATTGCACAGAACAAATGCAGGGCTGAGAATGCAGTTTCTTATCATGTACAGAACCAGTTTGTTTCTATGTCAAATGGCCCTAAGCTTGCTTCTAGATTTTCTAGAGACATTACCCCAAGTGCCAGATCTATTACAACAGGAAACACGGTAACTTTTTGATACCAATTGCCAATTTTTACAGTTAAATCATCACTTCATTAATTACTTCTGAAAATGTTAACTTACCCTGCTATAGACTAATATTTTCTGGGAACTCTGCCTAGTGTGGCCATGGGAAAGTCATACTCTATCTGCCTCAGAAGAAAGAAACGGCAACCTCGTTCCCCGGAACAAATCTTGCCAAGAAAATTCCCTTCACCTGAGGGTTGCTGTAGATCAGAAACAACCTGAAAGCATGCACAACACAACACCCCACCCCAGTATATCAATTGTTCTTAAATTTTCAGTATTTCTTCTTTTGGGAATCCCCTTTAAAATTTACAGACAGAAAATAGTGTTTCACTTCCCTTCCATTCCCCAACAAAACAGACAACTGTCCAGTTCATGAATATGTTTAATATTTTGTTACCATTCTATAGAAAGCACAACCAAAATACTTGTGAGATTACATTTAACAATTTTTTTTAAAAAAAGAATCCATCATTATTTCAGTTTCTGAAACATTAAAAGGTAATTCTGATATTTAAGGCTGCAGTGATCTGCATTTTTACCTGGTAGATCTCCTTCCTATTAGACTAACATCCCACCTTTCTCCAACCAAGTCAGGATAGCTTATGTGCTTTCACTACTTCACTCTGTCCTTAAGAAAATGTTCACTATGCTTGCCCAATGGAGGCTGGTAAGTGTGTGGACATTTGATTCTTGATGTTATTTGTTTCTTCAAATATCAATCTTTCTGTTTTTAAAACACTGGCTGATACAAGGTACAACTACATCACACTTCAAAATTAGTATTGTCCTAGTTGGAAATACAGTAGATACTTCTCAACATTCATTCCACAAAACTAAACAATATGGATAGCTCTTACAAATCATAAGAGGTTGTGTTGCTCTACTCCTTAACAGATTTGCAGTTTTCACAGATTGTCCATGATACAGAACAGAAGTAAAGAGGCATTGGTAGGTTAAAAATTACATTTGACAACACACAAGCCTGATTAAAATTCTTTCTAAGATGCAAGATGATTGTGTAATAAAACCCTTGTTTGTAAACACTGGACATTTACCATAAAAGACAAAATATTAATATCTGACCTTTAGGCAAGACATTTCATTAGTTCCTCAGTGTCTGAGGAGCTGTGAAACAGCAGAATGTTCAAAAAATGATTAAGGGAGAAGACAGAGGGGAAAAAGAGGGGATATGTCTCCAAATGCTCAGGGGATTTTTTAAAAAATTTTTTACAGCAAGCTCAACGTGTATCAGCCTGTGCATATACTGCAGTGGCCTTCTTCAGGGGCAACATAAAGACAAATACAAATAAAATAAGATTTTCAGCTCCAGAAATTTCTGCTGTTAGATAGCAAATATCGATGTGTATAGGCTTTAAGCAACATACAAAACCTGAATGGTATTATGATCCTTTATATAGTTATTATGGTATCATCTAACATTTCTATTTTTCCTTGAATCTCACTGGGTGCTTTCCAGTATTTGTCTCTTCTAAGGGAGAAGACAGAAAGCAACAGAAAAACCAGATTCAAGCCAAGGTAAGGTATTAAAAATAGCTGTCATCGATATGATGTATTAAGGTGAACAATTCCAGGGGCTACAGAATTAAAGGTTTCTTTGGAAAAAAATCTGTTTGGTCCATTCCCAAGTGAGAAGATAAATGAGTTCACAGATGCAAGGATACATAAACTCACTAACTCTATTCATATGTCAGGAAAAGTCACAGCATGGTTTGTTGAAATATGGCCTGTTGTGATTCAAAAATTTGCCTCTCTAACAAGCCAGAGATTGTTAACAAGGCATAGATCACAAACTGAATCTATATTTTGTTGCTGGTTTATGAATACTAGTGTGTTTAAACCATGTCTTGTAATAATGCCTGAACCTTCAACCATGGGTTGCCATTCTAAAAAAAATAAAGATACAGGAGAAGCAAATATGAAATCAGGAAGATAGGCTATGGTTTGTCTATTCACCTGTCATGCACTTCACTTGCCAGCAACAAATCATGATTAAAAGAAATTGCTTATTGTGACTAGTTTCTAGATCTTCTAGAGTCTTTACCCCTGTTTACCAAATGTTTCATTTACAATTGAAATCAATTTTTTGACAGTCAAATTTCCTATCTCACCTCTTATATTTGCTGAGCTATGACAAAGTACAGAAAAATAAGTCTAAGGGGGAAGATTACATACATTTTAGCAAAAGAAACCTGCATTTCAGGACTGACAGCTTGTAAAGTAAGGCAGATAAATAGTTCAAAATAACCAACTATAATCAAAGTCTCAAAATGAATGCAAAACACTACTGAATGAAGCTATGACAGCATGATGCCTTCCACTGAATCAGTCTATGGCCTCCTATTTGAATCCTTACAATTTCCGAGAAACTTGTGAACATTAATGCATCGTAATCCATTACAAATGCCCAGTTGATAGCAAATAAAAATCCTTATGTTCAGTAGTTCTTATTATGCTACAATAACTTCTCATGACTCAGATGACAGATTTCACTCTGGAACATTTGCTGTTAAAAAAAAAAGTTTAGGACAAACTGGAGAATTAAACAGCCAAGAATACAAGCAACATACCCTCACTGCAGTCCATACTACATATGACCAACTCTTCCACTTCATTTGACATTATCCTAAACAAGCTATTATCACCATACAACCGATGAACATATGCTTGTGAATGTAATATTTAGGCCACAGTCTGCTCCCTGTGCGATGCAGTTTCCTAGCAAATAAGAGAAGATATACAGATTCAGAGAATCAGAAAGAAGGCAAAGGCACCTCTGAACATATCTTGCCAAGAAAATCTTGAGATAGAAAGGCTCACCTTAGGGTTGGAAACACCCTGAAGGCACACAACAATAATCCAAACAGTATTAGTAACTGAAATTCTCAACAAAAGCAAGAACATTATGCAGAGTTTCCAGGCCCTGGATGAGCAGCAACATGAAAAGGAATATAGAACAACGACACTGTTACACATGAATATTACTCTTCAACCTAAATCCAATCCGAATCACTTTAAGTTCAGTGCATCTATTGTTGTTTTTCTGTTGCTATGTCTCCTGCAAATTCATAGCTGGCATAGTGGAAGACAAATAGAATGGCATTCTTCAGATATTTGTGGTTTGGCTGTGAGCTCATATTCAGTTTAATCGAGTAAATACCACAAAGAGGGATTCCTTTGTTTATTCAGAGAGATCCACATTTATGGCAGCCCCTTTCTACCCTATCCCCTCCCATCCCAGAGATCTGATTAGAATAACCTTTCCTTCCACAGCCTTAGCTATTAAGACTGGATTCACACAGACATGTGAGGTAACAGGAAGAGTGGAAACTGCTTTCAGAATAACTCTGAATTTTAAAAACAAAGTTCAAGATGTTACAACCTGAACAGCTTTCACTAACCTGTGTATGTGTGCCTCCAAGCCACCTGTTAACTTGATCGCAACCACCTGGATTTCAGAGGGCTTTCTTAGGCAAGAAATACTCAACAGGTGGTTTTCTGAGTTTTTTCCTCTGAAACACAGCCTACAGCACCTAGTATTCATTTGCATTCTCCTATCCATGTACTAACCTGCTTAGCTTCCAAGATCAGATGGGATCTGGTGCCTTTAGGACACTCAGGCCATCTTTCCAACCTACTGCTCTGAAAATATTCAGACTGCAATACCCACCAACTCCAGCTGATACAGCCAATGGTTAGTGATGGTGGGATTTATGGTCCAATCCCACCACCCCTGACCATTGGCTATATCAGCTGGATATAGGCTATTACCATCCCTGACCTCAGAAGGTACCAGGTTTGCAAAGGCTACACAACATACTTCCTCGTAGAAGTAGTGGTGTATCACTAAACATTGCTTGTGCGTATTCTTAGGTCCTTTCCACACGGGGGAAAAACACGGGGTAACACGGGGTAGGACAACCTCGCCCGGAGGTCGTCCACACCGTGGAGTGCGCTAGGGCAGTTGGAAATGTGGAAGTTCCACACCTCAAACCGCCCTCGTGCAGCCACGGGGGTGGCGCCGTGTGTTTTATAAAGACCACATTTCATGTGGTCTTTATGAAACATGCGCGCGCTAGCCCATCGCAGCACCCGTGTGGAATTGCAGGGGCGCACAAGTGCGTCCCTGTAGAGTTGCCCAGGGGCAGGCTTCCGGCTGGCGCGCTTCTCCGGTTGGCGGAGAGCCGCCAGAGGCTGCCAGCCGCCATTTTGGGTGCCACCGGCCGCCGCCGCCGCGTAGAGCGGCGAACGTGCGCTGCTCCCCGCGGCGACGGAGCTACCCGGATTAAGGTAAGCTCCGTTTATGCGTGCGCTGCCCCGTTTCCCCGTGTTTCATGCCCCTCCCTTTGTGGAAAGGGCCTTAGTCACTGTGGAACTCAAGTCAAGTGGAACTCAACAGATACCAAGTTGTCAAAACAGACAACTTTTCATTGACAGTCTACAAACATTGGAGATCAAGCAGGGAAGAGCTGCTTCAAAAGCAGAACACATCCTAATTCCTAGGAACCGTGGAGAAGGCGTAAATTATAACAAAACTGTCTACACCATAAGTTCTAAACTGAGAGGGTATCACACTTAGCAGGAGTAATAACATTCATATCTATGGAAAATTTAAACCACAAAACAACAACAACAACAAAACATTCCAGTGTCAAAACAATACACATGCACCCACAAAATATGAAGCAGCAACTCCACTCCTTCACTGTCAGGGAAAAAAGAAAGAAAGAAAAATGTGCCTGATTCTAGACACTTACTTTTATATTTAATGAGATACATGTTTATTTTGCATGTTTAGTTATTCAGTTGCCAAAAGAGAGGCAAATTTTACTGCATATAAACAAACAGTAGCTTTCTAGTTAAAGGAGCAGGCCACAGAAATCCTAAGCATTATTTTCAAATATTGCCAGTGGGCAGGGTCACACAACAATATATAATTTGAACACTTTTGAATGCTCCCAGTACAGATTTTGTCTTTACACTGTATAAGCTCACCTTATGTCACCCTAGTATTCACACTTGTGTTCTCTGAAGTTTTCTTCCTTCGTACAACAAATTGCTATATTTTGTTCCCACGTTTTCTTGACTGAGGTGATTCTTTTCATAGTAGGAGTGCATGGGGTAGTACAGGACTAACTAGAGTGGTCCTGTCATGCCACATCCTGCCCCCTCCCATCTTCTCCATGCTTCTCTTATCCCTTTGTGACACCACAGCAACTTGCAAACATGAAGTAATGGCACCTTATCACTATCAAGTACAGCATCACATTGCTGGCTATTCAACAGGCGCTAGGTGGAATATGTGCTCTTCCCCCTGGCCAGATACCAGACCACGGATTCCATACAGCACAATCATGACAATCTCTTCCCTCACTATCTTTAAGATTTGTCTCTTTTCCAGAGACTGGATGTCGTCTTCATTTATTTAGAGTTATATAGTATATTGATGAGCCCCATCACTGTTCGAATAAGAGAATAAAGGCCTCTGCGAAGGCCAGGGGCGGGGAGCAGAAAAAAAACCCCTTATTTTCCCCAAAGCATTTGTTTCTGGAAAAACTGAAAAAAATGTATTACGGAATATTTTCTTTCAAAATAATGAATAAAATGCTTAAGACAAGGTGTTTACATTCTTATTAAACCGAAGTAATTTCTTAAAATGATGTAAAAGGAAGATTAAAAAAAACCACTATGTACATTAGATTATTGCAATTCCTGGTTCTACTTTCCTCTTCTCAGTTATTTTTATGGAAATGTGCCTGTTATATCTACTTGGTTCCAAGGAGAGCCTAGTGGAGACAAAATAATGTCCTTTGTTTTACTAAGGTTGATGTTTTGTTCTGTTCCTTACAGTTCAGAACCATGTAGCCCCATTTGTAGCCCCCCCAAAAAAAGTTTAATCTGATTTGATATACCACTATGACGTTACAGAGGGCACGGGGGAAAAAATCAAGTATACATTCCTATAATGGTGAAACAAATTTTTTTTTTTTTAAAAAAAAGCACAAAACCAACTAAAAAAAAAGCACAAACTAAAGTTTCTAACTTTGGTACAAAAAGGGTAAAGTACTAGTGATGCAAAGAACTGAACAACAAAAAAGCAGGAACAGCAATACACAGTATAACAAAGCACTAAATGTGTATTATTTCTCCTGTCCAAATCCACCCAGAGCTTTGGAGGGGTGGGGAAGGGGAGGGAGAATTCCATATACCAGGATCATGATCCTCAATATTAGGTAATAGCAAACCATCAGTCAGGTGGAGTCTTCAAGCAAATGGCATTAGTTAAGCTGGTGCCACTCAAATGTGATCCTTATACCAGTACTGGTCCATAGCAAGTTTATAGTGCGCACAAATCTAGTGGTACATTTGAAAGCAATAACTGCCAGCCTCACACATCAGATAGGCTGAGAAGCACTGATCTAATCAGTTATGTTAGATCTGGCCACAGTAAAACATGTGTTGATTACATCCCATTTTGACTACTGTAACACACACTATGTGGGGCTTCCTTTGGAAACTGTGTGGAAACTCCATCAGTCCACAATGAGACAAAAGACTGTGATTAGTTATAGGAAGCATATCACTCTTTTTGAAACAGCTTCAACAGCTACCAGTTCATTTCTACGTAGCCCTTTATGGCTTAGGTTTAGACTATCTAAAAGCCTGTATCTCCCCATATAGGCCAGCCCAAGTCTTATGAGTTTTGGAGAAGAGTCCTCTTTCAGTCCTATCAACCTGACAGGCTCATTTGGAGAGGAGAGAGGTGCTCCTAGGCAATGGAACATCCTCCCAAAGGGAACTCAATTGAACCCTTTCTGTTCTCTTTTTGCCAGCAGACAAAGATCTTTTTATTTAAACAGGCCTTCAGCTTTTCATTGGTTGGACTAGGAGGATCACTGGTGGGCTTGCCGCATTCTTTAATATGTGTTAAAATGTACTGAATGTGTTTTAAATTGTTTTAAATTAATGTTTAAATTGGATTGCTTAACACTTTTTCCTACTATACAATTATCTATTTTGCTTTAACACATAGTTTGGGTCTCATATTGGGGTAAAAGAAGGGATATAAATTAACTAAATAAATAAATGTAAAGAAAATGCAAGTCTAAATGGGTAGTTGGTATAGATATAGTCTAAACTAAAAACGGTAATTAATGATTTTCAGGAGGCAAATTTATGCACACAGTTCTTCAGCTGTTACAGTAACATTTTAACCTTAATGTTTTAACATATCAGAAATGTATGTTACTGACTTTGTCATGTTAACATAAATTACAAGTATCTGAACAAAGTTTCCAAGTAAAGCTTTGCATTTGTTTTATCTACTAGGTACATTTTTTGGATTTCTCTCCTTTCAAATGTTTCAGTTGAAATACACTATGCCCTCAGTACCTGCTAAGGTTTGGGTTTGGACTCCCGCCGCTGATACCAAAATTCGTGGATACTCAAGTCCCATTATGTACAATGGTGTAATAAAATGGCATCCCTTATATAAAATTGCAAAATCAAAGCTTGCTTTTTGGATTTTTTAAAAAATATTTTCCAGCCATGATTGGTTGAATCCACAGAATCCACAAAAAATCATGCATGCTGAAAAAAATATCTCAGATCAAGGCAGTCTTCTTCCCAGCATGCCAGTTCTGTGTATACAACGACATTTCTGTGCGAGAACACTCAAGCAACCAAGACCTCACTATCATCTAGTACTTGATCTCAAACACCATTTTTTCACTTGATTTGCTGACTGTACAGATTTGTCCTAAACCGAGTAACAAAAAAGGTGGAAATATTATATAGAGCAAGGCGCGCGCGCGCGCGCACACACACACACACACAGTCACTTGATTAATTTCTTGACAGACTAAGAAATCTGACTCATCCTTTAAAGCAGTGGTTCTCAACCTGTGGGTCCCCAGATGCTCGTGGACTTCAGCTCCCAGAAGCCCTGAGCACTGACTATAGTGGCTGGGGCTTCTGGGAGCTGAAGTCCATGAACATCTGGGGACCCACAGGTTGAGAACCACTGCTTTAAAAGAAAGAAAGGCTGAATTTCATTTTTTAAAAAGGCTGAAAGAAACATCTATCAGCATTTGCTGCCATTGCTCACTAGCCCCATTTCAATACAGAAGAAAGCCTAAAGAAGAGCTATTTTATCTCTTTAAATAGATATACAGAAAAGCTTCTGCCTTTCAATGCTCTACTATCGGATGACTCACTTTTTTGATACCTTCAAATTAAGGACAAGGTCCATTAATTTGACAGGGGATCCACTCTTTTGCCATTTCTTCTTGCCTACGGAGGCTCACTTGGGACCCCTCTCATGTGTGCACAGTCCTGAGTCTTGCCTATGAAAAGAATGTAACCCATGGTTAAATGAATGCAACTTGTTTGTATTGCAAGCACTGAAATAGCAGGCTTCCCTCAGTTCTTGCCTACAGAAGCTTGTTTGGGAACATGCATACATCACTTGCAAAGCAAGCTCAGAGAGCACCAAGCCAGGGAAGAAACTTTACAAGCAGTGTGCATGATGGTTGGTCTCAAATGAGCCTCCAGTAAATCCTTCATATTCCCTATAGCGTATGGGTTCTGCTGCTTGACTATTTCCACTTTCTGACAGTGCTCTGGTCCCTAACCTGTCAGATAAGCAAAGGAAGCCTGTACTGATTTTATCTCCAGCAACTGGCAAAAGGTCTCAATGGAAAGAATGTACCTTCATGAAATGTTAATTAGATTCATAATCCACACCCATACATGCAGGGAACTTGAAATGGACAGTCTAAATGTGATTTATTCCATATGATTCTTTCAGCTACTCAAATTAAAAATAGCTTGGCAAGCCATTTTCAATCTACTTTGCTATTTATAATCTCATTATTTTCAAAACATACATACACAGAATTGGTTTGCATTATGAATTAATGGAAGAGGCTACTTACATATCTTTCCTGAGGCAGAACTATATAGGAGACGCTGTATGCAAACACATTGACTTTCCTCACTGGAAAAATAGTAGTTTGAGTGTTGGACTATGACTCTGGAGACTGGGTTCAAAACTCCACTCAGCCATGGAAACCCACAGGGTGACCTTGTGGGAGTCACTCTCTCAGCCTCAGAGGAAGGCAAAGACAACTGAGTAAATCTTGCCAAGAAGCCTCAGTGACAGGTTTCCCATAGAGTCGCCATGGAAATGACTTGAAGGCACACAACAACAACAGATATATTATTATTCAGATGTTCAGTGTGAACAGAAAACTACAGCTCAGATGAAAAGATCTGCCCCCATTTTCTAATGCCCGCTTTTGCAGCACTCAGTCAAACCTAGAAAAATATCAATGTATCTATTTATGACTGCATTAGAGCTCTGACAAATAGGTTCTGAAAGTGAGTTCAGAAGCACACACGGTAAGATTTTAATCAGAGCCTAGGAAAGTTACTTTGGGACTATAACTCCTAGAAACCACTGACCATACTAAATTGGTGTCTTTGGCACTGTAGTCCAAAAACTAATATTTCCAAACTCTTATTTTAAACCAGAACAACAATAATCACTTATTTTATAGAAAAGTGGCAAGAAAGGTCAGGGAGAGGCCATGAGATATCCAACGTCACAACATCTCTCTCTAAAACGTAATTCAGTGTTAATGTTGCCAGCTACTTATTAAACTTTTACGACTTTCCAAATAAACATCTTTACAAACCAACCCTGTTGACTCAAGCCTAGTTACTACTGCTACCTAAATTCTAGACGGAGAATATGAAGACCTATTTCCCTAAAATTCACTTCAGTTAAAATTAAAACAGAGAACTAGCTCAACAAGGGCATGATTTAGCAATTACACTTAATTGCTGTATAATTCAATACTATACAGGGCTACACAGTGAAGATATATTTACATTTGGCAATCACTAATTCTTGCCCTCCGCCCCAAAAAAGGCTATACGGCATTTCCAATGTAATTTTAACATTACTTTGTTCCTGAAACATTTTTTTAATAAATATTTTTATTAGATTATGTTAGAAAAAAACACAAAAATTACATTCCAAAACAGCATATTTCTATATTTCTTCCTTCTCCCATACAATATATTCATAACATGTACAAATAATATCTATCAATTTTCTTAACAATAATCTAATACATAATCGGTACTAAATCAAATCTAGTTCATAATTAACCCAACTAGAGTGCCCACCCCCCCGCCAAAAGAAAAAAGGGATATCCCTCCTCCCCTCGGCTAAAGGCAGTTTGTTACATTAATTGGGAAACTAAAAAAAAATTTCTCCTAAAAATGATTAATTTCTACCTCCGATATTTCGTTAACCTAGACATTGGTTGTGCTCCTCTTATCTTTTGTTAAGAAAAGAAAAAACCTTATCTGAATGTTCCCACCAATATCTCTTTCCACAAGATTATACAGAGAGCCCTTGCAAACTAATACAAGTACTAAACAGATATAATATAATATCAAGAAAAAGATATGTCAGCAACGAGAGTGCACCAATACACAGTAATAACTTCCTTTATGAATTACCTTTAACATACTTAATGAAGGGATGCCAAACTTTGTAAAAAATGCTTTGTAGTTTTATATTGAATCATGAAGGTGAGTTTATCCAGCTCTGCTATCTCCAGAAGTTTATCCCACCATTCCTCCTCATAAGGAATGGTTTTCTTCCGCCAATGTCTAGCCAAAACTATTCTAGCTGCTGTAATCATATGCCACATTAGTCGCTTGGTGTACTTATTCGAGGTAAACAAATTTACCATTGCCAGTAGGAAAATTTCTGGAGTTAGCTCTATGTTAATACTGAGAACTCTTTGAATTTTAATTCGAATTTTTGACCAGAATTTTTTAACCTTGTCGCATGCCCACCACTGATAAAAAAACGTTCCCCGTTCTTTGTCACATTTCCAACAAGAATCCTTATTGTTTTTTGAAATTTTAGCTATCCTAACTGGTGGGAGATACCTTCGAAACCACAGCTTAATGACGTTCTCTTGAATGTAATAAGGCCTAGTAAACCTACACACGTTCTTCCATGCCTCAATCCAGTTGTCTAAATCAATAGTATGGCCGATATCTCTGGCCCACCTAACCATATAATCCTTAACAACCGCATTTTCTAAGTCAAGTTGGAGTAGGAACTGATAAAGTTTTGACAATAGACCGCGTTCCCCGCTTCTCACAATCAATTCAATTTGGGAAGGTTTAGTTACTAGACCCCCTTTAAAGTCCTTCTTAAATCTATCTTTTAGTTGTAAATAGGAGAACCAACGTAAAGTGATTCCTTCCTGTCCTAGTTGCGAGCGATCCTTCAGAAAAATCTGTTCGTTCTGTATGAAAGTTAAATCCTTATACTTAGTCCATTTTATATCTCTCCTCAAGGTTTGCATAGAAAAAGCTTCTAATGGAGATACCACCATAGGCATTCTCAAGCCTAGATTGCTTCTAATTTTAATCCAAAGGTCAAATAAAGATCTACGGATAACATGATTTCTGAATAATTTAGGTGATTCTTTCTGTTGATACCATAAGTAATAATGCCAACCTAGCGGTAAGTCGTGGCCTTCTAAACTCAGTAATCTAGGGTTGTCCAGCAAAATCAAGGGTTTAATCCATGTCAGACAACTGACTTCATAATATATTCTAATATTGGGCAAAGCCAACCCTCCATTCTCTCTTTTGTCTGTCATGGGTCTTGTTTTAATTCTTGATAACTTCTTTTGCCGTAAAAATTGAGTTATATCTTTCTTACACTCCTTAAAGCACTTGATTGGAATATTAATTGATATCATTTGGAATAGGTACAAAAGCCTTGGCAATACACTCATTTTTATTAGGGATATCCTACCCAGTAAAGACAAATCTAGTTTTCCCCAATTTTCAAATTTCTTCTGGATTGCTTTCCATGTCAGTTGGTAGTTAGTTTTAAACAGTTGACTGTTATTAGTAGTAATCCAGATCCCCAAATACTTCACTTTGGTAGCTGATTGGATCCCCGATATAATTTCTAACTTTTTGATCTCTTCTGCTTTCATATTTTTAGTATCTTAGTTTTTTGTTTGTTGGTTTAGAAGCCTGCTACTCTCCCATAACTGTACAGTACTTCCAATAATCGACCAATTTGGTGGGTAGGATTTTCTAGATATAACACAATGTCATTCACGAATGCCTTATATTTGTATTGCTCTTTACCCACCTTAATACCTTTAAGGTGGTCGTTGTGTTGGATATCACTGAGTAATACTTCTAGTGTCACAATAAAAATTAGAGGCGACAGAGGGCATCCTTACGAGTACCTTTCATGATGGGAAAGTTCTCGCATCTTTCGGAGTTGACAAGCAAATGAGCTGTCTGGTTGGCGTATATCAATTTCATCCATTCTAGAAAAACCTTGCCAAAGTTCATCTTTTCCATCACAGCTAACGTAAATTTCCAATTCAGGTTGTCGAACGCCTTCTTTGCGTCTATAAAGATCAGAGCGCCTTTCTTTTCGTTACGAACATGAAAGTATTCAACAACATATATTGTAGATCTTACATTATTTCTCATAAAACGGTTTGGAAGAAAGCCGCTCTGGTCTTTACCTATATAAACATGGAGAATCTTCTTCAGCCTTTGCGACAAGATCGCACTAAAGATCTTATAATCCTCATTAAGAAGAGAGATGGGTCTAAAGTCTTTAGGGTTCAGATATTCTTCCTCAGTTTTTGGGATTAATGTTATACTTGCTTCCTTCCAGCTTGGGGGTATTGTTCCTTTTTCTAATAATCGCATTGAAAGTCTTCTGCATCGGTATTAGCAGAACGTTCTGAAAGGTCTTGTAGTAACTGGCCGGAAGGCCGCCCGGTCCTGGTGCTTTGTTGAGTTTAGCCTGTTCAATCATCTCCTTAATTTCATTTAATGATATTGTTTTATTCAGAACTTCTCTGTCTTCTAATGACAGTTGGGGAAGATTTTTGTCTTTAAGATACTGATTGACATTCTCTAAAATTCTACTCTTTAGAAGAGCCATACAGATTTTGATAAAAATGAACCAGACTTTTAATAATACTTTCTCTATCTGTATGTACTCTATTACCTTCTTTGATGCCATTAATTGTTCTTTTCTTCCTCTCTGCGTATCCTATATGCCAACCAATGGCCAGGTTTATTGGCATTTTCAAACCAATTTTGTCTTACAAATCTCTTTTTTTTCCCTGATTGTTCCATTGCCATATCCGACAATTGATTCTCTAGAATCTTTAGCTTCTTTCTCAATTTTTTACTCTCTGGCATTTGTTGCAACCTCTTTTCTACTTTCCTAATTTCTTCCAGTACTTCATTCATAGATTCACTCTGCTTCTTCCTTAGTTCTAATAGTTTCTGTATAAATAACCCTTTATCACCGCCTTCAACGCATCCCAGACCATAGATGTTGCAACTTTGTTATCCATGTTCTCTTTAAAAAAGAGTTCTAATTCTTTTCTACAGAATTGGACTATATTTTCCTGATGAAGAATACTATCGTTTAATCTCCAATTACTTCTTTTCCTATCCATCTGCATACGCACCATTATGGGATTGTGATCACTGAGAGTTTTAGGTAAGATAACTGCCGATTTATCATTGTCTCGGAAATCCATATCATATCGATTCTGGACCAGGTACCATGGTAATTCGAGAAGAACGTATAATCTTTCTCTCAGGATGCTTGTGTCTCCAAACATCCCTTAATTGGTACTCATACACCAACTTGAAAAATTCATTAGGAAGTTTCCCTTGATTACTCGAGTGGTGTGTTTTGGTTCTGTCCAACTGTACATTGACTACATCGTTCAAATCCCCCAAAAGACAGAGATGTTCATATGATTGTTCTTTTAACCTCTTTGCCAAATCTTCATACAAACTAGCCTTGGCAGTACATGGAATGTATACTCCTACCAAAAGAATCTTAATTCCATTAAGCTTGATTTCTACGCTCACAAATCTTCCCTTTTCATCACTGAATCTTAAAGTAGGAGATAAATGTGATTTAATATATAGTGCTACCCCTCGTTTCTTAACAGTGGCAGCCAAGACAAATACCTCTCCTAATCTCGGGACCTGGAGAATTTTTATATCTTTGGTTTTGATATGGGTTTCCTGCAAACAGCAAACCTCAGGGTTGAGCTTCTGTAAATAGTGGAAAAAAATTTTTCCTCTTAATCACAGAATTCAGGCCATTTATGTTCCACGTTATGATTGATGACATTATTTTCCTCCTGAGGCGATTGAAATCAATTCGTCTATGTTCATATCCAATAAACTAGTATCTTGTCCCGTATTCTTATCTTTAGGTTCTTCTTCCATACGTTCATCCTTTGCATCTGTTTTCCCTCTCTGGGCTACTCCTACCAGATCTTGGACCGTTTACTCCATTTTTCTTCCTTGTAGATGTCTACGTGTTCGGGGTGGGAGTGGACTTGATCTTATTTTTTCACCAAGTTTCTTTAGAAAATCATGAGCCTTATCTATTGAATTAAGCCAGAATTTTTAATGTTCATAGTCCACAACCACCCTTCAAGTCTGTCCCACCTAAATGGAATCTTATAAACCTTTAGCTTAGAAACCAGGAAGTCGTACTCTTTTCTTTTACGCAAGATCCTGGAAGGAACTTCCCTCAACATTATAAGTTGTTACCTTTTTCAACAATCTTATCTTTCGTAGACCGTTTGGTAAACTGAACTAACACATCTCATGGGAGTTTTTTGGGGTTTTTTGCCACTACAGATTGAACCCTATAAACCAGGTCTATTTCATTTTCCATAATATCCTCTTCTACCTCCATGAAATTAGCAAACATCGTGACAATCTTCTCTCTAATATTCTCCCCCCTACCTCTGCCAAACCTCTAATTCGCAACCAAGAGTCTTTTTGTTTTTGCTCGAGTAGAGCAAGCTTATCCAATTGACTTTCTAGTTGTTTCTCTACTGCGGAGGAGGAAAAGATCGCTTGCTGTTTTAATTCTCCAATCTCCTTTTTATTGACCTCAATATCCTCTCTATTCTGTGTCACATCTCTCTGGACCTAGATTAACATATCCTGCATTCCCTTAATTTGCTCCTTTACTTCAAACAAATCTCTTTTTATGGATGTCATGAAACCTCTCATTTCTTCCATAAATTTCTTATGATTTTCTGGGGCTCCTCTATGGAATCTCTTCTTGATGTGGTATCTGAGGCAGCACCTCGTATTCTACCTGACCTCATTATCTTATACTTTTCTGTTTCTATTTCTCAATTACAACTAGGAATTATACTAACATAAACAAGGTTGTACTACCATAAATTCTAACAAATTCAGTGTAATTACAGCAAAAATGTCTATATGTCAATCTGCATATGTTAATATGTCAATATATGACCATCTATTATTGAACATCCTATACATATACAATATATACCTTAGCATGTGCATATACCTGTACAATGTTTTACCATAACCGTATGTCCATGTGTGATAGTTACAAGGTTAGTATATCAATATTTAACAATATTTAACAAGTTATTAGTTCCGAACTCACACAGAGGAAGAGGTCACAATGGCTCTTATATAAACAAAGTATGGAGCACTTTTATAGGGGCACTTAGCAGTTTACACCTTTTAAAACTTGGCTAGGATAACACCTTTCCTAGCCAGGAAGCTTCTGAAGTCACACAGTTGTTGGTAAAGGCAACAGTGCCCCTTCGTTCCTCGCTCCTTTTGTTCTTATACTCCTGCTCCTACTGCTGCGTATACTTCTTGTACTGGTTCCTCCACGTTCCCTGGTCTTTGTTTTTGTGTTCTTAATCTTCAACTCTATGTACCCTTTAGCTCCTTGTCTTTCTACTGGTGCCTTCTTAAGTCTTCTTACGCCTTGTTTCTTATTCCTTACTCCTCTGTTCTCTCTCTCTCTCTCTCTCACTCGTCGCTGCTCATTTCTCTATTATTCCTCCTTACTCCTTTTTTCTTTCAGCTCCATCTCTCGCCTCTTTCCTTAACTCCTCCACTCATCGCTGCTCGTTTCTCTATTGTTCCTCCTTACTTTTTTTTTTTCTTTCAGCTCCCCGTCTCTCGCTGCTTTAACTCCTCTTTATTTCCTTTTCCTCCTCTGCCCTCAGCCAAATTCAACGCCATATATCCCACAGTCTTTAGGTATTTCGGCTTTGGGGTTCCCCAGTACTCTTCAGCTCCCACAGGAGCAGGGAACACAGCCTAATGTACAGAGGGAAAATTGCTGTCTCCGCCTGAGGTCCACTCATTGTGTGTTTGTCACTGCGCATTAACTTATTTAGTCTATCAGTTCCCCCGCACCGATGACTACACAGTCTTAAATCAGAAGAACAAAAAACCATGCCAAAAAAGAAAAAATATTTGAGTCTCTGCTGACCAAAAAGTCAGGTGGGATCCAGTGGCAGGGATAGGTGCGGTTTGACCCGCCCCACGCGGACACAGATGGCTGCCGGGGTTGACTGCTGCAATCGTCGCATAGAGGCGAGAAAACAGTTGGCATTGCTGCTGGTTGGCAGTCCTTGCTGCACACCTCCCTGGTGTGCAGACATGTCAAGCCAAAAAAAAGAAAAAATTGGCTTGACAAGCCGCGTCCACCGCGAAGCTCAGGCAGAGCGCCCGAGACTCGTGTCTCCCTTCCTCACACTGGAACCACGTTCCTGAAACGTTTTGATATGTTGATTTAACTACCATTCCTAATACTTTGAGATTTGCAGTACTGGATACTGAACTACTGATAAAGCTATATACACTGAAGTCACAGCTCTGCATATATACAATTTTGATTAATCAATTAATATGACGTATCCTTCTGTTTGGAAATGTTCATTATTATGAGTCAAAGTACTTTCAAAATATGCTAAGATGTTAACTATTAGAGTTGGATTGTCAGAACAAACTACCTATACAGAAAAAATAAATTTGGTAGTACTAAGATTCAGTTTTTCAACATCAGTATAAATAGTCTGGCTGATCCTCCTTTTTTCCCCATAGTAACAACTACTGGAGAAATGTTGTGAGCTTCTGGTTGGTACATTATTTTCAAGAACGCTAAAACAAAAGCACAGCAATTGTTCTAAAATAATGCTGTGGAGTAAAGTCTTGTTTTAGAGCTCTGCTATCAGGAGAGTGAAGGAAAAGAATCTTTTAATTCTTTGTTTAAAAATTGAAAACTATGCTGAGAAGGTACACTGTTTGAGCAAAAATGTTTTTAGCCTTATCTATTCATAACACAGACCTTGCCTGTCTGCAAACAGATATAAGGCAATTATAAGAATTATTTTAAAAACTACATAACAATAAAACAGCAAATAATTACAATTCTATATAGCAGAGAGAAGTAATAAAAACAACAAATCCTCAAAAATGCCTACACTAAAAATGCCTGCTGGAACTATATTGTCTTTAAGTGTCAGCTATAAAAGCAGGCACAGAAAGCACAAAACACAATACTCAGGGGAGGCCATATAATAACCTTGGTGCCACAAGTAAAAAGGTTTTTTCTATTGCTATCATCAGGTGAACATCTGCCAGTACTAAGTCTGCAAGGAACTTGGTTGGGTATGCATGAGAAAGGTCTGTTGTCAAGGAACGGTGACAGTAGATTGTTTGTGTCTTTAAAAGTGCACTGAACTCATACCAAAACAAGGTGGTAGCTACCAAAACCAGGAAAAGATGACCATGGTAGAATCTCTCCTATGAGTTCTGGACAACTCGCCACTAATGATGTGCTGCAGCTACCAAGATGGATAAATGGATAGTAGGGAGGTGCTCTGTTAAATTATTTGTCCCTGCAGAGAGGACAAATAATTTAATCAGCCTTCCTCTCACAGTCAGATGTCTTTGAAAACTAAGCAGTTTTCAAAGAGGTCTCACAGGTGAAGAAAGTCTCTGGCAAAAGGGTGTGGACTCCATACAACATCAGGAGGATGGGTGGAGACAAGCAAATATCCTCTGTTAGGACCTGTGTCTGGTACCGGTAATGGTATGGTTTGGATGGGCACCATATCTAATTGGCATCGCTTTTAATTGGCAATACGTTTTAATTGGCTCTGATATCAAATCAAACCTGAAGGTGACTGGGAGGTCAAGCCAGAAAGAAGAAGGACTCTAACTGTAAATGTGAGGTCACAGGTCAGCCTAAAACACCTTCTAGGTATAACCAGGTCATTTTTCAGGTAAATCACCGCTGTTCCAGAGAATAACAGTCTTAAACAAAAGTCAGAATCTCTTCTGTGAATACAATGGTCAGATGTCTCCCGCCAGAGCACTGATTGCTTCAATCTTGTTCCTGTACACCTGGATGTTTCCCCCATTGTCCTGTCCTACCCACAACACACATCTATTACAACAGTCATTATCTGTCTTCTAAGCACTGAAACCATTAGCACCATCTGGACTCCATTGTCTGTGCTACAACTTCCACTGTTCCACACCTGGAACTGCACATATCTTCCACTGCCACAGGCTATTTTTTGGATACAAATACCCCTGATTCCAGGATGCCCAGCACAGTCTCTCAAAGGTCTACCTGACACTCTGTTCATTTGGCTCCTGAATGAGAACTATCTTTACGTCCTCTCTAAGCCAAGCCACATTTCAGCCTCTTCACTACTCTCTGGGCTGGTAATTATAACCTCAAGCCCTCAGCCTCTCTATCCACAATTTTTCTTCCTTTATCCTTCAGTTAGCTCTTGTGTGAATGTGAGCCTGTTTGTATCTTGTGTGCATGCATGAGTGAATTCCCCTCAATAAAACACATTTTTAGTTTACTTTTGAACCTCTGGCTGGTTCTTTTTCTGTGTGAGCCCATAAACACTGCCAGAAAGATCTCGCTAAGTTGCCCCCCCTCGTTAGCCTCTTGCTTTTGAGCAAATTAATTCCACACTTTTGCAAGGAGGTACTGTATTTGCTGGCATATAAGACTCTCTTTTTCCTCTGAAAAATACTGTTTGAAAGTGGGGTGCATCTTATACACCAGTGTGTCTTACATGCCAGCAAACAGTATTTACCAGTGTATAAATGGGGTGCATCTTATACATGGGTGTGTCTTACACACTGGCAAATATAGTATTCAGCATCCTTGTGGCACCTACGTTTTAAGGTAACACCTCCATAGCCTTGTTTCTTGCCTTCTGATATCATGGGTGGGGGGAGCAAAGCTAGGCACGGATCAAGAAGGGTATAGCCCTTAGGAGCCTTCCCTGGCTTGCTGCACTCACCCACTCCCATGGCATCAGGTGAGCAAGGGAAACCAGATGCAAATTGGAAGGTGCAAACAATCCCCTCCTGGTTTCATCCATTATCAACGCAATGTTGTGGGTGGAGGAGAGCCAAGCAAGGATTGGGAGACTATTGCTTTCCAGGATTTTCTCTTGGTGTCTACCCTCACATGACAGTGGGAGGGTGATGGAAAGCCAGCTGAGGATCAGGAGAGTTTAGCTTCCAGGATCTTCACTTGGCACCCATTAATTCCCTGTATGACATAGAAGGGTGGGAGAAACCAAATGAAGTTTGGGAAGCTATGGTCTTCCAGGATCTTTTCTTGGCCACCATACCCTTTAAATGACATTGGAAGAGAAGCCAAACAAGGGTCAGGGAGGCTATAGCCTCATCACCTGTGCTCTGATAGCTGATAACAAGACAGATGGTGTCATCATGCACCTCCTATTGGATGACAGCCCACAATTATGATCTTTGCTGGGATGCTCCCTATTCGCCTGGCTTGAGAGACACAGGAAACAAGTTAGTGAGGAGGCAGCAGTTCTTGAATATATCTGAGGACTGAGCTGAGCAACAAAGGGAGTTTCAGAAGGAAAATTCTCCTTCTTGGGGTTTTCAGACAGTAAAAAGGCCCTTTCTGAGTGGCTCCCTCCTCCCAGAAGTATCTGAAAATTATTTCCACCCCTATTATGCACGTAGGATCAAACTTATTGCCAACATAGGAAGGATTCAGTGACAATTTTGATGCTCTTGTACAATCTGCTAGAGACTGCTAATACAAAAAACTGAGTGCTACTGATTCCTATAGGACCATGTTTGCTTATAAAGCCAGATTCTATTAAGTAATTTAAATAACCATATTTCAAATTATTCACGCTAGTTCTGAAAGAAGGATAGCCCTAGGAAATCTTTAGTTTATGGATTTCCTGTTGAGAGTATGCCTCTTCACTTGTAACACTCAACAGAGTACATCAGTTATTTCAGTCATTCTCAAATATTGGCCTATGTCAACAATGTGGCTATACTAGGGCAAATCTTAGTATGCTAGTGATTGCATAGTTTCACAGTTAGCACAAGGCATCTGCTATAGTTTGTCACATAAGTGACTACGTATCTGTAATCCAGAGCAACTGTATAAGTTGAGTTCTGTATGACAGGCTGCCAAAATGATTCAGCAGAGTGAAGGTGGAGAGGAAAGGAAGGAAGATAATAAAAGTACTGTTCCCTATTTCTATCACCTAATGTTGCTTAAATATTTCTACCATTTGTATTTGTTTTCAGTATTTTGTGGTTTTAAGTTGGCTATTTAATTGTATCTTGTAAACAATTTTGTTGTTTTTGTTATACTGATGGCCTTTGGCTAGCCAATAAGTACAGAATGTATTCTCACTTTGCTAGTGTTATGTTGGACTTAGACCCATGTTTTAGGTTACACTTCAAATCAATTTATGCATAAGAGTTTTAGTTTTGTCCATTTTCCTAGTATTATTGAACCTATTGTTAAAGGTTTCAGACCCAGCAGCTTGCTCAACACAAGTACCAATTTTACTAACTACAGATGAGGTGAAAAACTAATTTTATACTTCTGTCTTCTGAAATATGCAGGGCCTTTTCGGTTCATTAAAACAGCAACCCTTCAGCAGGAAAATTCTCTTTTAAGGATCATCTGGAGTAACAATGCATTTTGACTGCAGTGATAAACATAACCCAAATTATGAAGAAATATTAGAGAAAACTGTTCTCTATACTTTTGTACTCACAATCAAGATGAATACCTGAAGGCAATTAAAGTAATTCTCCTCAATTGTCAAATGTCATTTAACAAAATCCAAGAACAGGAAGAAAACAAGAAAATACTGTGGGTGTTTTGATTTTTTAAAAAATAACTTTCTTTTCCTTTACAACAGTTCACTCATTTTATATAACCAACATATAAGTTTCAGCTTTTGATTTCATTGGCAAGTAACCTATTATACATCGGAAACCCTGAAACACATTGCCAAATTGCTACTATGATGACGGTGATGCTGATGACTTTATTTATACCGTGCCTTCCCCTAAAGCCAGGACTCAAGGTAGCTTACAAATTAAAACAAATACAACATAATTAAATCATGTCAAAAACTCTATGTTAAAATCATATTAAATATCAACATTAAAAATAATTTAAAATAATAAAAAGCAGCTTTGAAATGCTACAATCAAAATAGTACAGCATCTTCCTAAACGTTGTTTCTTTAGAAACCTTCAGGTTCTCAAAAGACTGTCAGATTTTTGTTCTTGCTGTGGCCTACCAACAGAAGGACAACAAGAAGAAGGTATTCTAGCCTCCCTAGGAGGATAGTTCTGGAATCCAGGAGTAAACACCAAGAACATCCTGTCTCACATTTCCACCATTAGTGTCTGTGAAGCTAGCAGGACTGGAAGAAGGGCCTCCCCCAAAGATCTCCAGGCCTGAGTAGACTCCTATGTGGAGAAATGGTCTCTTAGATGGCCTGAACATGAGCTATATGGGCATTCTCCGCTTATGTGACAGCTTAGGGATGAGAACCCTGTTGAAAAGTAGGAATCATTGAAAAGCAGGGGATATCTGCACCAGGGCTGCCACTGCTGTCTGCTCAGAAGTGGCACCTCAGATCAATGGGGCTTTCCCAGCTCCAACAATATCACATGACCCCACCCTCGCAATCACCCATTGTTTCAAATTTCTTATGGTGCCTTGGATATGCACAGCACTCTGCCTGTCGCTATGGCGTTAGAGTTGTTAAACTCCTGGCCTATCCAGTCCAGTGCCTTTCTTCCTGACACTGATGGTGCTTGCAATGCTGCTGCCTCCACTCTCTCCAGTTTGAGTTTATGCAGAGCTGCTCCCTCTGCCAATTGGGATGGAGAGCTGGGAGGAATGTGGCATAAAGAGCTGGGAGAATTCCGGGATCTTTACTGCAAGGTTGACATGAGGTTCACGAATGGTGGCACAGTCTGTACACAGACCGAGCAAAAAGACAGCACATGGTCTCTTTTTGACAATCTGTTCTTTCAACCCTTTTCAATTACAACCAGAACCCATATATTTAACATGAGGTCAAAAGAGTGGACCATATGTCAAATATATGAGATCTGGTTGTAACTAAAAATGCTCAAAAAAGGGAAGCATCAAAAAGTGGACTGCCAAAAAGTGGGGATACTAGCACGTTGACTTACAAACTAGTAAGTTCATCCATGTAAGTTCCACTAAAAAGAACAGGTAATGTGCAGATATGTGAAAACACAGTTCTATTTTAGCTATACTAAGCTTGTTCCAGTGGTGGCTATACAAGTGTGGAACTGGGATAGTGACATGGGCCAAACATTAAAGGAACTATGCAACATAGGGAGCCTACTTGGATGGAGGGGAGCGCTCAGCAACGTGGATAGCTGCTTAAAAGTCTAGACTAAAATTGAGTGTAGATTTATTGTCCTACTGACATGGAAGTCATCAGGCAAAACTGGCTTGCTCCAAGGTGGAAATCAGAAAATAAGGGCAGGAGATTTATTTTTTTTTTAATAAAGAGAGATGAAAATATGCAGGCTCGGCAGTGAATATGAGAACAGCATACAAATAGAAAAAAAGGTGAAAAACGGGAATACAGGAACAATAAAATATTAATCTAGGGCACAAGATTGTATACTGGGGACCTAAAAATAGCAGCCATTTGCGCAAAACGTGATTATATAAAAGAAATAATCAAACTACAAATAAAGCATGACTATTATTTTCATTCTGTTAGTTAAAGCTTAACTCTGTTCCTAGCTACATAACAGACCAAAGAAAAAGGAGGGGGAATGCCTAGGAAAAAAAACAGCTATTCATCAACAAAAAATGGCCCAGAAGAAAGCTGAAGACTGATTCAGGTAAAAATGAGGGGGGGGAATCACAAATAAAATACTGAAGCTTGGCCTTTTCAACAGAACAGACAAAAATATAATAAAAAATGTTATTTTTAAAATCTGCAAAAGCTTATCCATTCAAAATTGTTCATAAACACCACATTTAGCCCCTCAAAGCTGTTTAGACATGGCCAGAAGGAGCTTCAAAAGCTGAAGGTGGGAAACATGATGTGCCCTTTTCTCCCAAAGAAAAGGAAGGAGCATGAACTAGGATCCAAAAGGTCCTAGAAAAAGAAAAAAAATCTGTTAACATTTTACTCAGCTTTTCAATATTGCTATGTTATGACATATGGGTGGGAGAAACCTGTAGATAAAATTTCCATTGTTTTCATTGCTGGTGAAGCTCTCAGGCTTTATCAACCTGAAGACAGCACACCAGGCTCAAGGAGGTGCTAGCTGGAGGGAGGAACAACTGGAGCTTTCTGTCATCAGTGAAAGACAGATTCATTTGTGAAGCCAAGTTTCACTGCCACTGCATTCCATGACATCCTTATAAACTTTCTGTCCCCAACATCTGAATTCATTCCTCCTGAAAGGGAACCAAGTAACAAATTTCACCCATAAAATATTTAAAATAATATTGCTAGAAAAAAGCTGCCTTTCATATGTCTTTTCATTTTGGTTCTTGACTGCCAAGGTAGTCTAAATACTTGACAGCCTTGCACCAAAACAAGTCTCAATCTTCCTTTCCAGGGATCCAGTGCTGGAACAATCTCCACTGAGCTCCCAGTTTGGAGGCAAAGTGGGACAGGGACCACCTCTTGTAGCTGTACTGGCTATGGAGCTCCATACAACTATCAGGACAACTATGGGCACAATCCACATCCTGTTGTTGAGTTTCTGATTTGATATTGATGAAAGGGACAGGGATGGTACTTGATCTTGTAATGGAGGCCCAAAGTGATGCCAGGAATATTCTTAAAGCTACATTTATATCCAAGAAGCTACATGACCCCACTTCTTTTTCCTCACAGTCACTCTCAATGTTGGTTACGCTAAGAGACTGACTGGCTCACGGTCACACAATGAGCTTTACGGCTGTGACAGGGCCTGCTTCCTTCTCTCTCAGGTGGGTACGGCAGCTCCCCAATCCAATAAGGTGCCCTTTCATTTCACACACAACTCTGCCTTCCCCTTTATAACATCACCTTCGTGTAAAAGAATGAAGCTTTTCAATGGGTAGTTAGAAACCTTTAATAGTTCTATGATAGCATGTTTTCTGTGGGTGTTTAAATACTATATACCACTCAACTGAGTCAGTATTTATAAAAACAAGCTACAATATTTATTAAACTAACATACAGAACAAAGTATTGGAAGTTCAAACACAGATAAAAATTAATATAGTTCTTCAGATCAGTTTCCTTTTATCTTTAAATTCTCATAAAAGCACATGTATCATAAACAACTCTTTGGCTACATTCTCACAAAAGATTTAACACCCAATTTAGGTCACACTTTCTGACCAAATTTTATAATGGTTTAATTACTCTTCTGTCTCTCTCTAGGCTTTCCCTGAGAATTAACCCTTTCCCACACAGACAATCTCCCTGGCTGACTGAAGGACTTCATTCCAAAACTGTGTCTGGCTGGAGCATTGACAAATGACAATCACTGTTTGACTTTTTCATATCTTTTCCTCTCAGCCACCAGCTCCCCCTTCCCCCACATTTTGGGCTGGGTTTCTCCCCTGAAAAGCTATTCTGATTGTCTGGCACTCAAGATAACCACAACTCCGTCGCAACTCCGTCACAACAGTTAAACACGAACTTCAAACCAAATTAGCCCAGTCTTATTTATTTACTGCGTTTTTATGCTGCCCTTCTCCTGGTGAGGGACCCAAGGTGGCTTATAAACAACAAAAACAGATTTGGCTAAAACACAGTAACAAAATTAACACAATTAAAATATCACTTTTTAAAAAAAAAACATACACTGAACAACAAAGATTAATTAACAATCACACAAAAATTAAAACTAGTGTACCCCTCCACCAAAGGCTTGCTGCAGACATTTAGTCATCAAAAGCCTGCTTAAACAAGAAAGCTCTCTGCTGTGTCCTCATCAAACAGGCCTGTGATGGCAATGAAAATGAGATAATGCTTTCTGCACCATTTTTGGCTTTGTTTCTCCGAACTAAGTTGCCACCAGAACTCCCAAATTATTTATTTACTTTGTTAAGATCTTAAGAAAGCAACTGCCCTTTGGGGATGGATCCTGACCTATAAACAGCTACTGGTGAAGGGACCGATACTCTATTAACAATGACAGTTCAGCTAATTTATATTGACAATCAGCTAAGTGGTCAGAATTAGGTCAAAACGGTGTTTATGTCAGAATCACAGTAGGTACTAATTAGCACAGAAGAGAGTAGAAGAACTGAAAAGTTTTTCTTTTCAAGGCAATATGTTTCAAAAACAAACCCACTGTGAGCAATTAAATGCAGAAATGCCATCCTCCAGCACATATTCTTTGATATACTGCTTAGTATATCAAAGTAAAATCTGGGTATATCATATTGTCTGCCTCCACTAAATCCATATAAAAGGGAAATTCTGTTTCTCCACCTTCAATTATTTGGAATGAGACAGCACTGTTTCTGCTTATATCATAATGAAGCTCTTGGACCTACAAGGTCATGCATGTCCAAGGTGCTGAAGACAAAAGAAAATTATCCCTACACAGTAGTCAACAATTCCAAAATAAACAGAAGGAAAATGATATCAACATATGCCAATATGAAATTGGTAAGTAGCAAGTATGAATCTGAACTGGAGCTAAAAGATTCAGGAGGTAATAAAAGCAATTCTTGCATTTACATCAGCTGTTACATTTTCCTTTTCTTTTGAATGCATGTGAAATCCATTTTATTACTATGGAAATACAATTTTATTTTCTTCAAAAGAGTCCTGAATAAAAATATTCCTCTGCCTTATAGATTTCTCCTATCAAATATTTAATGCAGTTTTATGCATAGAACAGTGGAGCTCTGCTGCATGGGACTTGTTCAAGAAAAATCAGCCTCAAAGGATACTCTTCCATTCTAACTGCCTTATTTTATATGTCTTTACAGAGCCTCTAATATTCATCATACTACTTGTTGTTGCTATTAGCCATCAAGTGTACTTCAACTAATGACAACCCTAGAAATAAGAGGCTACAAGAAACCCAGTCATCAACTCTCTGCTCAAACGTTGCAAACTCCGGGGCTGTGGCTTAACTGAATTAATCCACCTGTAGTGTGGTCTTCCTCTTTTCCTATCATCATATCACAGAGACTATACAAAATCAAATACTGTCTCTTCTTGAAAGCAATAATATTCAACTTCTCTGCTTAAGAAGAATGCTTTAAACATTTAATTTTGTCTCCCTGAAAGTTAAAGGAAGAAGCTGAGTTCTCCACACAACTTTTTTTTTTTTAGCTCATGTCCCATTTTGCTTCTATGGCATGGCAAGTGTTGAACTGGGCAGAGGCTTTATGTGTAATGAGTTGTCCTCCCATCATTATAATTCCACATTTCGTCCATCAGAGATTCTCATAAAACCACTCATTCCTTGCTGGAGTGTTCTGATTGAACAGTCTGAGTCCGAATGGCTGGGAGAGGAAATGAAGAGCCCAATTTCCATACATAACCTGATTCCTGCAGAATTCCTGACAAGGCTCACTCTCTTTCCTCGCTGTCAAAATCAGTAAGAGGAAATTTCATAATGGGGAGAGGATTCCACATATAGCCTCAGGGTGCAAAGCACCTGCAACTGGGGCAAGGCTGGGCAAGTTTGTTTTTCAAGTTGAGTAGAGACAAATCCATGAAATTCAACAAGTTACTTGAAGGCACATACACAGAGAGAGAGAAAACGGACATCTTCAGATACTTAAGTTTAAACTAATTTAAAGCAATGTCTTCCTGATCTTTCCTAGATAAACATTTTTAAAAAGAGAAGCTATGTCAATTAGCAAATTCTCTGGGGGAGAATCTCTGGAGGAGTAAACAAGGAGCCTTCTCTTCATTTGTTTATTAATTTAAATATTTATAGTCTAACCTATATCATCCATTCTCAATAATATCAGTTTAAACAATTTCAACAATACAAAACAGTAAGAAATAATTTAAAAAGACCCAAAGCACGCTAAGTAATTTGACAAGCAAAAACAAGGGCAATTAAAATCAATTACAACACCCTGAAACAATGCAAAACCATACAACATGTGCAGGTTTGGATAAAATCAATTAGGCTCTAGAGGCTTTAATTAAAAATCCATGTTTTCACTTATGCTGGAATGAAACAAATACTGGTACCAAACTGGCCTCTAAGAAGACAGCATTCCACAACCAAGGTGCCATAGTCAAGAAAGCTCTCTTCCATTCATTGCCTTAGAGATCTTCATATGTGTCCCTCACTGTGGAGAAGGCTTTTCACACCAAAGTACAGTCAGCCTTCCATATTTGATGATTTCCACTTTCATGGATTTGATCATTTCTGAGTTTCTCCAACCCCTTCCTCCCTCACTTCAGGTGTTCTTTCCTGGCAGAACCTTCTCTCTCTGTGGCTCCGATCAGGCCCCACAGCCCTTTAAAAACCTCTCCTTGGTCCTCCTCCTCCTCCACCACCACCAGCAGCAGCTGCTGCCTGGCCAGCTAAGCATAGCTCACAGCACAATTTCCCAGCATCACAAACCTTCTCTCAGTGCTCCCCTCTGACACCCGAGGAAGGAGACAGGAAAGAGAAATGAAGAATAGGGCCACCATGCAAATCCATTGCCTTTCCCTCTCCTTTTCCTGACCTGGTTTGGACCCTGGGTGTCTGCTCTGCCCACCATGCCTCAGCCACCTTCCCACAGACACACACACTTTGATACTTGTGAGTTTTCCACTTTTGTGGAGGTCCTGTACCCCTAACTCTAACAAATATGGAGGGCTGATGTAGTCAGGGCCATTTCTCTCTTTTTATTGCTATTATCTAATTGTAGGAAAGTTGATGCCCTCAAAATGCTTTAGACTACAATTCTCACAATCTCAAACAGTGGCCATACTGGCTAGAGGCTATGAGACTTATCCAAAATGCTTGGGTTCCATACAATGCATTATTCCAGCCAAGTTTTATGTGGACAGAGTTGATGACATGGGCGTTCCCCTTCAGTGGAGATGAGCTCATGGGATAAGCCCCAACCGTGTTGTTCAATTATTCACACATAGCAACATCGGATCACACAACAAAGCAGCAACTGCCACACTGCTGTGGCTACATGTCAAGGCTGTGATCTATGTGACAGACTTTAGAAGAAAGTTTGTGAACTGCTAAATGAGAGATCATTTCAAGAAGAGAAATAGCATCTAACACATTTGTAAAAAAAAGTCCAATTATTCTAAACAAATTAAACTGTGTTTATAAGCAAGAGGAGCCATAATTGATAGTGTACTTTTTCTACATCATTAAGTCCAACGTCCACAGCTGCAAGTTCTCAATTCCAACTTCCACCAATTTGGCTGTACAATCATAGAACACTGTGACTGGCCCAGTGCTGGGCAAAAGGCCTATCTGGATCTACTTACAGATACCGGGGTGATCTGCAGTGAATCAGCAATAATTTCTGACTCTCACTTGTTTAACAGCAGCAACCAAGTAATTCTTCCTATCACAACCCATCATACCATAAACTTATAGTGGTAAATGAAGACATCCTGGATTAACCATGAAACTGCTTTTGTATGGTAGATCAAGTGCTCTTTCACAATACACAATTAGAGCACTACGACTCCATTTCAACTGCCACGGTGCTATCCTACAGAGTCCTTGGATTTGCAGTTAGAGGAGTATTAAGAATTTTCAGCCAGAACGCTTCCACACCTCCCTAAATTACAAGCACCAGGATTCCACAGAATGCAGTCATGGTAGTTAAAGTGGCGTAGTGCTATAATTGCACATCATGAAAGAACCCCTATAAGTTACATTCAGTTCTGATTCTCAAAACAGATTTAAACTCAGAAACAAAGAATCTATTTTAGGTGTATATATTTTACCCCTGGTTATGGCTGGTGGATCTTAGGAGTTCTAGTAAATAACAATCCAGACTCTAACAAACATTGAGGACAGTGTAGCCAGCTTTAGCTTTTGTATTTTTCTCCCCAGTTATGTTTAGTGTTATGTAAGAGGAAATACTAAACAAGACTTTCTTTCACAATGAAGCAGACCTTCAGAGAATCCAGACAGATAGTTCCTAATAGATAAATTATTCCATAAAGAAATCATACCTGGTTGAATACTTAGGAATTTCAGTTATAACCCATCTTAATAAATTCACTATATTGTTCAGATCACTTTGTGCCATCATTGTAATCTTTCCAAAATGATTCTTCAAAAATAATCACTTTTGTGCCCCCCATATAAATATATAAATTGACTTAGGCTGGAATGCTTTAGGTAATTCCTTGATAAAAAGCCTCATTAAACTCAGTGGGGCTTACTTCTGAGTATATATATGTATAGGATTGTATAGAAAGACCTCATGCATACAAATCATGTGTTCTAAATCTGAGCTTTAGCTTCTCTTCTATCACATTGCACATTGAAATCTCAATCTTTCACATAATATAATAGTTACCCAAGTGAAGTTGCAATCCCCATTTTTTTTTTTTTATCATTTACAGGAACTCCACTATCTTTTCCAACAGTGGGGTTTTTTAATATGGTTCCAAACACTGTCATTCCAAGTAAAGATTTTTTTTTTTGCTACTGCTTGTCAGAGAAGTTGAGTCACCACTGAACCTCTTGTTTTATCATCAAATCCAATGTCCAATTAACTTAATTCTATCTATAACCACAATGTGAGGGGCAGCAATTCATCCATAGCGAGGCCTTGAGCGTATCCAAACATCACACTATCTGTAACCTTGCTTTCATTTAACTTTTTTTTCCAGCTTCAGCCCCTGAGGAGCCTCCTAAACTTCATTCTTGATGCAGCTTCAGCATTTTTTAAATGATGCATAACACTAGCTCAGACAGACCTCCAATCTATCCTGCAGTTCCCCCTGGCAAGCTAGTCCTTAAGCGAAGCTGTGACTTTCTGTATAAAAAAGGCAGCCCACATCCATTCCAATTCTTTAATTGAGATAGGCATTTTCAGTACTATTTTCTAACATGCAGGAATTTTGACAGTAATCAAAGCTGCTTTACAAATACAGACATCCTTCCATATTCGCTAGGGTTGGGGGCACAGGACTCCTGTAAAAGTGAAAAAAAAATGAATAACTCTAGGCCCTCTCAAACCATATTTAACACACACAAAATATGATCACCATATTCAACCTACTGTTGACTCCTTTGAGGCATTAGGGTTCCATCACAAGGCAGAAGTGGGTGGGTGGTGGGGCTTACTGCATTTACTTACTTACACACCATTTTTAATAGGGATTTATAAGCTTCGTTCGCAGTTTCTCAGTCTCATGAGGCTTGCAATCCCTATTAAAAATGGCATAGGGAGGCAGTAGAGGTGACAGCAAATAATCCATGAATAATCAAATCTGCAAAAGTGAAACCCGCAAATGTGGAGGGCTGACTGTATATACATATGTGTCTGTCTGTCTGTATATTTGGATATGTATATGAACTGGCTTTAAGAAATTTAATCTTTTCCATCCTGGTATCGAAGCATCTTATTATGCTCAGGAAAACATCTCATGCATACAAAGGGAAAGGCTACCTATTATGATATTGCAATCATACTAAAATCAAGAGTGCACTACAAAGGAAAGACTATGGCACACTGATTCCAAAACATTCGTACATGATGTGGTTTTTAACTCCTAACTGAAGGAAAGTGATTTTCCCGAACAAGATAAATGAATATAAACCAGACTTTTTTGCAGGGAAATTTCTGCAGTACTTTAGTTGTCAGGCCTTCTGTGCTATGCATTCATGAAAGATAACTGGCTGCAAGAAGACAAGGGATTTGCTCTTGGCCAGCACCTACCAAGCCCCATGGGGGCACTGCTATGGCTGTGAAATGGTAATGGAGGACAGAGAGGAGGAGGAGGAGGAGGAGGACGACAGCAATCTAGCAGTGCAAAATGCCTTCCATCCTGCAGCAGAGAGAAGAGGCATTCCCTACTGCTCCATCACCTCCTGTCCCTCTCTGGCATTTAACACCTGTGGCAGCACCCCATGGGGTTGGGCAGCTGTGAAGGAGCAAGGTATGGAGTACTGTGTGTGAGACATTCTGCTCTGTGCACTTGATACAGGATTGTCAACAGCGGCCGGGGGTCAAGCAGAGGCCGGACAAAGGATTGAGGGGAGACAGCGTTTATTGCTGTCTGCACGCAAGGGTTCACAGTAAACAAGCTGTCCATAACTGAAGATACGCCTTAAACAGCAGGCTCCAATGGAAAATAAAGGAGGGTTACCTCACCCGGAACACAAAAGAGGTTACTTCACCAAAACGCAGGGGGTTGGTCCTGGATGGGCCGAGCGGCTGGACGAGGACACAGGCTGGGCTGGAACTGGGCACGGGTGACAGACGCACGGTAGGCCAACGGTTGTTGCTCCGTGCCCTTCCCAGCCCAGCGCCTGCCCTAAATAGTCCCCTTGGGCCGACGGTGGCCAATCCGGCTCGAGCACGCGGCTGAGGGCTCCCAGCTGTGTTTACAGCTGGGAGCTCTCAGCCTGCAGGTGTTTTTCATGTAACCGCCGGGACTGGCGGCTTGCTTCCTTGTACTGCCACCGCTGCCGGAACGTGGGCGGCAGAGAGGAGGCTTCAGCCTCCTTGGGTTTGGAGTCACGGGTGGGCGGAGCCTCGGAATCGGGCCCGGGACCCGCCTCCCCAGCGAGTCACTGCCCGCCATGCCCACCGGCGTGGAAGCCAGGCCGGCAGCCTCCGCAGCGCCCGGGTGATTTCTGGCAGCAGTGGTGGCCTCCGCAGCGTACAGGCGATCCCTGGTGGCAGCGGCGGCCTCCGCAGCATACGGGCAACCCCTGGCGGTGACAGCGGCCTCCACGGCACCCGGGTCCCCTCCTCCTCATCGGAGGCAGCCTCTGCGGCGGCCTCGGGGACGCCCGCGGGCGCGACCACGCTCGAGCCCCTGACAAGGATCTCCATTATCAGTTGAGATTAAATTTATGGGAAACTATGGTTTAATAGAAGTCAAGGTCTTAGCAAAGTGTCCAGTATGAGTGTAGGAGAGGTAAAGGAGAAATAAGCTTCCATGGTGTTCATCCATGACTTTGTAAGTCACGATTCGTAATGCCTCAGATCCAAATGAGGCCAGCCTTTCAAAAAGAAGTCATAACCATGCAGCAAGATTGGCAATCGGACAGCCCTTGTAATATGGTTGAACTTCAAGTCCCAACAGTCTTGGCCAGTAAAATCAAAGGTGAGGAACGCTGGGAGGTGCAGTCCCTGTGGAAGGTCACATAATTCCTAGCCCTGTCATACAGTTTTATATTACACAGAGCTGCAGTAGAATTGTTACACTGTGATAAACATTTATACTACTACTTGCTTTGTGTAGAGAATGAGGTTTTGTTTAATGTCTGAGAGTAACCTTCAACGAAGAGGCCTTTTTTTGGAAGTAAGTATTACAGCAATCATTTCTGGACTTTTCTTTGTTGATTCATCCACTATGATACTGCCATCCAACAATTCTTCAAGTGTCTACTCTTGCTTTCTGATTTATAGCTAGAGGAGTTTGGGCTGGGCTCTCCCACATCATCTTGAAATTTAGACCAAAAGCTAAAGCCTTCTATATTTTTACCCTCCTTGTTTCTTAAAAGCTTGCCTTATCATTAACAGAAGTCAACTCATTATCTATTTAAAACTCCCCCATCTGCCGAGGCACTGTGCCAGGTGGAGAACAGAACCTAACAACAAGCAGGAAATAAGACTATAAAATAAATAGAATAGATCAACTTCAACTCTACACTTAATGGAATACTATGTTTTGATTTAGTTTTTTAAAGACGTACACCAGGAATGACAACTAGCGGGGTGCAGGATTTGAATGTTGGACTAGGACACTGGGAGAGCACAGCTCAAATCCTCACTCAGACATAGAAATCCGCTGGGTGAGCTTAGGAAGGTCACACTCTCTCAGCCTCAGATGAAGGCATAGGCAAACCCCTCTGAACAAGTTTTGTCAAGCAAATCCTGTGACAGGTGTGTCTTATGGTTGCCATAAGTCAGAAATGACTTGAAGGCACACAACAACACTAAGGACTTCACTACTGGGACCACATTCCAGGTCATGCAACCCAACAAAGTAACAGAGTCTCAGGCCTAGTTCAGAATGCCTGGGGCTACTTGCCCCAAACAGATGGGCAAGCATAAACAGTTCCTAAACTATTCTCCTTCTTAGATTAAAATCCAAGAAATTCTAGTTTATCTTTGCCTGCTATTCCAAGTGAACCAGCTCCAAAGTACAGCCAAGTTGACACAACCAGGAAAACTAGGGCCTTGAAAACATAAATTTTAGTCAGGCAAACAGAGATATGCAAGCTTTGCACATGTGTCTGAAGACCCCTCTAGGACTTTTCTTTGCACAGAAAACTGCGATTTGCTACTTTTAATTTGTAGCTTGGGCTCAGAAGAATTAGAAGCTGCCTTTTTTGTGAAGCAACTGTAATGTCCCAGAACTCTCACCTAAGAACAAGCTGTCTATTCAACAGTATTAACTTCTCCCCAATTTATGACATGCAGGATAAGATACAGGGAGTAAGAATTTGTCAGATCCATTAAGAACATGCCTAAAAATCTATTATATCTTTCCTCACACCAAAGCTTGGGAAATACTTTTCTGGGTTGGGCAACGTTAGGAGTTGTAGTTCAAAAAGTAACTTTTTCAAGCTCTGGTTCAGACAAAGGTACGGTGAAGCCACAGCAAAATAACCCTTGTAAATTAACAATCATACCTTATTCATCTACATTTATAGACCATCTTTCAGCCTTTAATGCAAGCAAAACCATTTACAATAAATTCACAGCTGAAAGAATTCAAATCTTAGAACAAGTCTGAAAGCTGATAAACAAAAAGTCTGAACAAAGTAACAGCAACAGGCCAGGATATCAATATAAGCCCCACAGAATGCCCACTAAGATAGTTTTTTCAGTTTAATTACTGAAAGGTACAGGGCCTAAATGCACTAAAAGCACTAAATTCTCTCTGACCTTGGAAACTAAGCAGACTCAGCCCTGGTTAGTGCTTGGATGGAGACTGCCAACGAATACCACGTGCTGTAGGCTCTATTTCAGAGGAAGGACCTGGCAATACCATCTCTGAGTATTTTTTGCCTAAGAAAACCCTATGAAATTCACAGGTTGCCAACAGGCAATTTGAAGGCACACATGTGCGTGTGTGCATGCGTACACACGCACAGTGAAAAGGGAAGTTTTCATTCCTTCTTGGAAAGGGAAGAACCACAGTGACTGCCAAATCTCCACGGGAAGGAGAAACAATAAGAAACTCAAGAAACAGCAAGAAGGACCTTCACAGAAAAAGCTCTGTTCCTTGTTCAGGACAACCAAGCTGTCAGAACAGATTTTACTGAAAGCGATTTTTGAGTTATACTCAGGAGCCAGATGATTAAAGGTTCAAAAGGTCAAATCTAGCAGCTTGAATTGGACATGCACATACTCTGGCAGAGACTAAATGTTTTTCTAAATATGCATTTTATCTTCACAATGGCAGCAGACAAGTCACCTTATTCATGCAAATGCTACATTACCTTGTTAAATATACTAATAATACATTTTACAGTTTCACCTTAAAAAATGCATTATGTGACATGGCTGACCAATGTAATGCATGGAGTAAGCTTCAGTTTCAGAAACAATCTGACTAGAGTGAGGTTCAATTTGAAGAACAAGCTAGCTGCAGCATTTCAACTTAGAGTCAGATAACTTGCTCAAAGCCCAATATTCTATTAGGCAGAGGTATTAGGCATTGTTGAGAGCCACTATGGTACAGCGGTTTGAACGTTAGACTACAATTCTGAAGACCGGGGTTATAATCCCCATTCAGCCACAGAAATCCACTAGGTGGCTTTGGAAAAGTCACACTCTCTTAGTCTCAGAAGACAGCAAAGGGAAGCCCCTTCTGAAAAAACCTTGCCAAGAGGTTCACCTGAGGGTCACCATAACCTGGAAATGAATTGAAAGCAAACAACAACAACAACACACTGCTCCTATCAAGCTGAAAGTGCACACTTGAGGAACAGCAACTTGACACAAAATTGATACTTGATTTCTTTGGCTGCAGTCCCAAAAAAAACTTAACTTGAAACTCAGTGAGATCTACTTCTGAACTGAGATGCATGGGACTATACTGTTACTTCTTAAGGTTGGGAAATAAATTCCAAGAAATGCAAATACACAAAGCAATTATGTGATAACTAGAAGAGATTAATATAACATTAAACCAATCAGACTGATGGCTGAGAAACTACTTGTCTACTATTAATATTATTAAACATTCACACATCATAAACTGTGCCTAAATTTCTTGCCAATTTCTCAACATCACAGAAAGTTCTTATTAATTGAAAGACTTGATTAAATCCTACTGTGTAGTGATGAAGATGGAGGTGAACTGACTTCTTTGTATTGCTGATGGAATATTTCTGTTCCATTATACAAGTATCTCCTTTGATACCCACATACTTCAATAAGGCTGATGTACCAGATCCCTATTCTATCTTAAAGCATTAGGAACTTTACCCTTCCAAATCAGCCATTAACTGTATTTCATTAATGTCAAGGAATTCTCTATTTTGATCCTACGGAGTCTTTGCTTCTCTTCTCTCAGCAGATGTGCATTAATTTTTTTCCCTCTTTTAACTGTGTCATAACTTTAATCAACAGCAGAAGCATTCCCTACGCTTAGACAGTTGCAAATCAGCAACATAAGACTCTTGTGTTGTTTATTATTGCACAGGGATTAGCTGCTGGGGTATGTTCATTTAACATCCCCACTGTGATCAGCATGCTGGTGGACAGAGCTATCCAGATGCTTTTTCTCTCTATTCTCATCTGCCATAGAACAATTTAGCACAGAAAAGAAATATACAGTCTTTTAAGTTCAGCCTTAACAAAACCATGCCTTTACCACAGGACTATCATGAAAAACTTCACGAAAATATTGAATCTTCCTGAACACGTTCCCAATCCCCTTTTCATTTATTCTATTTTTGTTTTGCTGCTTTCAAACTGACTGAACAGATCCAACAAGGTACATGGACAACAGCATGTTCACAGGGGTCTATTACAGAGAATTACATTCAAACTTTTGAGACCCAGGGATTTCTTTTAACTTGTTTGCCTGCTGAAAGCTGCTGTTAAGAGAAACTAAGGATGCTTATGTTTTCAGCTGCAGTATGTTTTTCATATCTCTTCACAGTCATTCCAGGAAAGTATAAACAAAGCAAACCATTTCAAGTTGACAAATGAAACTAAAATAGCATGGGAGGAACCTGAGCTTTTTGCATGGGTGGATGGTTCCCACTGGGACTGGTAGGGCACAGGGCCTGGCAGTTAACGATAGGCAGAGGCAACCAACACAGTAATAAACTAAGGCAGACAAGTTAACTGGATAAATGTTTTCCCTCTCATACATATATGCTCGTATGTATATGCATGCCTTTGTGGGCATGAGAAAATCACAATCTCTTAGCCTCAGAGGAAGGCAAAGGCAAACCCCCTCCGAATAAATCTCACCAAGAAACCCCATGATAGTGTTGCCTTAGGGTCAGCATAAGTTGGAAATGACTTGAAGACACACAACAACAGCAATACACATGCACCCAAACTATGCATAATGAAATAACTTTCAGGTGAATCTGAAGGTTCCTAAGAAATTTGAACATTACTTACAAGTAGGAAAGAGTGTGTGCCGTGTGCACGTGCACACACACACCCTGTAGCAAGCGTGCATCTACTTAGGTAATCATTCCACAGTTTTTCATTCTACCGTTCCCCTTTAAATACCATTTCAGATTTAGAGTTAAATCAAGAGAAATCCTAGCCAGCTCCTTTCCTCTTTAAATACAATTTTAGACCTAAAAGTGAAATCAAAAGGAAGGTACTTTATAGGTCTGTCTAGTTCTGTAATAGCAAAAGAAAGATTAGAAAAGAATTATATACATTTGCATTGAGATGAGGAACATTCCTGTTACTATTGTTGATCAGGATTACAATGCTGTGTGTAGACTAAGAGAAAGTACAGAACAGGAAAATCAAGCCCTTGAATCATCTTCCTTATCCTTGTGCCTTTTTTTCATACAAGCAATTTCTAGACTGGCATCCATGATGCAGCCCCAACTAGAACAAGGATGGGTGTCTTCTGCAAGAAGCACGTTGACGCTGTTGCTGTAGCTGCTTTGGAGGAACCGGCAGGGGGAAACAAGTAACCTCTTTGTGGACTGGACTTCTCTGATTCTTGTTGTTATGTGCCTTCAAATGGTTTCTGACTTACAGTGGCCCTAAGGCAAACTTATCATGGGGTTTTCTTGGCAAGATTTTTTTAGAGGGGATTTGCCTTTGCCCTCCTCTGAGGCTAAGAGAATGTGATTTGCCCAAGGGCACCCAGTGGGTTTCCGTGGCTGAGCAGGGACCTGAACCCTAGTCTTCAGAGTCAGAATCCAGCTCACAAATCACTATACTGCACTGGCTCTCCCCTCTAGTTCCAGCAATGCACAATATTGTTTAAAAATTATGCAGCTGTATCTAGCTTGACTAGGGCCATTTGTGGAAATGGCCAAGGAGTGGGATCAAACAAAAGACAAAAGGGAGGGAAAGGGAGGGAGGATGACAAGCTAGGCACATTTTCCACACAGTAGTCTGCTTTTGCATGCATTCTACCTGTGTGCCTGAAGAATCTTTGGCCCTCCTTCCTTTCTGTGCTACTGGTACAAAGTTTACATACACTGTCAAAGTATAACCACACCTCACGGCTGGAAGCTGTCCAATGGCCTCCTGCCACAGTTGTTTATTTGATTCTTTATTTCTGTGGAAAAGGAAAGAGGAGAAAAGAGCAAATTTTGTTCTTTTGAGTTTTAGTATGATTTTTTTGTCATTCTTTTGTGTGAAGGCTGCAGTGCAATACAAACATGCATATTCTTTTTCCTAACTTAGCTATCCTCACCTCAGTTTGTTCTGTGTATAATGTTACTAGGAGGACAGAAAACGCCAATGACAGATTTTATGCATCTCCTTTTATTCCAAATAAATTTCCTTCCAGTCAGTCATAGCTTTTCTGAGAAGGAGAAACAGGAGGCTTTTATAGCTAAACTCCCAAATCATGGGAGGGCTGGGTTTTAGGCAGGAGATCTCAGAGTTCAGCATACCAAAACAAACAAAAAAGTAGATAGGTAGGAAAAGGCTAATCCACGGCTTCAGGACAATTAACAAGGGAAGCACAACTGAGAAGTTTGGAAAGAAAATATGCATGAATTAAGCTCTCAGAATTAATTCCAGGAATTAATTCCCATCAAGTTCAGTGGCATTTAGCACCAATTAAATGCATACTTGGGAATGGAGCCACAGAGGCACAGTGCTGCCATTTCTAAAATTTTTCTTTCAACCTGGCTGAACATGGAAAAAAAACAAGCTTTTGACTATTCTTTTTGTTACTTGAGAATGCTGACCCCACATGAGGCCCAGGAATTTTCAGAAATCAACAACATTAAGAAAAGAATATAATGAATGCTTCTCCTTGACTTAACCATTGCATTACTCCACATCCTGCCAGTTCCTAGACCTGACCAGTGTTCTCTTAACCACCCAGCCCTTCTATTTTCCAATCTCTGCCTTCTTCATCCTCATTTACAACCAACAGCAAGCAACAGGGGCTCTGCAACGCAGACCCTCCATATAAACACACTGATTTTTTTTTAAAAAAGACACCCCTATCACACCACTCAGGTCCCCAATTTGCCACAAAAGTGGGGGAAGCATGCAGATCAAGCCCTGACAGTATGATGCAGGAAAAAGAGCATCATGGTGCCTAAGAGAAAGTTAGAACAATGTGTTGGGCAAACGGATGCAGTGACACAACAAGGGTGAAAAGCCCTACCCACTCTAAAGGCAGAACAACCCGTTTCTTTAGACATTTTAAGAATAAGAGTTGATTGAGTTCAATTTAGATAAATAACTAAGATCGCTGTTGGCAGTAGTTAGTAGTGTCAGACTTAGCAACTGATGGTAAATCAGGCAAGACATGAATTAATCTGCTTTTCACTTTTCCATTTTTGCATCAGTATTTCACTCTGAAAAAGAAAAGAAACACCGTCCTTAAGCACATTTTTAATACTATTTTTTTCCCAGTGAGCATATTATTGTATGTAATTTTCTACTGGAGATTTCCTTTTCAAAATTTGGAATAATGTGAAAACCAAAGGATAATTGCACTCTAGTTCCTGTATTAGTTTTAGATGTGGAAATCATATTAATTCGTATTACAATGTGAACTATCTACACTTCTCTCTCATTCTTCCTTCTTTCTCTTTCCAAGCCAGAGGATGTATCTCCCCTGCCTGTAGGAAAAGATGTTAAGTTCTTCCACCCTACAGGAAAGTGCAGATGACTAAACATGCAGCTGACATAATTGCCAATTCCAACTTTATCCTCTGCCTTCTCAGTCAAAGATGTGAAAGAAAAAAAAAGGATTCCTACTAAGAGAAATGTTAAGTATTCCTTTGCCTCATTCTACAAGACGTCACACATAACAGCAGGCCACATATAAGGTTTTCTGCACTTTCTCCCACAAAGCAGATGGTCACTGCTGTGGGAGGAGGAGCATGAAAGATGGAGCACGTTTAAGCAAGGAAGCCAAGTTCAAGATATTACCAAATAAGGAACGTCTACCAGAGTAAGCAAGCAACTGACAAGTGATAAAAGTCTGTCAATGTAAATGAATGGTTCCTGACGACTGGCAGACCAAAGAACAAAAAGAAACAGCCCCATCACAGGTTGTATTTGGTTCAAAAATTTGACTAGGATATAAAATTTGCATACATTCAAGTTTTAATCTACCCACGTTTTTTGCAATTCGCTTCCATTTGACATCACCATTAATATTTTATGTGCAGCCATAGTTATATACATATACCCACCAAACATAAACACTTCATATATTTGGGAAAAGCAATAGGAAACTGCAATCTTCTGGATCCGGCTGGAATACAAATGCATGCTCCCTCAACATCTGCTATACTGGCTAGGCCTAACTGAGACCTGCATTCCAACAACATCTGGTCGGCCACAATAGCCCACCCTTGTTCTAACCTAACAAAGGTCATGCCATACAAGCACAAAATGCCACAATCCCCTGTTTCTGATATAACACGTTTTTAAAAAATCATTATCTTCTTCATCCTTTTAGATACACCAAGACATTCTAGTAGAGATTTTGCACAATAACACTACTTCTAGTTTAAGATTATTTCTCATTTATAGGCCCAAATACAAACTCATAATGAACTAGGGTTTGTCTGGAGCAGCACACTACCCAACCATTCCAACTTTCTGTGGGGGAGATTAAACACACCACAGAACTTTGATTCATAGCTTATTTAACACAACAGCCAAATATGGCAGAAGCTGGGCCTCTGGCTTGTACCTTCCTTAACAAGCCAAGGAAAGAAATCAGTTCCTTTTGGGCTTATTTTACCAGTTTACCAAAAGAGCAACATGCCAGGGCTCCAGCTTCTGCTGGGCTCAAATATCACATTAAACTAGTGAGCATCTTCTGGGTTGGAGAGACGCACATACATCCTTCTACCTAGATCCTCCTAGATGTGCTATTGGACATTTTCTGGCAAACAAAAAATGTGAATGCAGGAAATAAGTGACTGCAAGAACAGTCACAGGCTGCAATTTTGCTCAGTAAAAAGACCATGAGCCAAAGCCCTGTGGTTTGTTTACCAGTTTCCGAGTATAGCAGAATTGTGCACCAGCACTTTGGCTCATTCACAAGAAGGGAGAATGTTTGAGAATTCTAGCTTATTGTCATATTCAAACAAGCCCATCTTTTCCATCTCTCGAGTTTTCGCAAAATGAGGAAATGACTGTTTTATCACCACACTTGTATCTTGCTGTATGCATATGAACGAAAATAATAAATTATCAGTGCTCATTGAGGTGAACTTAATTTACCAATTTAAAATAGCGTTCATTGGGCCACTACTCAATTAAAATAAGTATGTGTTTATACAGCGTATACAGTTATAAATATAGGTTGTATTCCACAAAGGATCTTTGTGACTACTTACATGTTAACATTGTCATGTTCACCTCCAAATAAGCACTGTCACATAGACTCTGAACTGTAAGAGTTCAAATAATCATTGTATTTTTATTACTTGCATTACTGCAAGCTTCTTTTGATTAGCATACAGCAGACGTATTCTTGTTTTACAAGAGCATTCGTGGTTATGCACTTCTGCTACTCACAAAGTGTAATCTGACCAAGAAAACATCCACATATACTTGGAAGTCAGTATTTATGGTATATATTGTGTCAAACTGCCAGTCCTACAAAGGGACCAGTTCAGATTCGTACAAGGACACAGCATTATGTTTTTCAGAATGTTCCCTCCATTTTATTTTTTTAACTTTTAATAATTTTTAAATTATTTCTAGAAAATGTATTTTAAAATGTGATATTCACATGTACGTATCTTCCACAGTACGACTATCTCATATAGACAAGTACTGTACTATGTTCTCCCTTAAGATGTGAACCAGACCTTCCTTGCTAAACACTGTGTTGTATACTTAAGCAAGGTCCACAGGCACGGTCTGAAAAAATGCAGTACTCGCTGAAACTCAGCGTTTACATATCTATTCAGTGCCTAAATGGAAGACAGCCAGAAAGAAAGCATCTTGACTTACAACTGTGTATTTATAACTGAGTTGTGTAACCACAATAAATACACCAATGACAAGAGCATTCATGTAAAAGTCACAGTAGGGTAATATTGAATAAAGATTCAAACTAACATGTCTCACCAATAACTTGTGAGCAAGCTTTCATAGTGTTTCACTTGGTTCTAGTAGTTATTAAAGTGCTCTGACTTTTCAACTATTATGATGGACACCCATAGCTCCTTATATCTTTTATAATTAGCTAAACTCTTTAATTCATCCACTAGGAGGCAACAGTTCCTCAGTAAATGTGAGTTCTTGATAAACATCTGTTGAATTAGCCAGGTTTGAAGGGCAAAATAGCAACTTCACCTCAGCTTCTGTTCTCTACTATAAAAATGAGAATGTTCACCTCAACATAAAGCTCAAGAATGAGGTAGCATAGGAGAATTCTACATCACAACTGCACTTCAGGTGGCATTGCTTACATTAGTTATGTGATGAGAGGTAGACCAAAGGGGCTTGCAGAAATCAGAGGCACCAAAGAAATAAATCACATTCACAAAAAGGGGCTCACACAAGCATCTGTTCAAATTGCTTAGTTTGTCACAGCAATGATCTTCTTTAACCAAACTGGGTTCATTTCATAAAAAAAAAATTACCTTAGACAGCCACATATCATATGCAAATAGGTGAATCCAAAGAAAGGTAATGAAAATGAAAATTCCATGCTTTCTTTATTATTCTTTTCAAATAAAGGCAAACAAGTTAACTAATATCGCTGTCCTACCCATCAATAAGTTAGTGCCAATAATCAAGAAGTAATAATCTTTTGAGTGCCAACCTGTCCCATTCACAGGGCCAAACTCTTATAATCAAAATAAAAGCACGCTGGTTTCTATCATCATCATCATCATAAACATGACAACCAACTACTCCTGAATTCCATAACCTGACCTGTAAAACTGGAGAACTTCTGCAAGATGAAGCAGCAATTCATGAACTGCTTCTCAAACACAGGTCAACCAACTTCAGTATGCTCTTTTTATCATAAAACAAAAATGACATCTTAAACGATAGTGGTCTCACCAGAAAAATGCAGAGTGCCATCTACTGCATACATAGCACAGCTGCTCAATATAACATGGAAGTAAAATGAACACAAAATGATTTCTTAAAGCTTGTAAAGAGATGACACTTGGACATGACTGACTGTAATAGATTAAAAAAACCTGGCATGATAAGGAGGGTAGTAAGATCTTTTGCTTTTCATGTACTATTTTTATATCTATGTCAGGAAGTAACAATAATTCCATGCAATCATGTTCATTAAAACTTTTTTATTCTCCAAAAAAATAACTAAGTAACAAAGCAGATGCAGACGACCCATCAGTTCATATTACTACATCAATAAATCTTGCCCTTTGATTAAGAAATTATTTGACAACACAGCAACTATTAAATCTATTTTCCCAAGACGTTCTATACTGTTATCACTCACTTCACTCCTGAACTATTTTGCATGTAGACGACTATCAGCATTTTGCTAAAGTAACAAAACTGAATGAATATTTCATTCTAATCATATAGCTGATGAGACTGATAGACACCTGTTCAATAGACTATTTCCTTGTCTCTCTGTACTTCAACAAAAGTACAGGCCCAACTGTTGGTTATAAAGAGCAAAAATTAGGAAACAGAAAAAGTTTAACTGCCAGTATACAAACAAAGAATCTATTTCCCTGACATCTAGTGGAACTGAGACAGATTTCCAGATCTTTAAGTCTCCAGAAGATGAAAGTAACATCATTTGATATAAACAAGTTTCCAGTTGAGAATGTAATATTTTCACGAAAATTTCACTTCTCTACAAACCATTTACAGACTATTTACTTGAAGAGCATCTCAGAGAGCAAAACAAAATTTAAAAAAAACCAGAGGTATTACAAACCTGCTCTGACCTATATCCCATATATCTCACTAGACATTAAAAAAACATAATTTTTTTAATTGGCAGAATAAACCACAAATGCAGTATAAGTTTTAGCAGATCACAAGCTTTCCATTCGTCTCTATGTTTGTCTATGTTACTATTACAACCTATGTTTAATCAGCTTTATTTGCCCAACTTAAACCACTGGCTAGTCTTTCAGAACACAGAAAGACAGAAAAGGGTTGAGATGGCTGTTTTAAAAACTGTTCTAATGAGGTTGGAGGGGGGCAGCCAAGAAAGCAAGAGCAGTTATTAATATTAAATAAAAGACTACAGTAAACTGGTCTTTCCCAGCCACAGTGGGATATAACTCATGCACTGCTGTATATCTCAAGTTCAGTTAAATGCAGCCCAAACCTAAGGAAGTAGAAGATAACCAGGAAGGTTATGAAAGCTGCTGTAGATAATAAAGAGAAGTACAAAGTCCAGCAACAGGCGTTTCCCAGAGTTTTTGCATGGTTTTATCCGTTTCTGTTGTGACTTCCTTGCTACTAAGGTGAAGAGGCGGTGCCATCAGGGGTTAACCAAACTTGCAGATTACCTGGATTGCATTCCAGCCCGGGGCACTGGCTGACTCTCCCTGGCGCATCAAGCACGCTTTTTTATTATTATTGTACAACTTCAACGTCAAAGGCAAGATGCCATGGGAGAGGAGCCCAGCTTCGCCTGCTCACTGCACTGATTCGGTTTCCAACAAATAACTTTGCCTAGAGACGGTCGGGGCGGCGGCGGGGGGGACATGCACACTACTCATAACCGTCAGAAACAACGGGCAGGCATCCAACCCTAGTCGGGATCCAGAAAGCCGAAGGGGAAGGGGAAGCCCTGCACGACTCCTCCACCCCCCCTTTTTTTTTTGCATTTTTAAGGGGTGGGGGGTTTAAAGGGCGAAAAGCACAGCGCTGGCCCGTGCTGCCCCTCGAATGAATGGGAAACGAAGCGAAAGTGGAATCCCACCATCCCACAAAGGCTCGCCCACAAGCAACCTCCCCCTCCCTAAAAAAACAAAACAAAAAACCAGCTCAACGAAGTAACGACATGGCCATGAGAGGGGCTGCTCTGCTGAGATCAAAAATAGAAATAAAGGGAGGGGGCGGCAGGGCAGAGAAGAGGGGAGCTCTGGGTCTCCAAGTCACTGCAGCAGGAGCGGCGGCGGCGGCGGCGCTTCCCTCCTCCGCCTCCTTCCTCCCCGCGCGCCGCAGCCTGCAGCTCCTTCTCTCCGCCTCGCCGCCTGGCCCGCTCGCTGCCAGCCCGCCGCGCTACGCATCGAGTCGCCCAGGGCGCCGGTGCCGCGACCGAGGCGGAGGAGGAAGGGAGGAAGAAAGGGAAACCCAGCGGGAAGCGAGGCACGGGGGTCGCCCTTGTCCCGCGCGGGCGGGCGGGCGGTCCCTCCGCTTGCGGGGCGGACCCCGGGCGAGGACGCGGCTGGGCTCCCTCTGCCTGCGGGAGAGGAGAGAACAAGGGAGGCTCCGGCAGGGCGGGAGCGGACACGTCCCGCGTCTTCGGGGGGGACCTGGAAGCCCCAAACCGCCGCCTCCCCTCAGCCCGGCGCCTCCCCGGGATGAAGGGCAGCGCAAGGCGCCCGCGTCCCGCTCGCCTCGCCGGCACACCTGCCCTTCTCCCGCGCGCCCCGGCCTCCACACAGCCGCCAAGGGGACTCACCGTCCTGTGCCGCTGCTGCTGCTGCCGGTGCCTCCCCAGCCCTGGGAAACAGCCGGCGGCTGCCAGCCCCGCCGCCGCCGCCGCCGCCGCCGCTCCTCCTCCCCCTCGGCCACCGGGAGTCCGGGAGAGGAGGAGGAGCAGCAGCGATCTGCCCGCGGTGGCCGCCATCTCTCAACTGGAAGTCGCCCCACTCTCCGGCAGGCAGCGCTGCGGGGTTGCTGGAAAGGGGGCGGGGAGAATGCCTCTCCCCCGCCACCCCGGGCGCGCGCGAATCAGCCAATGGCGCGGCCCTGCCTGCGAAGGCCGCGGGCATCGCGTGTCAATCCCGGGCCGGGCCCGCCGACGCCGCTGCCGTCGCCAATCGCCGGAGTGCAGCTATTAAGGGAGGCGGGGCGAAAGAGTTGAGGAACCGTCTGTCATGCGGAAGGCGCGGAGCGGCGGGGGCGGTGCGGAGGGTGCGCGCGGCAAGGATTCCAAGCTCAGGTGAGAAAGGTAACGGCGAGCAGCGGCAGACGTGGCTTGTCGGGGCTTAAAACTGGGCCAGCCTTAAGAGGAGTCGGCAGGGAAGCTGGACGAGCCGCACGGAGTTAGCAAATATGTCCGAAATCCTGTACCCACTTATATGTGGCTAAATCTTGTTGAACTCCGCGAGCCTTCTGAGTAGGCATGGTTAGGATGGTCTTCCCAGCGAACCAGTGTCGTGTGGTATGAGATGTTGGGCAGAAATCCTTGAAGTTCAACCTAAAAAAAGTATTTACTCGGAAGTACGTCTTGCTAAACCCAGGCCATTTCTGCACTAGACTGTTATAGCGCTATTATTCCACTTTCAGTATCCTATAGAATCCTGGGGTTTTGCACTTTAGGGAGGGGCCAGCCGACCCCTCCCTAAACTGCAAACCCCAGGATTCCATAGGATACTGAAAGTGGAATAATAGCACTATTACAGTCTAGTGCGGAAATGGCATCAGTGGATGATCCGCTTTATAAGGTGGCATAGCCACTGCTCAAAAAGAAGAAAACACACACACAAAAAGAATTCAAAATCTGGATCTTTGTTTAGGTGGTATAATTTTGCTTTGCTTCTTAGACACCACATACTGTCTGTCCTCCAAACTGCTGGTATGATCTGAAAATTCAAATATTTGGCAGGTATTTAGTTCAATAAAAGATATCCCACCACATGAGCTTCATCTCCCTCTCTCTGTATGGCCAAATGGATTAATGCCATGGCACTTTTTTTAAAGTGTTGGCATTAGCCAGAGTGGCCCAATACCAGCTGCTTGAGGCATAATGGTTGTCATCACTTGTTAGCAGATAATGCATAAGTAATTCTGTTTCTCCTGCCTGCCTGCCCCCCGAAGGGCATCCTGTTATAAAACTGGTTGCTGAGCAAGTTACTGAAGAGAATGGTTTATATAAGCAGCAGTGACCTTGGGCGTGTCACACACTCTCAGCCCCTAGAAAACCCTGTGGCAGGTTTGCCTTAGCGTTGTCATAAGTTGGAAACGAAGGTGCACAAGAACAATTAAGAACAGCGTAAATACCCTTAAGGGCACCAGATGCTGTCCAATCCTGGAAGGTAAGCAGGGTCAGCCCTGAAGGGAGACCATCAAAGAATACCAGGTGCCGTAGGCTATGTTTCAAGAGAAGGAACTGGCAAAACCACCTTGAGTATTCCTTGCCTAATAAAACTATGAATTTCCTGGGGTCGCTATAAGTCAACGGGTGATTTGAAGGCACATGCGCTTTAGGAAAAGAGACAGGCCTAAATCACTCAGCTTCCTTTGGAGCTAAACTGCAAATGTGTAGATGAAGCTTGTTTAAGTTTAGGAGTTGACTCCTAAACCAGAAGTGCAGCTCTACAGGACTTCTCAAAAGTAAGTCCCACTGTTCAGTTGGGCAAAGTGAGCAACAATAGGATTGCAGCCAAAGACATCCTGCTGCGATAACTGAACTTTCTACAGTGGAAGTGGAAGAGCAAGCTGGTGTACAAGTGGACATGGAATTCATTCTAGTCATCAGTTCACTGAAGAGCCAACACAAGCCACTGACTTGAAACTGATACTGCTGAATCTGTCATAGGACAGCCATAATGGCTTGGCCAGGTCTATTATAATAAGTATTAATGGTACATGGAAATGTTGCTGTTGGCCCAATGTAGGTTAGGCCTAATCTTAATAATGTAGAATACATTACATTATGTTACATTACAATACATTACAGTCGGATACTTCTCCCACTATTCCGCTTGGAAAATCCCCTAGATCAGTGGTTCTTAACTTTTTCTTTACCAAGGACTCCCTGTAAATATAATTTGTTGCTGGGGATCTCAATAATTTTTTTAAAGGATTTTGCACCACAGGATTTCCAAATGACCTCTAGAGGCATTTTCACCACATTCAGAAACCTGTTCAGCCTCCCCCGGGTGGGGAGCTGTCAAAAGTTTTCTTGTAAATTTTTTCAAAATTTCTCAAACAATATTTTTGTCCTGAAATGCCCTCTGGGGACTGTTGAGGTGCATTTATACTGAGCTAAGTTATGCCCAGGAGAAGCCTTTTTTGAAACAGAAAGTGAACAAGAAGTTTCTCATTTCTCATTGCTAAAAAGAATTCTCTTGGGCCTAAAATGGCTCAGGGATGCCCAAAAACATGGTGAAATGCCTCCAGAGAGCATGGAGAGGGGAATCATAATTCCTCTGAGGGAGCAGGTATACTGGGTGGCATATGGCCCTCTAAGGTAGGGTCTTCTGGAGTGGTATTCCCTGAGCGATCCATACTTGCCTACAGAGTGACGGTGTTCAGTGAAGTTCTTGATACAATCTTTTTGCATAATTACATAAATTCCTGTATCAAAAAGTCATGCCATGGAGTTCCATGGCCACCCCATCTCTCAGACAGCTGCATGTTCCGTATGGTTGGATGCATTAAAGTACCTGCCTTTTCTGTAACCTGGATGTACTGTAGAGAACAAGAGCTGGCTGTAGAGAAGCAGTGTGCTTTAGTGGTTTAGGTGTTGGATTAGGAACCTGAAGACTGGGGCCATTTCCATACTACATTGCTCTATGCTATTATTCTACTTCCAACATGTTGTAGAATTCTGGGGGCTGTAGTTTACTAAGGTCAAAGAGCTCTTTGGTTGAGAATTCTAAACATCCCTCCCTAAGCTGAAAATCCCAGGATTCCATGGGATGTTGATAGTGGAATAATAACACTATGGCCCTTTTCGCACCTTACCTTTTTGCACCGCTGGGTTGGGGTTCTCGCGCGAGAAGGCTTGGAAGGAACGCTGCTGCATCCCTGCTGCTTCGGCTCCACAGCTCCTTCCTCCTTGCATGAGCGTCCTGCCTCTTCCATTGGCAGTGCAGCCTGGGACCTCCCAGGCTGCACTGAGTAGAGGACACGTGACCGGCCCGGCTCCCGAGGCACCGCACAGCAGGAAAGTGCATCAGGGGCCCCGGAGCGATGCACGACTGTGCACCATTTTCAGCTTTGAGCTGAAAATGAAAAGGTGAGTGCGCGGTCTGCATCAGGCCCTTGAGCGTCACATAAATGTGAGTGTGTCATGCAGACCGCTCCTCACATTTACGCGATGCTCAAGGGGCCCTTTCACTTCAAAAACACCGTGCAAAAAGGGCCTATAACAGTGTAGTGCAGAAATGGCCTTGGGTTCAAATCCCTGCTTAGCCATGGAAACCTACTGGGTGACCTTGGGCAAGTCACACTCTCTTTTCAGCAGAGGAGAGCAAAGGCAAACCCCCTATGAACAAATCTTTTCAAGGGACCTCTGTAATATGCTTACCTTAGGGTCTCTGAAATGACTTGGTGGCATGCAACAGTACAGTATAGGCCGTGGGAAAAACAGGGATCATAAAATCACTGATCTTTCCAACTTTGTTGTGAATGAATGGAAGAAAGTTCTTCTGCCCCCATGGGAACACCACTTAAATTCTTAGAATAACCAGCGTGTCTCTGAATTCCAAAACAGAGGCCTTGTGATTCTTGAAAGGTTCTTCCCCCTCCAGTTTTTCCTTTGAGAAGTGAGAGTGTATTTGTGCTACAAGGCTCTATAGAACTTTGGTTCTACAGTTGGCCTTCTGCATTTGCTAGGGTTAGGATTTTAGGACACCCCCCCCCCAAAAAAGTAGAAAAAACATAAGTGCGTGTGTGTCTGTGGGAAGGGGGTCAAGGCATGGTGGGGAGTGTGTGCGTGCAAGTGTGTGTGTGTGTGTGTGTGTTTGTGTGTGTAGAAAAGGCTGTTTTAAGCTCACAGAATAGATTTCCTGCACAGTAAACAATCCTTCTGGTAAAGGAAACATGTTTTCTGCATTTTTATTTTTATTGTCTAAAGTTTCCATTTTTCTCTGCAGAATAATTCCTTGACAATATATCTGGATATTTGAATACAGGGCATATCCTGTACTGAAATATCCCTTTTCTTCTATAGTGGATAGAAAATCACTATAATTATTCGTCCTCACATGTGCGGACCAAATAGTTGAGGATTTACATCCCTGTCTCCCAGTTTGACAGCCATTGAATTAGAGAATTTAAACTGTATTGAGGAAAAACAAAACAGGGCTGCTGTTCTGCTGGAGCACAAAATTACTGTCCCCTTCACACTTTCCCTGTGCTAATTCCTTCAATCGATTCCAAAGGGTTTTTCTAGAATGCTGGCAGAAATATGGATTTGCCAATGTCTGATCTCCCAGGGAAAAACTTATGCAAGATCTACTTTGCAGCAGCATCTGAGCAAGAAATACAGCAAATGTGACTCTCCCAGGGAAGCACAGTTTTGTTTTAGATTGTGTTACAGGAATAAGCCTTGTTCATAAGCACAGATAACTGGTCTGTATCAGAGCGGTAAACTATGGGTTTCCCCCCATGATTCAGGCACTAGCATCTGGATATTATCACAGAGACATTGTCATAATATGCCCGTTACCATGTCACAACTTGTGGTGTGATGGATGGTGCAATAATACAGCCTCACTGAAAAGAAAAGTGTCTGCCTACCATGCGTATCACACTACCATAGGGGGTAAGAAAGAAGAATCATGGTTGAAGCCAGTAGAGTGAGGAGACATTGAGCAAGACTCAAACCAAGACTGGGGAAGGGGAATCATAACATTTTCAGATGTTTCTAGACTGCAACTCCCATCATCCCTCTCCACAGGACATGTCTGCTAGGCCAGTGAGGAGCTGCACTTCCACAATATCTTAAGGGCTATATATCCCCCATCCCTGACTTAAAATAAACTTCAAATGGAGCTTCCTCAATAGCTCTAAATTTCCTGTGAAGACACAAATCTATGTTATCTTATTAATTTATTAGACCATTTGCTGTTACATCAAGCCACTTGTGAAACAGTGAGTGAAGTATGAAAGCTGCTTTTAAAGACTTCTGGAAACTTGACTACTGAGCAGTGCTGGCTGGTGCTATCCATGTTGGTGGGATAGTGAACCCACTGGATTTTAGTCCAGATGTCAAAGGAGCTATCAAATATACTGAATCCTAGCCCCAGAATTGTTTGAGCACCTTGGGTACCTCCTTTAGTTTGAATTCCTTTATCCAGAAGTACAGTTCCTTTCTAGCATGGAAACCATTAATCATCTGTGGTCCTGGGTTACAGCCTGGCTTAATAGCCAAAGCCTCAGCCCTTTTAAAAATAAATATTTCATTATATGCATTACCAGGATTCATGTCCTTCCCGTCACACATGCATATGTCCCATCTCCACAAAGGCTTCATATATGGAGGGGAGCAGAGTCCATCCTGTAGCTGGTTACTGCCAAAGGCAGAGCCAGCAGATATGCTTCCTTATCATCACCTCCACCCAGTCTGTTAAAGTTCAGGCTGCACATACTCCCTGAAGTATATGGACTTCGTGTAAGGCACCCAGGGCCCAGAAAAACATTGTTACTGGCCATGTAGTCTTGAATCATGGAAGCCATCCAAATTGCCAGTTCTCTTCTCCTCTCCTCTCCGATAACCATTACAGGGCCAAATCCCCTGACTCTCGCCCTCTCTTATCTATTACTGAAAAGGAAAATCAGACACCATTTTGGTGGTAGCTGATGGCTTCTATGGCAATGAAATTGCTCTGAATTTTAGTCTTAATTTTAAAGAGGTTCTCCAAGACTGAATCCTACCTCCCAAATTGGTTTGACCTTTTGAATAGCTCCTTTGAAGTTCTGACTAAAACCCAGGACAGATTGCTACACACCCCTCCCACTGACATGGGAACCATCCACTGCCACTGCTCCTCCATCTGCTTGTCTTCTTGTGTTCCTGCTTTTCCCACTCTGGGAATCTCATCTTGGGTGTGGGAGCCATGTATTTTCAGATGGATCCTATGTATCCGTTTATATAATTACAATGAAAAGAACTGAGACAGTCACCTCCTGCAAATTGTGCAAATGTATTATATCAGAAATCAGCAAACAAAAAGAATGAAGAATATGATCATACAGCTTGAAAAGGATCCCAGGCTTCATACAGGCCATTTTTTGTTCTCATATGTGTCTGTGTGGATACAACACACACACACACACACTACCGTATATACCCAGCGTTGCCCGGGATTTTATTTTCTCATAGATAATACTTGTTAGAAAGAGTTGAGATCTTGTGTCTCTAATTCCCCAAACTGTCTTGTCATAGAATCATAGAATCATAGAAATGTAGAGTTGGAAGAGACCACAAGGGCCATCCAGTCCAACCCCCTTCCATGCAGGAAACTCAAAGCACTCCCGACAAGTGGCCATCCAGCCTCCGCTTAAAAACCTCCAAAGAAGGAGACTCCACCACACTCCGTGGCAGCACATTCCACTGCCGGACAGCCCTGACCATCAGGAAATTCTTCCTGAGGTTCAGGTGGAATCTCCCCTCCTGCAGCTTGTATCCATTGCTCCTTGTCCTGGTCTCAAGAGAAGGAGAAAACAAGCCCACTCCCTCCTCGACATGACATCCCTTCAAATATTTAAACATGGCTATCATGTCCCCTCTCAACTTTCTCTTCTGCAGACAAAACATACCCAGGTCTCTGTCCTCATAGGGCATCGCTTCCAGGCCCCTCACCATTTTGGTTGCCCTCCTCTGGACCTGCTCCAGCTTATCCATATCCTTCTTGAATTGGGGTGCCCAGAACTGGACACAGTATTCCAGATGAGGTCTAACCAAAGCAGAATAAAGTGGTACCAATACCTCCCTCGATCTAGACACCATACTCCTATTTATGTAACCAAGAATTGCGTTGGCTTTCTTGGCTGCCGCATCACACTGCTGACTCATGTTCAGCTTGTAGTCTATTAAGACTCCTAGATCCCTTTCACACGTACTGTTAGCAACCCACGTGTTCCCCATCCTATATTTCTGCATACCATTTTTTCTACCTAAGTGTAGGACCTTACATTTCTCTCTGTTGAAATTCATTTTGTTAGCCTTGGCCCAGCTCTCCAATCTGTCCAGGTCCTTTTGAATTTTGATCCTGTCATCAGGCGTATTAGCAACCCCTCCCAATTTGGTGTCATCTGCAAATTTGATCAGCGTGCCCTCTATTCCTTCATCCAAGTCATTAATGAAGCTATTGAACAGCACCGGGCCCAGGACAGAACCCTGTGGCACCCCGCTAGTCACTTCTCTCCAGGATGAGAATCTGCCATTGGTGACCACCCTTTGGGTACAGTCAGTCAACCAGTTACAAATCCACCTGACAGTAGCCCTGTCAAGTCCACATCTTACTAGCTTCTTTGCAAGAATGTCATGGGAAACTTTGTCAAAGACCTTACTGAAATCAAGATATACTATGTCCACAGCATTCCCTTCATCTATCAAGCAAGTAACTCTATCATAAAAAGAGATAAGATTAGTCTGGCATGATTTATTTTTGAGAAATCCATGTTGACTTTTCGTAATTACGGCATTGTTTTCTAAGTGATTAGAAACTGACTGTTTGATGATCTGCTCCAGGATCTTTCCAGGTACTGATGTCAGGCTGACTGGGCGATAATTATTTGGGTCCTCTTTTTTTCCCTTCTTGAAGATGGGGACAACATTTGCCCTCCTCCAGTCTGCCGGAACTTCTCCTGTCCGCCAAGAGTTTTCAAAGATTATAGCAAGAGGTTCCGCAATGACCTCTGCTAGTTCTTTTAAAATCCTGTGATGCAATTCATCTGGCCCTGGAGACTTGAATTCATCCAAGTAGCCCGGTATTCCCGCACTACCTCCCTACCTATTCTGTGCTGCATTTCCCCCACTTCCTCACCTGCTCCCCAACTGCCAGGCTGAGTGTTTTTATCCTTTTGGGAAAAAACTGAGGCGAAGAAGGTGTTGAGGAGTTCTTCCTTTTCTCTACCTCCTGTTAATAATTCACCATCTTCCCTGTGCAGTTATCGTATCATCTCCTTCTTTTTCCTTTTGCTGCGGACATATTTTAAAAAGCCCTTTTTATTGTTTTTAATGTCTCTGGCCAGTCTAAATTCGTTCTGTGCTTTAGCCTTTCTGACCTTTTCCCTCCATCTTCTGGCTACTTGCTTATAATCTTCTTTGGTGATTTCCCCCTTCTTCCATTTCCTGTACATGTTTTTCTTAATACTTAGCTCAGCTGAGAGCTCTTTAGTCAACCATTCCGGTTTGTTCAGATGCCTTCCATTTTTCCTCCTTAATGGCACAGTTTTAGCCTGTGCCTTCAGTACCTCCCTTTTAAAGAACTCCCATGCATCCTGAACTCCTTTCTCATTGACTATTCTTGACCACGGGATTTCAGCCAGCAGCTCCTTCAGTTTACAGAAGTCTGCTTTTTTAAAATCTAAGACGAGTGCCTGGCTACACTTGTCTTCTCTTCCCCACTGAATGCCAAATTCTAATAGGGCATGGTCACTCTCTCCTAAAGATCCAACCAGTTCTACGTCATTAACAAGGTCTTCCCTGTTGGTCAGGATCAGATCCAGAATATTTGATCCCCTTGTCGCCTCTTCCACCTTCTGGACCATGAAATTGTCCAGTAACTGCAACTTTTCCCCATATTCCCCAATCCAATCTGTATTCAGAGTTATTAACATAGAGAGATTGGGTTCCTGAGGGAATACACTACCCTCCTCCTTGCTGCTAGGCCTCATCTCCATAGCAACTGGCCAGGCCCAAGACAATTCTAAAGGCCCCTCTCTAAACTGCAAACTCCAGGATTCCATAGAATCTTCTTAGGTAGCCAATCATATGAGGTCTTCGCCTGACACAGCCGAACAGACAAACTTTGACTTTTATATATTATATATGTATATGTATTTGTGTGTGTGTGTGTGTGTGTGTGTGTATACACCTCTTGTGTTGCCAGTATACAAGGCCCTAAGATCTAGTTATTAATGTTACAAAAAACCCACTTTTCAAATATTTTTTAATTTCTAGGTTGCTAAAGAGTCTTGTAAAACTAAACATGTTACTTGAAGTACCTGTATATTCCACCGATATTAGTTGAGCTTATTTTTAAATAAAATTAGTTAGGATCAGTCTATAGAAGTGTGAGTTGGGAAACCCACAGAAAATATCTGATGTGACTATTTTCCAAAGGGTAGACATGTTAGTAGGATGCAGCAAAAACAACAGAAGGTTCTGTGGCACCCTAAAGACTAACACATTTATTACAGCATTAGCTTTTGCTGTGATTATAGTTGACTGAATCAGATGTATGAAGTGTTATCTTGAACTTCAGCCATGCGCAACAGCACACTTGGGTGGGGATGGGACTGTGGCTAATAAGAACAGAGCAAAATTAAATGTAGAAGCTAAAGGCAATTACATTGTTAACATTGGCCAGTCTCCCAAGTGTTACCTAAGAATAAGAGAAATACTATGGCACTAGGTAAGCTAATTAACACATGTGGCGTCTTAAGGAACCTTTACGCTGATCCAAGCCATTGGTGATGAATACAGCTTAGATCCAGAATGTCTGGTATCTCCCCTGCCTAAGCCTTATAGTTTAGGGAAGAGCTTTCTCCCCACCATGCTCCCAGCCTCATTTGGTGAGGACATGGGAGACAGCTTTCTCAGTAGCTGCTCTTAGGCTATGGAAATCCCTCTCAAGGAAGCTCATTTGCCCCACTCCCTTTTCAGTGCCAGACAAATACCTTCCTGTCAAAGAAGCCTTAAGCATTTAACTGATTGGGGTAGAAAGATGTGCGACAAGTGTGCTTTACATGCTTGATGTGTTGTTAATTTTTTAAAATTATTGTCAACATTGGATTAATTGTTTAATACTTTTCAAACCATTGTACTGTTTTATCTATTTTGTTTTCACTTAAATTGCAAGTCACTTCGAGTCTCATATTGGGAGAACTGTGGGATATAAATCAAATAAATAAAAATAAAATAAAATGTAACTCAGCATCCCTAGCTCTAATCTCCCCGTGGTATCCCAGATTCAAAATGGCTTTGTTAAGGTCAGTGGCAGAGTATCCTTGGAATGTTCTCCTATTAGTTTTTGAGTATATTCATCGCCAGCGTTCAGAGAGTGTTCAATCCTTGGGGACTGACACATCCAAAAGTATAGGCAAGAAGCCAGGCTGATTGGATGGCTCTATTCTCACATAAGTACAATGAGTGAGCATATCATAATCGCCAACCTTCTCCTCCAACAGGGAAAACAGATGTGATTGTGACACAATAATAGCTGGCATGTCTTTCCTTAAACTCACTGCGTGCAGAATAAAAAGGAGGCCTCAAGGATACAAATATTCCTTGAAGGCCAACGACTTACTTTTCTTGAAAGGAATTGTCTTTCTTGTTTGGTATAGCTGCTTTTTGTTTTTAAAAGGGGCTCTCTGAAAACAAAAGCATTCATTTTATTTTTGGAATTCACCCTAGAATTGATGCATTAAAGTAATTAAAGGTAATTAATTATTTTTTTAAAAAAACGAATGTTTCCAGAAATGTACAAGTAGTTCCCACATGGACTAATAGGGTGGTGAATAAAAGAAAAGGTTTGGCTCAAAAGCAGCTGGGTTTGTGCCATTCTACCTCCCTCACCCCCCTCCTTTAATGAAAAGTCAAGATGATTGGTTTCCTGATGAGAATGAATTACAGTGTTCATTTTGCATGGAGGATTTATTGTAAAATGGTTGGATTTTTTCCACCCTCACTGCCTGGTTTTGCAAGATGCAAAGAACTGGATGTTGGCCAGACCTGCTGCAGGGAGCTTATTGCTTTGTTTTGGAGCTTTGTCACGTTTCTGGACAACTCCAGTTCTAGTTTCTCTCTATCTTGATCTTATGCCCACTTGGTAAGATACTTAACACTGCATGTCAGCACTTGGTTATCTAAAAGCATTCTACCACAGCCTCCACTAGGTTGAATTTGTTTGTATGTGCACAGAACAGACAATTGGCATGCCATAATCAGTTTTTGACCTGAGTTTACTTCAGTGCGGCTAGCTGTCAGACCCAGTGAAGCTGCAAGCAGGATGGGACAAAAGTGATTACTATTATTATTATTATTATTTTGTTACTTGCTTCTCCTCAAAGCTCAAGGCAGGCTACAGCAAAGGTTAAAATACAATTAAAACCAGCATACCAATTAAAAACACATTATGCTTAAAATACACTAAAAACATAAAACCATTCACATACCACAATTAAAATCACAATTAAAAATACATAATAATTAAAAATAGACTGAGTAGGCCTGTCAGAAGAGATAAGTCTTTAGCAGTTTTTAAAATTCAGACAGCATATTTTGCTGTCAGATCTCTTCTGGTATGCCATTCCACAGTCTGGGGTGGCTGACAAGAAGGTCTTCTGGGTGACTGTTGCCAGTCTTATTTTAGGCAGTTTAAGTAAATGGCCCCCAGAGGACGTGAGCGTACGGGGCAGATTGTATAGAAGGAGGCGATCCTGTAGGTAATGTGGACCCAAACCATGTAGGGCTTTAAAGGTAATAACCAACACTTTATACTTTGCCCAGAAACTAACTGGCAGACAGTGCAGTGATTTTAATATTGCTGTAATATGTTCACTCCTTGATGTACCTGTAATCAGTCTGGTTGCCATATTTTGGACCAGTTGGAATTTCCAAACTTGGTACAAATGTAGCCCAATGTAGGGCACATTGCAGAAGTTCAACCTTGAAGTTACCAGCGTGTGTACTACCATCTTTAAGTCATCTAATTCTAGGAAGGAGCTCAGTTGGCATATCAGCCGAAGCTGATAATAAGCACTCCTGACCATTGCATCTATCTGAGCTGATGTTTGGAGGGACAGATCCAGGAGCACTCCCAAACTACAAACACAGTCTTTCAGGGAGAGTGTGACCCTGTCCAGAACTGGTGACACACCTCAAATCCCAGATTAGGGGCTTTAATAGTAAGCACCTCTTTCTTGTCTGGATTCAGTTTCAATTTGTAGAGAAGAAGTAGAGAAGGAACAAGAGAAGGAGGTCTGCACAGTTACCAAGGACTGTCCTGTTAACACAGAGCAGACCAGTGAGCAAAGTTTGGTAGGTGTCAGGACAACTACTTCCCCTATTCTGACTTTGCCCCGTCATCATTCAAGTTCCAACTCTGGCCATAGCTGGATAGTGACCTTCCTTAGGACATGAGCTCAAAGCCCACTGCAGGCTTGATTTCTTTCTGATAGTGGCCTCCTCAAGGTTGTCATGAACTGTTTCTTTCTTCAGTGATATTTGATAAGCAAAAATGCCACTAGAGCTATTTTATAAGTTGGCGCTTTAAATGCCAACAAATGTTATTATGGCATAGATGTTTGTGGACTATAGTCCATCAGATTCATGAAGTCAGAGATTATTGTGCTGATGGGTGGGTGGGTGGGGACGTGAGATAGATCCATGCTGGCCACAGGATTCTGGAACTTGTAGAATTCTGGAAGTTGTAGTCCAAAAAAAGGTAACATTTCCAAGTTCTTAAATGAAATTGCAGTCAGTGGAGTTATAACATACAGTTATCATTACCTTAATAGCAAGCAACAATTAACAAACCATAGTTGGGTGGTAATACAAATATCCTTGCATTGATCAGTGAGTTCTTTCTAAAAGTAGTGTGAGGGAAAAAAACCCTATCCAATCTGCTGGACATAGAACTGAAACTTCTGAACGGCCTTTTCCGCAACACACCTTTTTCGGCGCTGAGGTGCGGGGATCGTGCGAACAGCCTCCAGCAAGAGGCTCTCGCATCCCCACTGCTTCAACTCCACATGAGCTGCCTGCTCCCAAGCAGGTAGTGCAAGAGCTCCGCCGCTTCCTTCTGCAGCACAGCCTGGGAGTTTCCCAGGCTGCGCTGGGGCAGGAAGCACGACCGCTGCAGCTCCGGAGGCTCCGCATGCATGGCAAGTGCGCGTGGGGCCCTGGAGCAATGTGCGATCGTGCACCATTTTTGGCTGAAAGCTGAAAATGAAAAAGTGCGCGAGCGGCGCCTGCCAGTCCCTGGAGCATCACGTGATTGTGAGTGCATCGTGCAGATTGCTCCTCACAATCGGGCGACACTCAAGGGGCCCTTTCGCATGGCAAATGCTGTGCGAAAAGGGCCAGTGAACTCAGCAGTTTCACATTCAAATCTTTGTTCAAGAATGGAAGCCCTGAGATCATAGGCAATGTGTTATCAGAGACTGAACTGTTGCATTACTGTTTTTTCAGTGTTGCAATCCTTGATTTTTGTATCCATTTATGTTCTTATTAGAAATTGACCCATTTATCCTGGGCAGGATACAGTAGGGCATGCAAAACATCATTTTAGAAGTAACAAGTAAATGCTGGTAGTTGTGAAAAACAAGTAACAAACATGATCAGTCATCACATGACTTTTAAAAAGTACAGTCATCCCTTCACATTTGCTAGGGTTAGGGGCACAGGATCCCCGTGAAAGTGAAAAAGCATGAATAACTCTAGGCCTTCCCAAACCATATTTAACACACACACACAAAAGTATGATCACCATATTTAACCCACCATGGGTTCCTTTGAGGCATCAAGGTTCCTTCACAAGGCAGAAGTGGCTGGCTGGTCAGGCGTACTGGCACCTCCACTGCTGCACTACACCATTTTTTAATAGGGATTTCCAAGTCTTAGTGACAGTATTTCTAAGTCTCACAAGGCTTGCAGTCCCTATTAAAAATGGCACAGGGAGGCAGCAGAGGTGAGAGCAAATAATCTGTGAATAATCAAATCTGCAAAAGTGAAACCGCAAATGTGGAGGGCTGGCTACAATAATAACAGTAACATTGCTGCCCCTGCAAAAGCAACATGTTGTATGCAGTATTCTTGCCTGAAATGTGATTCTTCAAAGTTCAAATGTGGTTCTTCAAAGCTCTGTTTCTGTTTCCTATGACAGTAACTGAAAAAGGTTCTTTCATCACCAACAGGTCTTGTAAAGATTTCATCCCTATAGGAGGGGATTATGGGGCCCTTCAGATGTTGTTGGACTGTGACTGCCAGCAGCACAGACTAACAGACAGCGATGGTTGGAATTGTAGCCAACATCTGGAGGACTGCACAATTCCTACCCTTGCTATACAATCTCAGTACACTGTGAATGAAAATGTGGTGAGCAAATAAGGTAGTAGGGAATATCCGGGGCATGATTTCTATCCCTCATTGCCCATTGAAATAGTCCCAGGGCCTACCAGAGTGTCATGTTACCTCAACAGCAAGAAAAATCTATATGATTAAGGTAGTTTCCACTCACCCTCTGCATTATGTTGCCATGTACCCAGCTCTGTTAATTTCCTTCAATATCTGTAGGCTTCCAAATGTGACACTAACCAACAATGTGTGCCTGCACACAGGAAAAATACATGTGGCTATCGTAGCAGTTTGCATCATAGCTATAAATGAAAAATCACATTTCACTGAGTAGCTCTAAATTTCCAAAGCTTCTGGACCACAGAGTTTGAAAGAGAGAGAGACACACACACATGAAGAGATTATGAACATTGCACTGATTTCTATGTTGGGGTAGTGTCAGCGGCCTACTGCAGTCTGCTACTCTGAGGCCCATTATAAGTGCAGCAACTTCACCAGAGAATCTTTGTAAGGTCACACACTGAGTACAGCTTGGGGAGCTCTATCCGAAGTAAGTATGGATGGAGGGACACCAAGAAGCTAATAAGATTGTCAATAGTACCAACCAAAGTCAGAAATGGGGAAACAGTCTGATCCCAATTCTACTACAAGGAAAAATAGAAATGAGTGAACTCAAGGAGACACAAGAAGACTGGAAGTTTCATCTGCTAGAATCTAGCAATTAGTGACAATTTGGCAAGTTGGAAAAGCAATCTGGACAGTGTAGAGTGAAATTTTGGGGTTCCCAACTTACTAAGAACACAGTTTTGAAGTCCATTTTTCAGATGGGGTCTGATGTAAAAATTAAGATCCCACATTTGGTAGTTGTTAGTTTTGATCTTTTAGTTTTCGTGCTCGGAAAAAGAAAAAAAGCAGGGGAGGGCTGAAATACTGAAAACAGCGAAGATGGGAAATGACTTTTTAACTTCATATTAAACTGTAAATTGAAACAATAATAAAAAGGATATAGAATGATCATATAAACATTTGTCATCTTGATTGTATAGCATTACAGATTAAGATAAAGAGAATGAAACTATTATGGGACCACAAGAAAAATATAAACCATTATTCTTATTTCCCTGTACGTCAGACTCTGATTAACGAGTGCCTGCTGAATGTTGTTTGGCTTCCCAAGTGTTTATTATCTCGACTTTTCACATGCATTCATATATTTCTTTTCTAGATACTGGCATTTAGTGTTTTGGTAAACTATTTCAAAAATAGCATTAGAATAGCATCCACCCCATGTTGTGTTTTCAAGCTGCAGGAGCACTTTTCGTGGGCCCTTTTTGCATGGCATTTGCCATGCAAAAGAGCCCCTAGAGCGTTGCGCGAATGTGAGGAGTGGTCCACATGACGCACTAACAATCACACAATGCTTCAGGGTCTGGCAGGTGCCTCCTGTGCACTTTTTCATTTTCGGCTTTGAGTCGAAAATGGTGCGCGATTGCGCATCGCTCCGGGGCGTCATGCACACATACTGTGCGTGCGGAGCTCCAGAACCACGGCACTTGCGCTTCCTGCCCCAGAGCAGCCTGGGAAACTCACAGGCTGCACTGCAGAAGGAAGAGGTAGGGCTCTCACGCAAGCGGGTGGCAGCTACGGAGCTGAAGGAACTGGGGTGCGAGAGCCTCTCACTGGAGGCTTGCTTGCGTGATCTCCGCACCCCAGCTCCATGAAAAGGTGCGTTGCGGAAAGGGCCTAAGTCATTCTTGTGCCTAAAATGTAGGAAAGAGTTTATATTTCTGGGGGAAAAATATTGATATGTTGGAAAGATTGGCTTCACATTACTTTCCAGTAGAGCAGCCATTAGTTCAGTTTTGAACAAATGCCTAAACAATGACCTAACTTTAGTTTTTGATTGAAAAAATGATTTGCAAGATCACTTGAATCCCTAGAAATGGAGGGGAGTGAGGCACGGATGCCTCCTCTCGTCTCAATTACAAAGTCACTGATGTCACACAAACTTCTGAAAGAGGTCTTAGGAAATGAAGCAGGCAAAGATAACACCACATGTCTTCTCCTCCTCCTCCTCCTCCAATAGTTATCCTTTTGGCAGTCCCGAAAGCTGTTCCATAGAACTGAGTTGGGCTTTGCAACCTTGGAAGCTGTTACAAGGAACTGGGCTGTGCTCTGCAGCCTGAAAAGCCATTGCACTGAGGCTTACTCATCCAAGGACAGATGTAGAATTCAGCTGTGTTTTGTATGCTTGATGGAAAAATATCCAAATAGGTAAGAATTCTATTGCCCCTGTCCATTTTGCTTTCTTTTGGTCCTAGGTTCTTAAGCTGTACCTTGAGAAGTGCCCTCTCCCACACTAGATCCTTTCCAACCTGGAATTCAGCCTCTGGGATGAAAATGATTGTCCATCACTAAACTTTCTGAACTGGATTGTGTGTGTGCGTGCGTGTGTGTGTGTGCATGTTTTAATTATTATGTTAAGGTATTCATAATACTTTTACAGTTGTATGTGTTATGAGCCACTTTGGAAGCTTCAGAGAAAAAGCAGACTAGTTAAAGGGAGGAGGCTGTCTCAGGCAGTGAATGCTGGGAGTGGGAAATAGTAGCCCCTCCCTGTCATCTACTTCTCTCTAGCCATTTCTGCACTAGATTATTATAGCGATATTATTCCACTTGCAACATCCTATGGAATCCTGGGGTTTGCAGTTTCAGGAGGTGCCAGCCAGCCCCTCCCTAAACTGCAAACCCCAGGATTCCACAGGATGTTGAAAGCTGAATAATAGTGCTATAAAAGTCTAGTGTGGAAATGGCCTCTATGGGCAGAGCAGAAGTACGCTAGCATTTCAAGAGGAGGGCCATTCCCACACTACACTGTTATAATGTTATTAATCAACATCCTGTGGAATTCCAGGGTTTGTAGTTTACTGATGCCAAAGAGCTCTCTGCCTAAGAATTCTAAGTGCCCCTACCTAAACTGTAAATCCCAGGATTCCATAGGATGTTGAAAGTAGAATTATAGCCCCATAACAGTGTAATGCAGAAATGGCCAAGGTGTAATGGAGAATTCTGTCCTGTCACAAGCACTGAAGTAAAATGAAGCTTCCATTTGTCATTGTTTACTACTGGCAGTAATCTTTCTGAAGCCAGCCCTGAGTGGGATATAGGTCAAATCAAACAAATAAATCTTTAACATATATCATACAAGAAGCATATGCCCCATTTATTTCAGGGTGTAGAGGCATACACTCAATTTGTTTTGGGATGTATATAAACATAAAGAGTATTTGTATCTTCATCTAGAGAGCAGCCATATTCTTGCTGCAAAACAACCTACAACGTTAACAGAGACAAACTTTCACCAACATACTGGTTCTGTATGTATGCTGACCGACACTGGTTATAATGGGTTGAGTAGGCTTATATATTAGAAATGTAGACATGCTGGAGGCACAAAGCCTTACTTAAAAACAACAACAACAAGCAAATGGAAAGAATTAGCCTGTATTAACAACAGTGCTGTAGAAGTGTAAAAGAGGATCCTGTGTTAAAACAAACAAAAAATTCTAACTGCTTTTCTATATATCTAAAATTGACTTTTTAGCCTTGCCAAATATTAATGCTATATACAGGGGAAATAATGGTTCTTGTATCCCATTTATAACACTGTTAATAGATTTGACAGAAGATAGCACTCAATGCAAAATTAACCTTCAGTTCCACACAAAGCAATTATGGCTGTTGGCCTAGATGGATTTTAAAGGTGTTTAGACACATGCATGGAGTATAAAGACATCAATAAAGGTGAAACATTCAGAATCAATATACCAATGAGTGCAAGTTGCTGGTGAGCATGAATAGGAGAGAAAAACCGATTGATTTATTGAGGTCACAGAATTTTGGAACTCAAGGATTTTCATCCAGTGCAAGAGCCACAATGCAGGATGCATGACAGCATCCCTGATGGTGGCCATCCAGTGATTCCAGTCTCCACTGATTTCTAGCAAAGTAGAGTCCACCATCTCCTAAGGCAGTCTATGCCATTGACAAATAGCTCCTACCACATTCCAAAGTGTCTCCTAATGTTTAGCAGCCTTGCATCCTCCCTATGACAGCCCTGCAGATACTCCAAGATTGCTATTACTTCGTCCTCTACTCATCATTTCTCCAAGTTAAACAAATATTTCATCCATTCCCCATAGGACCAAGTTTCCACATCACTCCTGGTTGCCTTCTTCTTTAGGTACTAAGTCATTTACTGTAGAAAAGAGAATGCTGGACTAAACAGGACTCTTCCAGTAGGACTCTTCATATGTTCTTATAGACACATCTCCTGGAGACTTTACTTCCATGATTCTAAGGCAAGCTTGGAAATAATACTATGAGTTACTTGCAATGTACTTCCTTTTTAAATAACTGATATATAACTAAGGCCATTTCTGCACAAGACCAGAGGAGTGGTTCACTGCATCTCAAGAGTGGTGTTTTATACCCTGATTCAGAAACTGTACTGTCTGCACCACCCCCATTTACATCGTACTACCACGGAGAACAGCTGTTGCTGCATCCACAACAGCAAGTCCCTGGCTACTCCCATTCCCTTTCCTCACCATGTCTGCTGTCGCTGATTGGTCTGGTTTTGGTCTGGGAATGCCCATAGCCAGCCACTTCTGCACTGTGAATCGATGTTACACTTCTGCATGTAGGTGAAAAAAGAAGCAGAACCGGTTTGAGAGATTAATATCAGAATTTTTCTGGTTTTTTGATATAGTGGTTTCTCATCACAGTGAACTGTGCTAGGAGCTGAAAATGTGCAGAACCACGAGGAAGACTACGATGCTAAAATGCTACAACATGCAGACAGGAGGGAATACGATGTATCAACCTTGTGTGGAAATGGCCTAGGTTGCAATACAATTGTAACATGATGACTGAATGCCACTCCTTTTGTGCTATAAATTGTAATTGCTTTAGTTGCATTTCACACTTACTGACTGCATGTGGCCATGCTAGTTAGATGTGTTCTGTACCACTGGGCAATGACTTGAAGCATTCTGATGCTTTCAAAGAATACCCCAAATTAATTATTTAGTTACTATTGAATCACTAGAAGAAACAAGCACACTTCTAAATTTAAGTACAACAGTAACGAGTTACTCTGGAGGCTTTTAACAATCGCTAATTATTTCTTGGAAACAACTTTCCAAGTTGCCCATAAGCACATTTATGGAAGCAAGTGTCTGTCGAGTTAACAGGATTTTCTTGCAAGTGAATGTGGTAAGATCACAATGCTTAGAATTTGCAACTTTTATTAAATAAACTAACAGATTATTAGGATGAGTAAGTCATTAACAATAGACGTGTTCAAGAAATGTTTTGTAAGAGGCATAGACCCTGGAACAAAGAGGGCAGAAAAGCCTTGACCCTCCCCCAAGACTAGGTTCAGGTAGTTTGAGAGCCATCCCTTAAATGATTGTGCAGAACTGGGCCATCAAAATGTTTATGTAGTTGGGCCTCCTCAGGAATTATCCATCAGGAGTGCACTAAATGACCAAGCATTCAGAAACATTAGGAGCTCTACTGCCATTGAGCCCTTGCAGCAATAGCAATGGCTGTCTGAAATCTATTTTATGCATACTTGCTTAGGAGTAAGCTACGCTGGACACATGGAGGGCACCTACGCACTGCACTTAAAAGAGTTTTCCTGTCTAAGGATGTATCAGTGATAATAGATCACTGTAATCCCCCCCACGTAATCCCCCCCCACGTAAGTACCTGCAAACAGGCAAAGTTACTTAATAACAACCTCCCTGCCACTGTTGAAACCGTGCCCCCCACCTTTAAAAACAGTTCTGGGGCATGGTTAAGCAATATCATTCCAGACAAAATTGCATCCTGCATTCTAGCACCAGTTAAGTTGGTCCTTCGGTGCATTAAACTGTTCCTGCAGGCACAGGAGGGAGTAAACTGAATCAAAGTCTAAGATACTTTTTATTCCTTCTTTTGGGAAAGTCAATAGGCAGATTAAAGAAATAGTCTACAGTCTTAAAAGGGTCAAATCCATAAACCTTGTTGATAAGAGCACATGATGATGGCTCCTGAGTCACCCTCTGAAATGAGGTGCCAACTGTGAAAATATTTTGTCTGCAAGAAGAAGGGGGGGAAATCATTACTTCAAAGTTAATTTTATTTGATACTTCTACTGAGTTTCTGCCCTACTGCAATAACACAGCATAAAATTATTTTGGACATAAATATATGCTGCACACATATTTAATTTCTGACAATAAATGCTAGCACATTTTTTAAAAATTTCCTAGGCAAACTAATAGCTGGGGCTGAAAAGAGGAATGCATTGCTCTTTTTGTTGGGCAGGATACTTGTGTCTTGAACTACATTTCTCCAGAACACCCTGATGAAAGTCCTTTTCTTTACCCTTTAAAAATGGGTCCACACAATGGGAAATGTATAGATTAGTGAGCATACTATATGCGCCAGCGCTCAGTCAGCCCATTGCCACTCATCGATTTCTGCACCAATGTGAAACTATCTGTCCTACACAATCAGTATCACAGTGGGGTAGAATTTTTGTACTACAGTCAGCACTGAATTAGGATCAATCTATGCATCTCTTGACACCTAGGAAGAAGATGATGACAAGAAGTTCAGCCTAACACCAACTGTCATCAAGAAAAGAAAGCAGCTACAGGAGGTTTGCCTTCTTCTCATTCCAATCAGAAAGAGCAATCTACTCCACTCTGCTCATTGCTCTGGGACAGATAAACCAAGGGATGCATAATCTCTACCAAGAGCCGCTAGATGTTCTTGGGCTTTACTTCTATAACAGAAATTTTGCTACCAGATATAGAAATAACACAGAAAAAAACAGATATAGGTTCTTACACCATAAAAAAGAAGAGCAGTACTATGTTTTAGCAAATTTCTTATTCAAAATTAATGTTATGCACATGTGAAATGAAACAACTAGGGCAAGTAAACAAAAATATTTCAAATCTTCTAGAGACCACTAGAAACCTTCTTCTAAAATGCTTCCCAAGATGATTTTTTTTCTTTTTTCAACAGGATCCACTTCTTTCTGATTTTCATTTTGGTGGTGAAACAGGCTGTTTCCACATTAGACTGTTATAGTGCTATTATTCCACTTCCAACATCCAATGGAATCCTGGGGTTTGCAGTTTAGGGAGGGGCCAGCCAGCCCCTCCCTAAACTGCAAACCCCAGGATTCCATAGGATGTTGAAAGTAGAATCATAGCGCTATAACAGCCTAGTGCAGAAATGGCCCCAGTCTGTTTTCCCTCACGGTTTTGTTCTTTGCTTGCTGGAGGTATTTCTGTAGTGTCCTTAGCTGTAGCTTACATATGAATGGGGTTAGATTTCGTGAATTGCCAACCTTAGGTTTCAAAAATGTTGGTACCAAGGCAGAATCCGACAGACTCCAGTGGGGTGGGTAGGAATAGCTTTCTGTTTTAGAGGTGCCAGTTAGGATCATAGCAAGTCCTGAGGTTTCTTAGGCCTTTTCCACACCGGAGAAATAAAATGAGTTAGTGCGAGCTCTGACGGACATCGTCCACACGTTCAAGTGCGCTAGCTTGTACATATTTGGCATGCTCCACACCTTAATCCACCCAGTTAAGTCGGCAACAGTCAGCGCGCGGGCTTTTTGAAAAACGGGGAAAAGGTGTTTTTTTCCCCCTTATACTGTGCTAATTCATGCACGATGTAATTGGAGGGCGGGCTGTGGGCGTGGACAGCTTCAGCGGTTGGAATGCGCCGCAAGAAGCCTCCAAGCTGCAGCACAGAAAAGCTTAAATCCTCCGCAGCGTTACCAATAAAAGGCCAATCGCCGGCGCCTCTTTGCGCGGTCTTTAGCCCATAGATGTTCCAGTTCAGCCAGCGCACCTCCAAGAAGCCAGAATACAGCTAAAATGGGCCGTTCAACTTTAGGAAACACCTCTTCCTCCATCGCTCACAGGGAAAGATAAAAGCAGAAAACGGGCGCGAGAACCCACCAGAGATAGGGAGAAAAACTGCACTCCACCCAGCTATGGCGCGGAAAACCATTCCCCCGAGATAGGGCGTGAAAATAAAAAATCGACACGGTTTATTTTACGGCTAGCAGAAGGAATGGGAGGAGGAAGTCATCATGGGAGGAACTGCGAGGCATGATGTGAGCACGCATGTCATGACGCACGGGGCCATTTAAAAAAAAAGAGCTGCCAATCACATCCGCTGCGCGAATTCCACGGAATTCGTGGAAATGGCAATAGACCGTTGTACAATATGTCTGCGGTAGCACGGACAAAAAAAACTACCCAGAAACGTCGCAGCGCAAATTCCACGGAATGTGTGGAAAGGGCCTTAGCTAAAATTAGAAACCTGGGAGACCTGCCTCAGACTTTCTACTTTCTACTGAGTACTTACGTACAGACACTGGTACTTACAAATGTTTTTAGCACTAGAGCTCTCAGAATATCCAGCCAGTATGACAAATGGGACTGCTAATCCAGAAAAATAATTTTTCCCAATCTCTCCCCCGCAACCTTTGGAAGTGGGTGGGCACTCTCAAGGGTGGATGCTCCTCTAGCTATGCACACTCACACACACACACTCACAAATATATAGAATGTGTGGGAGAGAGCATTTGACTCTTCCCACTATCTCAGTTTTAGTTTTTTCTTTTTTAATGCTTTACTCAATCTGCAGATAGGAAGACTATATCCAGCTCTGTGGTACGCGCTTGTGTTAAATGGCACTCTATTATTTTGTTGAAGACAGTGTCATGTTGTCTAGGTAAGTTGGGGTGAGACCAGGACATGATCATGACCTTCTTCCAAAAGTTCATTAGAACTTGAATTATTCGCTAGAAATAATATTCACTGCAAAATACAATTAGTTTTTTTAAAAAATGGCAACCATGACCTACAAATGTCTATTCTACTAAGATTCTGTCAGCTCTAATTATAACTACATGAGCTAAGACTCATTAGCTCCATGATTGTTATTTTTATTAAGTGTCTTATACATTTCTGAAAGCTATGAAAACATGATTATTGAGGATGATTTTGCTTTTAAAAACCCCTCTTCAGCATAATGAGAAGTGTAGATCTCACATGCATCCATATAATTTATTGTATGCATCTGCCACTTCATCATGATTCGCCTTCCAAGGCAATCATTGCAGAGCCACAAACAAACAATTCTAAAGTTGGCAGAGGGATATTCGGAGAACAATAAAATCAGAAAGGGATACTGCCATCTGTTCCTTTAGAGCTATAGGAACTCTGACACTTTGAAAGAGCCTGATAGGAAAAGCAAAAAAGGGGTGTCATTGGTTTCCTTTGATTTATGCTATAAAAGAATGCCAAAAGTGTTGTTAGAATCCATTATTGTTGGCTCATGAAAACATTGTGCAGTGAGGGTGGGAAGAAAGTTAGCTTGTTGACAAAATGGGGTCTCAAAAACACTGGGCCAAATTGATGTTATTTAGTGGCTTCAGAGGGCTTATATATCTTAAGGCAAAATGCATGCTTTTTTTAAAAAAAAAAGAACAAGTGAGCAAGAGTATAACCACAAGGGAAATAATTGGATTTATCAATACATCTTCCAAATCTTTTTTAATCCAGTCAATGGTTGTGAAAAACATATTAATAAAAGATTTTTTTTCAAAATAAGGATAGAGTTAACAAACAGTATAGTGTATGTGTAGAAGCTACTCAGTTCATAAAGGAATCTAAGGCCATTTCCACACTACACTGTCATAGTGCTATTATTTCACTCTCAACATCCTATGGAATTCTGTCGTTTGCAGTTTAGCGAAGGGCATTTAGAATTCTCAGCCAGAGAGCTCTTTGCCCTCTGTAAACTACAAACCCCAGAATTCCCCAGGATATTGAACGTAGAATAATAGCACTATAACAGTGTAGTGCAGAAATGGCCTAAGTTTCCAATAAACCAACAAAGTGTATAAAGCTGCCATGTCTGTTGTATAGGGTGTTTTGGAACTAGTCCAGCTCTTTGCAATTCTAACAAGTTCCTCCTCCTTCCCCTCTTCCTCTTCCTCATTTAGTTATAACACGTGTATCCTGCCCCTTTCCATGGTGAAACCTGGTTTCTTCCAAGACTCAGACCTGCTTCCTTATTCTACTGCCGCAAGCATCTATTATCCATCTTTGGGTAATAGATGCCAGAAGTTCCTGTAGTATGCTAGCTGGGTCTTATGAGAAATAAAGTCCAAAACATCCAAAAGGCCAACAGTTCCTCATTCCTGGCTTATGGGCAGTCAATTAGGGACAGGGGAGCAGTTCACCCTGGGGGGCAATGTTTTTGGGGCATCCTGGCCCATAGCTACACCCCACATGCCCTGGACATGCCCCTGTGCACCCCAGCCACGCCCCCAGGCACAGTGGCCACGCCCCTCACTCCATAGCTCCTCCCTCCTCCCGCCTCTCCTCCACACACTCCAAGCTCTGCCATTGCTTATGGGAAGCAAAAAGAAATTAAGTCTACTTCCTTGGCCACCATTTTATATTTGACTTTGTCCTTCCTTGTTTTTTTTGCCCTGGTTTCATTTCATGGAATCTTGGAGTTCTCAGGATAAAAAAAAAGTAGACCCCCAGAAGCCTCACGTGTCTGCCCACATATGCTCCACTGAGGTACTGTAGAGAAGAGAAGGAAACTCTGAGTAATTCTTTGAGTAATTGAAGGGTATGAATAAATGGCTTTGAAATCAGAGTTTGTCAAGTCTGTCTGTCTCCAGCAGTAGGGGCTGTCACATTTCCCCTATGTCCCTCTGATCCTGTGCCTTTAAATAACCAGCCTAACATGGGTGAAGTGTTTTCAGACACTATCTCCATACCAGGGAAAGCTTCAGCTGCTAAAGATCTGTGCCTTAGGCTATTGTTCAAATCACACGTGCTGCCCTGCAATCAAGGAGGGCTATAAGATGGTTGCCTTCTGACTGTGCTTTGGCCAAATTTGGGAAAGGGGGAACTTTGATGTAACATGAGGCTTGCCTAGTAACTGGTGTTAGTGCAGTAAGTAGGAAAAGAGATTCCAGGGAAGTGAAGAGAAACTGGCATTGACCTGACGGTGGGAGAAATAGCTGAGGATGATATCATTTGAGACAATAGAGAGAGGGAGAATTAGGGAGAGGAAAGAAAAAGAGTCCATGGAGCATTGAGAAGTTTTTTTATTGTTGACTGAGAATGGGAGTAGATGATAGATAGTAGGAGTGTATAATCTGAAATTGTGTAAGAACGTTGTGTAATAGAGGAGGCAAATGCTATTATGCCAATGTACCCTGCAGTCAATGTCTGTGTATTACAGGGTTAAATAGACTCATATACCTATATTAACATCTTAACTCTATACAGTAATATCTGTGTTTTTGTCAACCCACCTTTACTGTTCATTCACTATCAGATAGAATATCTGATTCTATCTCTGTATCTGTATCTATGCCTAAATGAGCCAATTAATCTAAAACAGTATTTATTTCTCTCTCTCTCTGTACATATATATATATATAAATAAAGAGAGAGAGAGGGAGAGAGAGAGGGGGAGGGTATATACCTAGCGTATATACCCAACATTGCCCGGGATTTTATTTTCTTATAGATAATACTTGTTAAAAAGATTTGACATCCTGTGTCTCTAATTCCCCAAACTGTCTTGTCCAGTACCTGTACTATTCCCTAATCCAATCTATATTCAGAGTTATTAAAAAACAGAGGTTGGGTTCCTGAGGGAATACACTGTCCTCCTCCTTGCTGCTAGGCCTCATGTCCATAGCTACTAGCCTATTCAAGACAGGCCCAAGAACTCTCTAGCTGAGAAATCTAAAGACCCATCCTTAAATTGCAAAGCCCAGGATTCCATAGAATCTTCACAGGCAGCCAATCATATGAGGTCTTCGCTTGACACAGCCAATCATATGAGGTCTTTATCTGACATAGACAAACAAACTTTGACTTTTATATACTAGATATATGAGGGTGAGAGTGATGTCATGAGGAAAGATCCTAGTGGAAGCATACTACTGAAGGGGAAAGTTAACAAAAGTTGCCTAGAGTGCTGGAAAGAGCCCAGCAGTGATCCTTGAAGGGGAAACAGAAAAAGTCTAAGAGTAGTAGTAGTAGTTGTATGCTGAGGGCAAGGACTGCCACAGAGAGTCTTTGCATCCTCTGGACCTGCTAGCACAGCCAATGTGATTGTTCAAGACAGGAGTCATGATGATGTCCACTTGATGAACCCATAAATCTGGCACTGAAATAATGTCACACGGCATGAGGCATGTAGAGCCAGCATGGTGTAGTGGTTTGAGCATTGGATTAGGATTCTAGACACCAGGATCCAAATCCCCATTGAGCCATGAAAACCCACTGGGTGACACTCTCGCAGCCTCAGAGGAAGGCAAAGGCAAACTTGCGCTAAACAAAACTTGCCAAGAAAACCCTATGATAGAGTTGCTTTAGGGTCGCCATAAGTTGGAAATGACTTGAAGGCACACAACAATAGCAACAACAATAATGAGGCATGTACTACTTTTCTAGATCCTAAAACTTTTTTGAGTATGCCAGATGAATAGATGGATACACATACAGATATATGTAGTCTTGTGCACCCATATGTATACATACGGTCTCTTCTGCTTAAAAGTATGCAGTTCAGAAGTTTTACCCATGGACTGAAGATGTAAAGATCTCCGTGGTGGTGTATAAAATGATGAGTCATCATCTTGGCCTTGTTCTTATCCTCTTCTCCAGCAGGGAGTTGTAGAACAGATGGCAAAGGCAGAGGAAATGAATATAACCAGATAATGATTAAGCTTTTTTTTTTCTCAAAAAGAAATAAATGCTTTTCATATTAACAGCAGTTAAATATATGATGAGCACTAGTTCTACCACTGAGGCCAATCCAGAATGATTTACACCAATGGGATGTGGCTTGCTGCTGTTATTTTTTAATAAGTACAAGCATGACATTAAATATTTCTTTAAATAGTACATTATCGCAGATGGACTAAGGCATGACGGAGAGGTGATATTAAAATGTGGGCGAAAGCAGGTTTACAGTTTAGAATGAGGAAAAGCTGTTAGTCTGGCCACCCCAACAGATCTATTTCTAACACAGACACTGTCCATCCTCTCTTTCCATTAATGACTCTCAAGGGTATCACAAAATAAAAAATGCCAATTAATCAATTAAAAATTAAAAAAATAAAGAATGAAACTTTCAAGAAAAAGAACAAATCACTAACAGCTATTGACCCGACAAAACACAATTCATTCATCCCAATGTCAAATTTTGGCCTCTCACTAGAAACTGAGCAGTGAGGTACATTTTTTATTTATTTATTAAATACATTCATATCACACCATTCCTACCCAGTAAGCTCAAGGGTTTCCTTTTTCTCACTTTGTTCTCACAACAACCCCTGTGAAATAGGTTAGGCTGGGGTGCAACTGTGACAAGACTGAGGTGAAATTATCAATATGCCCTGTACCTGGAAAAACTCTGGCTGCTTTTCTGTACCAGGTGAAGCTTCCAAACACTGTTCAGATGTGCAGTCTTGACCCTACTTCAGTGTTGATGTAAACAGGGCACAAATGCTTATGGTATGGGCTCATCTTTTCCTCCAAGAAGGCAGTCAGCTAGTATACCTGTAAGGTTGCTTCAGGAGGCAGAAGAGCTTCCCAGCTATATAATTGATTCTTGCCTCGTGAATAAGAGAGAGTTCCAGGGATGGAGATTGGGTAAAGGGAATGGTAGACCATTCCTGGCTATGAAGTCACCAGTGATGTAGAGTCAGGTGGACATGTGGCCTGGCTCCTGACCAACAACAACCCATCGTTTTTGCTGTGTGCCTTCAAGTTGTTTCTGATTTATGGTGACCCTATGGTGAACCTAAGGTCACCAAGTGGTTTTCCATGGCAGAAGGGGAATCAAATTTTGTTCTCCAGGGTCATGGTCCAATGCTGAAACCACTATACCATTTTGGCTCTCACTTAACCCATAGTTTCTACATATTAGTGATCATAGTCAGCACCTTATATATTTATATATGTAATGGCTTATGCCTCACTAGAGAAGGGGAGTAAGCCATTATATATGATGTGTGGGTGTGAGCATGCATACATTATTACAGCAGTTCATATGCCACTTTTAATTTGGGAAGGGACATTAACATTTAAGTGCCTGGAAGACCAATAGCATCATCATTTCTGGCAGTGAAAGGCATTATTTTTGCTCCCAGTGCCATATGTGAGCAGGAAGGAGCAGCATGCCATAGATAGGAATATAGGGGCACAAAAACAGCCCTGGGGGCTGCATGCAGGCTGCATTTTGCCCACCATCAAAGTATGGGGAGGTACACTGCAGTTAATTATCTTAAGCTGTAGGTCCTGTGGGAGCATATGGCAACTGGGCAAGCAGAAGAACAGAAACTGTGTTAGCTGGGCTTGATACTTACCAAGAAGTATGGGGGCATTACCCCACAGGTATGTGCTATGGAATGTCATTTTCGAACTATCACAGAAGACAAATTCAGCCTATTTTTGACCCAATTGGCCTATTTTTGTATTCTGTTAACAGGGTTTCAGCTCCTTTATCATTCTGTTGTTGTCCTTCCATCTCTTCTATCCCTGTTAGAAAATCACCTGTAATAGAATATGTTACTGATGTCAGGTTTGGCAATTTCTAGCAATACATGCCTTTCGTTGTCCTACAGCATTGTTTATTGTTAGAAAGCAGGCCAGGAGTGGTTAGCCTTTTACGTGCTTTGGATTGCTTTCTGATGAATCCCTTTCTCTTTCTTTCTTCACTCCTGTGAAAAGCATTCTCTCATATGCTCATCTGAGTCCTTTCAAAATCAACATTTTTTCCAATCAGTTGAGGATTCAGCTTACTGTACCCCTGGAAACAGGGCATAAGTCAAATGGTGTTTCCACAGGATTTCAGCTGTGCAGGAGTGCAGGAGTCCTAGAAGCAGCTGCAGTCACAAAAAGAAGCAATTGAACCGCAGGGGACCTGCTTTCTAAGGTTTCATGGCTGCTGGGTTCTGGAAGTTGTAGAGTAAAAAAAGTAATGATCCTGCATGAGTTCCAGGGATGGAGATTGGAGGGTGGATTGGCTGAGGGATAAAGTCTCTTAAGCCTCTCATTGTAAAAAGTCTGCCTCCAAACTCCCAGAACTATTTTAAAATTAGTTTATTTCTAAGGGGCCCAGTGGTAATAATGTCCCTAGGTAGAACCTATTCTAGTCAGCATGAGGAACAGAAAATCTGTACTACAGAAGTGATGGCATCACTGCTGAAAATGCCTTGGTCTGCTACCTTACTTTGGACAAACTGGGCATGTCCGCAAGATGTCTAATATTATTTGAGACGTCACTATAGAAGTACCAGTGGACCTGGCCTTTCAAAATAAGGAGAGGAAGCTTTGAATTTTTTTAAAATATTATTTTAAAAACTAACCAGAAGAGACTTAAAAATAGTGTGCAAGCTGCAACAGATTTTAAGAGAAGGTGGGTATTTCAAATAAATCAGTAAAGTCACAGTTAAACCTTTGTCTTCCTCCACTGGGAGCAGATATCAAAGGGAATCTGCAATTTAGTCTTCATTTAAAAATAATACTGCAAATAATTGGAATACCATTCTTCAATTACCATTTTTCAATCCACTGGGATGCCCACCAGGAATAGTATTTTAATAATCTGGACTTGCATATTCGATAGAAATCATACTAGATTTGTATATCAGACTGCTGATCTGCATCTTCACAGTCAGTTAAGAAAGCTTGATCTGAGCCTGTTGTTGGCTCTGGGTTGAGTAGAATGCTACGAAAGACTGTACATATTGAAGAATATGGCAAGGATCCAGAATAGCAAGTGGGTTCACCTACCAACACACTCTCAGGAAAGAGGACAGCCTAGCATTTGTATGTGTTTTTCCAAAAGTCACTGATGTATGAAAACAGGTCACCTTTCTGGATCTTCCTCTGAGATGTGTTTCTCTTCTTGAATGTAACATCCCTGTGATATGAGAGCAGATCCTTTCTCCCTCTGCTTTAATGTGCAAACCCATATTCTGTCTGGCAAGAAGGAGCAGGACAATGCTGTAGATGCAAAATCCATCCTGTAGATGAAAAAATCCACCCATCCTCCATAGGCTCTTATACATCTGGCCACGTCTGTACTGAAACACTGACACTAGGAGGGGATTTGAACACCCCATGAAACGTTTGATTGAGCGGAAACGTAATATAAGTGAACAGAGTACTTACTGAGCAAAACAGAAAGAAAAGAGACAAGGTGGAGCAGGGGAATGGAATATAGAGCTGGATCAGCTGCAGAGCCTACAAATGAGGACAGTGTAAAAAAGGGGAGAGGAGGCTTTTTAGAGTTCCTGTGATGCCACTGCTATAACACAAAGGGACACCTTTTTCAAAGCCAAGACATTTCTGCATGTGCACAACCCGTACATATTCCTACTTGATATGCTACAACAATAATGATTTGATATGTAGTTTAGCACTGTATCCATGTATTGATGTATAACTTAGAATCAAATCTGTTAGCATCTGTGGGTTAGCTTCAGATCTAGCCAATTCTGATATAACTGCATGTTGTCCACAGTTGAGGAGGGGGAGGTGAATTTACTTTTGCTGGGCTTAGAATGAATGAGGTGAAGTTTTGGGGGTGCTACCTTAGTACATTAAAATGGAAGGAATGTTCATGACTTTGTGATGAAAATGGAGTCACAGGAGACAACACAGCATTTATATTTATTCACTAAGACCATAACATGCTAATATTACACTGGGCTATAGCCTACTGCCCATGTTGGTGGAAGGATTCTGAGAATTCAAAAGTCCAAAATAACTTTTCCAGGCTCTGAGCTAGATGTATACTTTGCTTTTCAAATGAATGCTTCAAAAAGCAGTTTAGGAATGTAATAATACAACACACGTATGCATACAGGCATACCTCAGTTAACAAACCCTTTGACAGAGAAGTTCCTATTTGCAAAGTCTTTTTACAGAAGCCCAGTCCAGCCCAGCCCCTTTTTCTAGTCTTCTGTCTAGCTGGAAGATTATTGTTTATTTGTTTGTTTGTAACATTGGCATGGTGTAGTGGTTTGAGCATTGGATTACAACTGGAGACTAGGGTTCAAATCCCTGTTCATCCATAAAAATCCACTGGGTGACCTCGGGCAAGTCACACTCTCACAGCCTCAGAGAAAGACAAAGACAAATCTCCTCTGAACAAATCTTTCCAAGAAGACCTAAGTCAGAAATGACTTGAAGGCACACAGCAGCAGCAGCAATAATATAGGGAGGATGGTGAAGGAAGACTAGCAAAAGATAGACTTTGGACTTTGGACTGCAGCAGCAGGTCTTCAGTAAACAAGGCAATAAAGCTTGACCCAGGAAGGAACGGAATTCTATTGTAGATGATCATACCATAGATCTGTGGGCTTATGCACAGCAGACAAGGTGAACAGCTGCATCCAGAATTACTTGCTGAGCATGTAGTCTGGGGAAAAGAGAGCAGCCTGCCTCATCAGCCACCTTGGCATGTTGAAAATGCCTGGATCTCTTAGGTCATTTCTGCACTAGACTGTTATAGTGTTATTATTCCACTTTCAACATCCTATGGAATTCTGGGGTTTGCAGTTTACCATAGCGCTATAACAGCCTAGTGCGGAAATGGCCTGGGTCTTAATTACTTCTCCAGAGGGAGGAAACATCAGGAGAAGTAAGAAACTTAAAACAGTTGCTTTTCCTCTCTGTGGACCTGGATTTAGACTGGAACTTGGTTGGCTCTTCACAAGGCAAAATATGTTTGGTGGACTATTTTGCTATAAACCTGTGTTTCTGCACTTATATTGTACATCAACAGCACTCCCCTGGGAGCTGATTACTGTTTTACATTTTGCATCTGTCCATTTAATGAATGCATAATAGGTACACTTCTCACATGGAGAGCATGTACCGGCAATATCCAGTGAGCAGCCTGTCAAAGTATCCCAAAGTCCAGGAAAATACTGGCTCCTGTTTTCTGTACTTTAAAAAGCTTAAGCACTTTCTTTTACTCATATAGAGAGGTACTTCAGGTATGATAGAAAAAGGTGTATTTTGTATTCATATATCCATATCGGAAAACAGAATGTAAAGTAAAAACTGTGCATTATTTCTTCAATATACTGTACAAATTGAGAATTTTATTTTATCTCTATTTGCAACATCCCTGCAAGGTAATCTGAGTATATTACGAGGAGAGAGAGGCTTCTACTCACAAACTTCACAAACTGAGACCATTTCCTCACTACACCGTTATAGCGCTATCAGTCTACTTTCAACATCCCATGGAATCCTGGGGTTTATAGTTCAGGGAGGGGCGTTTAAGAATTCTCAGCCAGAGAGCTCTTTGGGGCCTCAGTAAGCTACAAACCCCAGAATTTCACAGAATGTTGAAAGTGTAGGGCAGAAAGACCCTAAGTGGGGATTTAAATCTGGGTTTCCTGCAACCTGATCCAACCAAATCTTTATTAGATTTCCTTGGCTATTCCCTTATGCCAGCACTGCAGCAGTACAGTTCCAACATTTGCTCCTTTGGATTAAAGTGTCCATATGCCACATTCCTAAAAGGGATTTTTTTAAAAAAGAAAAAATAGCTAATTTGAACATAGCATATTTAAATATGCATCATTGCCCACAAACAGTCCTTCTGGCAAGGGAATGTAGGGTTATGTTATCTGTTGGACCCATGTACATCAGTTGGAGAAAGGGAAAGATGTTTGACCTATAAAAAAAAGAGACTTCCATTGAACAGATATTGGTAAACAAGACAATTATTTGCAAGGCAGCATAAATATAAATATGAATACAGTAGGGGCCTCATATCTGTGAGGGATAGGGACATTTTTAAAGTAGGTGGGGAAAAAAATTGGGACTGTTGATGCCAAACTGGGATAGTTAGAGGGCATGTAAACATCATAATGGCAGCTCTTTAGGTGCACTCCTGTTAGGCATGGAGTTTTAGATGCTGAGAGGAAGCGTCTGTTACCCTGTTTACTGGGTGTCCTGGGAGGGACACCAAAATGCGCTCTCAATTATATGAGTTGGGAGAAATTAGCCAAGAGCAAAAGCTAGCCGTATGAGAGGCAGGACAATGGAGCGAGATCTATCATCCAATGTCTACAGGGTCAGGCCAAGTCAAGGAGCACACAGAATTGAAATAATAATTGTGGTTTTTATTAAAATACAATCAAACAGTGTATGCAACACAGTCTCACAGAGAACTAAAGAAATAAAGGTTGGAGTGAGATAGAAGGATTTTTAGAGGAGTTGGTTTGGGTAATACTACACCTGTTCTGAAGCCAGGTTAGATCACTGTGAAAGTTCGAAGGTGTGTAGTCTCAGTACATGAGACTGAGGGGAAGGCTCGCCAAGCACAGCGGCAGCAAGGCTGGATGGAAATCGGGAGTGGTCTGAGCGATCCCAGTGGTCAGAGCAATCCGAAGAAGCTCACAAAACCAGGGGTTTTTAAAGAGGAAAATGTAGCCACAGGCTAGTCCGTACTTGGGAAAAACAATGCGTTTTGGGTTGGAGACAAAGCCTCCGAAAGGTCAGAATTTAGCATGATTGAGTTAGTTCTGAATTGACTACGGAATAGACAGTATGCAAATGCAGAGTGCTTGACAGGTGAGGATTCTTCTAATCAAGCTGCCTGCTAGGGGCAGGGAGTTCTTTGTACATTGCGTGCATACATAATGAGGGTACTTGCCTTGAGGTCTCCTGAAGCGGCAGTTTGGCTATTTCTGGCCAGTCTGTATTTGTTTTGAATATTCCGGCAATTAGCGACGAGCCTATTTGTGTGCTTGTCCGGGGGCCTTGCAAGCATGTGGAGAACAGAGGGGTATAGTAGGCCAAATTATTGATATCAAATGATATCTAATGTCACCCCAAGCACAGCCCAGGAACTGCAGTAACACATCCTATTGCCTGCTTCCCGACTCTATAATACAATAATTGCAGACACAACTAGCAAATCCCATGAAGTGGGATGGGTCCCATGGCCCAGGTAGTCTCAGTGTGGGAGTCAATAGCTATAGCTATTACCTGCTACCTTGCTCCTGCCTGCTGCTACAAATGGACCTTCCATCCACCCATCCCAAGGCAAACAAAGCTAGTGGAGTCACCATCCCTGATTGTGGAGCAGCTGCTGACATGGCTGGCCTTTCCTCCTGGCTTGAACTGAGAAGAGAAAGGCAGCTGCACAAGCTCGGTGCCGCACAGACTGCATTCCCAGCTGGCCTGGTTTTCTTTCTCTTGGATTCAGGCACATGGACTGAAGAAGCCCTTTCCAGTTCTTCAAGAGAAAAAACTGTGCTAATGGCTGCCCCCATCAATGTGGCTATTCCTATTTTTCATCTTCATCCTCCCATGTCTGTCTTATAGAGGAAGAGATGAGGAGAAGGCAGAGCTAGCAGGAACCCTCCCACCTCTCCATCCCCAAGAAAAAGAATTGAGCTGCACACTCCTGCTAGAGCGTATGGGAGGGCGAGGAGAGCAAGTGCTGCAAACTCACATGCTTTGCTGTTGATCTTGTTTCTCTTGCCACTGCAGCTTCTCTGCTATTTCTTGACACTGTTTTTATTTTTTAAAAATTTTTTTTAAAGCAGGTGCCCAGCAGCCGCAGTTTCTCAGGGCAGAGACAAAATCCAATGAATAGCATGTATGCAAATGTATCTGTGGGTGAACTTTCTAGAAACTTACTCTATTCTCTACTTTGCATTTGTGTAGATTGAGTGCAGGTATCACATCGGGAACAACTGGGCTCTATTGCATTTAGCTGCCAGATAGGAAACTGGAGATTGTCTCCTGTCAGTTTAATGGATGTTTACAAGAGGAAATTTCAGCAGGTTTTGCTTCTGACCCACTTGTGTGACAAGCAACACCTCCAGGAATTCCCCCATCTACACAGCAATTAGAGATGCAGGAGCTGTCTCCAATTTTCAGTCTAGCAACCAGAGAGCTTTATTACACAAAGCAAGTAAATCACAATTATAGCACAATAATAAGAGTCTTTGACTTATTACATGAAAATCCTTATCATGCTACACTGCTAATAACACTATATTCCACTTTAACTGCCATGGCAAGTGCCATGGCAAAAACTTTCCCACCAGGATTAAAACAGAAGAGGACCAATGTAATCCATTGGTGGGGGACATTTTTTGGCCTAGACCCCAAATTCCAGTTTGGAATTTGGAAAGGGTCAGAGTTAACGTTCCTGCAACGGGAAGTACTAGTCAGAACCGGCATGGGGAAAAGACCAAAGACAGGGAAGGTGTGGCTAAAGTCAAGTGGGTGGGGTCAGATGTAATGCTTATCAGTTTGGAAATTGTTCAACCAAGAGTACATAGTGTAGGTCAGTCTCAGGGATGTCTGCTTGTGGGTTTGAGCCAGCACAAGAGCTTTCTGGCCTACAAAGCAGAGCTGAATTTAATGTAGGGTATTTAAAGCATAAATACTTTCAAATATCCCCTTATTTGGAATGGGAGGCTGGAGATAACAATCGAAGAAGCTTCTAGGCCTTATGGGGAATTGCCACTTCTATTGTAAAGGCTAGAGAAAATAAAAGGAAGTAGAGGGCTAAAAGGGTTAAGAAAGAGCTAGAAATTAGGAGAAACAGTTACAAGAATGAAGAGATTAGCTGTATGTCAGTGTCTTAAGAGATTTCCTGTTAGACAATCATTACGACGAGAGGCCCTATGAGCCTGGTGGTTTCCCAAGCATGCAAGGTGTTAAACCACATATGCTTCTCTAATTTCCCCCCTCCCAATAGTGGGAGATAATGGAGGATCCACACCTTGCAATCTCATTTCCCTGCTGAATATTTAATTGGGAAAATTACATCATATCTCCACATCTCCTCATTCCTTACTGCTGAGGCTATTTGAAAGATGGCTTTGTGGATGAGACAGAGGTTGAGAGAGAATTAAGTAAACAAAGGAAAAGGGAAGGATAGTTCTTTATCACCCTGCTAGAGTTCAACAGTCCTTGTTTGTCTACACACACACACACTGTGTATCTGTAGCTTTGATCTAGTGGGGATCATATCTCAGTTGATTCAGCAACATGAGGGTTATAACAAATGTTCACCTGTTGGAACAACAAGCAGCACTGTTTGGGGCAGAAGTGGAAAACGTACCTTTAGTGCCACAACTCCCAATTGTCTTTGATCATTGGGAGCTTCTGTGAGGAACTTCTCTAAACTGTAGTTTTGGGAAATACTGATATATTTTCCTTTGGAAAATTTTGCATTTTCTGCCTGAGCATCGCCACTGTCATTGTTTGTCTCTCATCTGCTGTTGCTCTGTGCCATGTAGAGATGTAAAATTTCCAGAAATTTTGAGGCTAGGAGGAACAGCCTCTTTTTTTTTCCAGAAAAAAAATATGAAATTTTCAGAAAATTTTAAAAATGCAATATTTAGACCGCTTTACAAATCGAATCAATTTTGTTACTTTAGGAACATAAAATACATTACAGATAAGCTAGGCTGGCATACAATTATTGTGTTTGATATATTAAAAGTATACACTGGAATCCTATATGACTTGTTGTGTTACATAACTTTACATATACCTAATACACAGCAGAGGTGCTAAGAAACCCTTTTAGGAACTGCAAAAATGGGTAATGGGACACTGACATGTGTGCTCAATGTGCATCAGTGTGCATTGTTCACTGATGTGCATTGTGCATCAACGTACATTGCGCACCAGTGTGCATCAGGCACTTTGCTGGCTGTGCTAAGTAGCAAAATAGCAGGAGCCATATACTGGATACAGATGCTGTATAACTCTGCCATTCTGATTCCTGAAGACACAAGTCCACATAAGAAGATGTAAGGCTCCAACAGGATTCTGGCTATAGCTTATTCAGAGTGTAATTACAAATTCAATTAGCTTTTTTTTTTAAAAAAAAAAACTTTTTGGTACAAATGGAGCTACAAGGTCCTGAACTGTAAGGAACACTTAGACTACAAAGAAGCTCTTTGATTTTGTCAATTTGAGTAGCAGGGGGGAAAAAACAATAAAAACATAAGAAACCATTAATATGAGTAAAACAGAGAAAACTATTTTGTCCTTATGAAGTCTCTATAAAGCCAAACAGAACTAATACACTTTTTCTTATAAAAAGAACTGAGAAAAGGAAACCAAGACCAGAAATTGTACTGAGACCATGCTGTATGTCATCTTGCATAAAAATACATAGTTCTTCCATAGCCTTTTTAATGATTTTGTGGCAGCAAATATGTGCAAACTTTATCTTAAACATTTCATTCATCAATCTGCAAGAAAATATTTCATATTTCCTTTTTTTCCAGGAAAAAAGTCATTGGGGGAAAAAATGGGAAGGGGGGGTTCCAACTTTGTCTAGTTTCCGCCCGCTCCCGGGCCTTGACCTCTCTAGTGCTAGTTTCCTCCTTCCTAGAAAGCAGTCTCAGCTAATCAGGGGTCATATTTCAATGACTTCATGATGTCATACAGCCAGATACAGCTATGTGCCGACATCAGCAAGGACAAATAAAAATCACGGTGATTGAAGAACTTATCACATGGGTGATACTGGTCAGTCAGGGATACTAGTGCATGTGTAGACAGACAGACAGACAGACAGATGTAAAAGCAGAGACTGGGGGGAGTTAATGCTGACAAAAATGTCCATGAAAACCAGGGGCCCATTCACACTACCCAATTACAGCACAGTGATTCCACTGTAACTGCCATAGTTCAGTCCTGGGATTTGTAGTTGAGGAAGGGGTATTTAGAATTCACAGTCACAGAGCTCTAGTGCTAAAACCCCAAGATTCCATAGCATGTTGCCATGGTAGCTGAAGTGGAATATAGTGCTGTAATTGTGTGTTGTGAATGGGCCCCAGCTTCTCTGTACCTAGGTTGCTTCGCCCAAAAAGACATTGGATCCCTCCTGCCGTGTATCTTCATTCTAGCCTGTCATTCTAGCCTTCCTTTGTCTTCCTTAGAAACATGCATATTTGCTTTAATTTAAAAGCAACTATTAATTTCATATTAATTTCAAGCTTAACATTTTAGAAGACACACCAATAAAACACCCATAAAACCATACACTTTATATAAACCAATGAGCAGTAAAAACCAAACCAAAAAATAGTTAGTGAAGCAATACACTGTATGTAATTTGCATTCAGAACTAGGCATCTCATTCAAAATTTGTTAGGCTCAAATAGATAAATCTGAGCAGTGCCTTCCAGAAAGGCATTTTTTAAGTATGCTGTTTGTTTTATGCAAAGCAAGCCATTTACTACACTATTTGTGGCAATTAGTGTTTAAATGAAACTCCTCATTATGTTATCCAGCAGCAGTTGTTTGTCTTCACCAATTCAAACAGATTATATATACTCTTATTTAAGTAAGGGTCGCTTGGAGGGAAAAAATGTAGAATCAGCAAACACTGGGCACTTAAATCTGGAACAAGTATGTGATTACTTCCTGCTATAATGAAATCAGAATCCAGTGGAATCTATAAAAAGCCTCTCTCCTTAATTAAACACACACACACATCCTGCCTTTCTTTCTGACATCTGTCTTCCCGGGGAGAAGACAATGGTGTGTTAATTTAACACACAATAAATAATAAAGTTCTTTGGGCACTTTTCCCCTCCAAGGGGTTGGTTACTGAAGAAGGCCAGGTATGACAGTGATGTAAAGCCGTGGCAGGGAACATTTGCCTCTCCCAAATGTTTTGGCTTACAATTTCCGTCAGCTCTGGCCAGGACAGCCAGAGGTATGGAACTATAGAAGTCATGGCCACTTTCTGCACAAGGGAAATACATTGCTATCGTGTTGTTGTGTCTCAAATAGATCTGCACGTCAAACCGGTTTGATGTCATTCTGTCGTAGTTCGTTCCACACATGTTTAGCTCTTAAAGCAGTTCACATCATTGTGAAACCGGTGTAATGCAAAAACGGAAAAACTCTGAAGCAAATCAGCCAAAACGGTTCACAGCATTTTTTCTTACATGCAAAAGTGCTACATCGATTCACACCACAGAGGTGGGCATTAAATTGACCAATCAGCAGTGGCAGAGTGGACCGAGGGAGGGGAATAAGAGTTCCAGGGGAATTGACATGCGGAAGCTACAAATGATTTTCTCTGCCTTTCTTGGATAGAAACTGGAGGACATTGGAATAAAAAACGCCACTTCTAAAATGCAGTGGAACGCTCCTCCACTCTAGTGCGGAAATGGCCATGGTCTAAAACAGTGCTACTCAGTGGTGGTTGCTGGACCACTGCAGATCCTTGAGCTATGGGTCCCTAGCAGGTTTCCAGAAAAGAAATAAATGATTGTACCCAGTGGGAACAAATATGTTGGTCCCTGGTGTGTTGAGGAAAAAAATTGGCAGTCTCCTACTTCAGATAGTCTAAGAAGCACTGGTCTAAAACATCTGGATGGCCAAAGGCTCATCACTCCTCCTGTAAAATGCAGGCGCTTTCTGCAGGATAGCAGCATCCTGACATGGGAACATGAGAAGAACGGGACCGTGACAACGCCTCATTGTGGTCCTGCCCTTCTCATGTCCCCAGCTGGTGTGATCGTGGAGTATATCATTCTCAGAAAAACTCCATCAATGGTCCCGGATTGCATGAGGTTTCTGTTGCAGCTGACCAAGCAGAAGAGCCAGAAGCACAATCACACACTTCCTTCCCCACTGCAGCATAGGAAGAAGGCTAGCTGCAGTACAGAAGGAAGGAGCGTGTCCCTTCTGCAGGCATCTGGTCAGGTGTGGAGGGGAATGTTGGAGACATGCTCCCATCCCAGCAGAGGGGCTACCAGGATTGTGACAGGATGATGCAGGAGAGTGTTGTCATGCAGAAATGGCCATAGTGTCAACTTCAGCCATTGCTGTTGAAAGGTCTTGCAGTGGCCACAAATAAATACAGTTGTGCAGTGGAGTCAGGATCTGCAGAGTCAGGTGAGCAGGGACTATGCCACCAGCTGCCATGAGGCTGGGTGGCTTTCTGTTGGGAGTGCTTTGATGTGTATTCCTGCATGGTAGGAGGTTGGACTTGAGGGCCCTCGTGGTCTCTTCTAACTCTACAATTCTATGGCTTTTTCTGCAACTTACCAGATCCTGGCGCTGTCCCACAGGCATCTCGGTAGAGCCTCTTCCAGGAGGGGACCATGACAGGAGTACTCCTCTCCGCACAGGCTTCCTCCGCAAATGGATGAAGTGTGATGACATCATGTCTTCCTTCCACAGTGCAGCCAGGCACTGTCCCAGGCTGCGCCAGGGCAGGAAGTGCATCCACTGTGCTTCCAGGACCTCTGCACCTAAGGTAAGTGCAGGAGGGCAGTATGAGGGCTGAGTGATTGCCGGTCATTTATCGGTAAAACCCATGATTTACTGCACAATTGTGCCACCTAGGAACGGTAGAATGGCTGGACCCGGACAACATCGTGCATAAGCATCATCTGGGTCTCGTCTGTCTCCTGTCCCCAATGCAGGATGACAACGTCCTACGGAATGGGCCTGAGAGTGTATCTGCCAACACTCTTGGACTCCTGTGTATTCAATGAATTTAGCTGCAATGCTCACAGCAGTGGATTTTCTTTTTACAACACATAGCTTATGAACTTTCTTGGTGTTTTGGGGTGGCTTGGACCTTAGCAAGGAAGATCATTAGCTTTACATATACACGCACACTTATTGTATTTATGGATATATACAGCTCCTTGCATTTTTGAATACTGCTGGTGCGTATTGCTGAAGGCACCGGCATGATGGTGAGGGCTGCACTTCAAGATTTATGCCAAGCAAATATTATCAATGTAACACTATTGAAGCTTCCAGAGAGGTTGTTATTAAAGGATCAGATACAGCCATGCCATGTGTCCCCACTGCTTCTTCCTCATCCCCCAAAACAGCAGAAAATCCATTTAGGAGAAGAAGATGGAATAGCTGCACAATTTGCCTGGTAGCACTAGGACTGGTAGTGTCAGCTGCATTCTCAAATGATCCATCTATGCCTAGGTAAAACTCAGGTTTTTTCCCTAGGCTGAGTGTTCTACTAAGTTGGTTTATCTAAGAAACCTTTTTATCCTTCCAACATTTTGGACTACAATTTTCCATATCCCTTACAATTCACCATGGCCCTTTCCGCATAGCATTTGGCATGCGAAAGGGCGCCTGGAGCATTGCGCGATTGTCAGGAGTGATCTGCACAACGCACTCACAATCGCATGATGCTCCAGGGTAGGGCAGGTGCTCACGCACTTTTTCATTTTTGGCTTTGAGTCAAAAATGGCGCGCAATTGCTCCAGGGCCCCACGTTCACTTGCCATGCGTGCGGAGCCTCCGGAGCTGCGGCAGTCGCGTTTCCTGCCCCAGTGCAGCCTGGGAAACTCCCAGGCTGTGGAAGGAAGAGGCAGGGCTCTCACGCTGCCTACTCGGGAGCAGGCAGCTCATGCGGAGCTGAAGCAGTGGGGATGCAAGAGCCTCTCACTGGAGGCTGCTCGCATGATCCCCGCACCCCAGCACCGAGAAAAGGTGAGTTGCGGAAAGGGCCTATGTTAGTTTGGGCTTCTGGAAATTAATAGGCTAACTTCAGCAGGGCCTGTGAATTAAAGTGTGCAAATGAAATACCAAACACTTTAAATTAAGACAAATTTTAACTCCTATTTTTCAGTCCAGCCCACTTTGCTGTTATTCATCTGTGGTAGCATCTGGATTATAGACATGTGACACAACTAGAAGTAGTTCCACAGATTTACTAGAAGTAATTGATTTCCTTGTTTATTTAAAGCTTAGTAGCCTAAATAGAGAGAGCCAATGTGGTTGGACTAGGATAGTGGAAGACCAGGGTTCTAATCCCCACTCAGCCATAGAAACCCACTGAGTGACTTGAGCAAGTCACATTCTCTCAGCCTCAAAGGAAGGCAAAGACAACACCCCTCTGGACAAATTCTGCCAAGAAAACCCCATGATAGATTCATCTTAGGGGCTCCAGAAATGATTTGAGGATACACAACAACAACAAAACAAAAATAACAACAGGCTTAAATACCCTAAAGGCTTCAGATCCTGTGCTTCTTGGAATCTAAGTAGGATCAACCCAGGTTAGTACTTGGATGGGAGACCACCAACAAATACCAGGTGCTGTAGGCTATATTTCAGAGAAAAGGAACTGACAAAACCACCTCTGAGTATTCCTTGCCTAAGAAAACCCTGTGATATTCATGAGGTCACTGTAAGTCAACAGGTGACTTGAAGGCACATACACACCCATATACATAGTAAGAAATACTGCTATCTTGTCTGTTTTTAGAAATCCAGTTGCTGTGGTTTTTCTATACACCCTATAAAGAGTAAAGCCTTCAGTTCATGAGAAATGAGACTGCTTTTTAAAAAATAACCAGGGGAAGTACAATTCGGGTGTCTACTAATTCTTGACAGATCAGTTTTCCTTTACCTTCTTTCGTTATGGCTTAGGGATTCCACACTTGCTATTGTTCTGTTTATCCCCACCTTTATACCAAAGCTGGGAAAAGCTACCATTTTGGCCCACAGCTTCAAGAATTCCCCAGACACCATGTGCATTCCATGCTCTGGGAGTTGTAGTCAAAAACAATGCTTGCAAGGTCTGACCTGTCCTCATATATGTTTCAGAGCTTGGCATCAAAGGGAAGGACATGTTACCCTGTAAATTGGGGGTCCTGGGAGGGGCACCCAAATACCAAATAACAACAAGCAAAGATGGGGAAATTAGCTGGAGCACTCTCTTGGCTAACGAGAGGCAGGGCAATGCAGCGGGATCTTTTATCCTATGTATACTGGTTCAGGTCAGTGAGGAGTCAAGCAGTTTCAAAATACTAACAGTATTTATTAAACACAAAATAATAAAAACACAAGCACACTCCTAACTAGAAAAAGAAAGAAAGAGAATTTGGGGAATGGGCAATACGCCACCTGTCCGAAGTCCTGGAGACACCAATTGAAGAGGAGGAAATGCGGCGTAGGGGCCGAGGGGAATCTGCTGGACCAAGCGGCAGTGAGGTGAGGAAGAAGATCCGATGGGAGCTTCAAGTGATTTCAGCAAGTGACTTTCAACAAAGTCTGATGAGAGTTCCAAAGAGCTCTCAGAATGGGGGATTTTTATAGGGAAAAGAATGACCGCAGGCTAGTCTGGTCTCTGGTGAGAACAATAGGTTTTGGGCTGGAGACAAAGCTTCCGAAAGGTTGAGATTTACATGATTGAATTATATGCCGAATTGACAATAGTATGGCCGGTATGTAGATGCGGCTAGCTCGGCCGTTAAGTGCCTAGCTCGCCAGGGTGTTCTCTCAGGCAGAGAGTCCTTTTGTTAATTAAGGTGTTTGTTTCGGGAGGTCTCCCCCTGAAGCGGATCTGGCAATATCTGGTGTTTGATAGGAGCAGCAAGTATCGTCCATGCCTAGCTTCGCGCTTGTTCAGCGGGGCCTCACAAACACTTGGCTGGTGGCAGAAGGCCGAATTATGATATCAAAAATGATATCTTTGGTTCACCAAAGCCAGGCCAGATCGCGGTGGTAACAGACACACTAGTGGCAGAGTGCTAGATTTGCATGATCACTCCTTGGCAGGTTCTTGTCAAAAGGGATCTTAGGCAGCATGGGTTGAGAAAGGCCTGCCTGCAATCCTGGAGAAGATTTTCAGAGTAGAGCCAACCATCCTCAACTTGGCACCCTCCAGATGTGTTGGCTACAATTCCCATCATCCCCAAGCAGATTGGGCACAAATATGTTAGGGAATGCTAGAGGACATAGGCCACTTCCGCACTACACTGTTACAGTGCTATTATTCCACTTTCAACATCCTATGGAATCCTGGGGTTTGCAGTTTAGGGAGGGGCATTTAGAATTCTCAGCCAGAGAACTCTTTGGCCTCAGTAAACTACAAGTCCCAGAATTCCACAGGAGGTTGAAAGTGGAATAATAGCACTATAACAGTCTAGTGCAGAAATGGCCATAGTATTGGATATATAGACCAATTACTTGATGGTAAGAGATAGTTTTCTCTTGTTTTCCATTCAGCCTGCTTATCCATAGCACTTATATTTTTTTAAAAACAACAACAACAAAGTCTGATTAGTTTTAACAGCGCAGTTTGCAGTCTCTGCAAGGTGCACAGGACTGAGAGAGACAGAGAGAGACCATGAGAGACTTAGGCCATTTCTGCACTGGACTATTATAGCACTATGATTCCACTTTCAACCTCCTATGGAATCCCCCAGGATTCCATAGGAGGTTGAAAGTGGAATATAACAGTCTAGTGCGGCAATGGCCTGAGAAGGAAGGAAAGACCCTCTTCTTCCTTGCAAAGGAACTCTGCTACCTTGAAGGCAGAACTGGGTGGCTGGGATGGTTTTCACCATGGATTCAAATGTACTTTTGTGTTTGTTAAAAATTGTTTGGGAGGGGGCTATAGATATTTGCAGTTTTTCCACTTTCATGGGGGTCCTGTGCCCCTAAACTCAGCAAATATGGAGGGACAACTGTAATACTAATACAACTGTTTTTACTACCTGTGTCTGCTTGCACACTCATTCGTGGTGGATGCAAAATCACAAACATGCCATTTTTCAAAGGAAAAGGCAGAGTACCTTGAACTAATATTCTCTATGTAATGTCATCCTCAATATTTTTGTCATTATTTTAAATAGGACTGAGAGAGAGTGGACTGTTATGCCTGGTGCTGATGTGTGTGGGAGAGGAAGAGACTCTTGTCCAAGGACAGTGCGGTCCCCCAGGTCTCATCAGATCTAGCCAATGGGGAGGAACGCAGCCCAATAACATCTAGAAGACCATACTTTGCCCATCATTGCGCCAAAATGCTCACAGAAGGTAATTTTATTGATATATGAAAGCATTTTGTAGATTTTCTGGAAATTTGTCCCACAGGCCTTCAGCTGTGAGACAATGCAGTTTGCTCTGCAGTGCAAAGTTTACAACAATGTCTCTAAGGTGGTCAAGGCAAGTTCAGTTCCTCCTACTGATGATGTGTTCCCTATATAAATGTGAGAACTTCTTTGGTTTCAGAGGAGTACATTGCTCTCTGAAACCTCAACCTTGGGTCATGCTATGTGTGGTATTAACCACATTTTCTTCAGAGCACACTCGGTCCACTTCCTTTGCTGAGAGAAACAGAAGTATCTGTGTGGGCTGTCTTGTTAGACCGAGGCAAGGGTGTGTGAGGAAGAAGGCTGAGCAGTCTCTGCCTTGTTTATCGAGCAGTCCTCTCTCCATCCAAACACACACATACTGTTTCTTTCCTCCAAAGGTACTGTTTACATAAAATACCACCTTTGGATTCAAATATCAGCTGGGGATGGCAATTTTTGGCAGGAAATAAAGTGAGGATGCAAAGTAAATCCTTTCTGGGTGGACCTAATCTAGATTAGAGACCCAGTTCAAAGCTGTTTATTCTCTGAATATAATATGGCCAATGCAAAGCAAACTTTGTAGAGAGCATCCTTTATGTACTCTGCCACCAGTGTCAAAGAATATTTTAGCTGTCACTTCAGATAGTTTCTCTGTGTGGAATGGGGAAGAGGCATTACCTTTTCTTTTGCCTCAGGCAGCAAAATGTCTCATACTGGCCCTGTTCTTTTCTGTTTTCTCCCTATAAGCACATGATGCCTCCATGAAGTTCAATTGCATACCAGAACAGTGCTGCTTCATCAGTGCTATTATTTTGATTAAATGGTTTTCCTTAAGTGGCATTAGGTATCCTCATTATACTTTCAGCATCAGATCTTTTCCTTACCTGTCCTAAGATGCTTCCTTGCTTTACAGCAGACATGGTAGAGATGGGGTCCTCCAGACATTGTTGGATGGTTGCCCTAGTCAGTCAGGTCAGCGCTGAGAGGAGCTGTATTCCTGTGGCATCCGGACCATCATCCTTTCCACATCCTTGCCATTGCAAACTCCATGTGATGTTCTTCAGACCCTTGATGTGCACTACATAGGTGCTAAAAATGATTACTCACTTGTTACCGCAGTTTCTAGCCCAGGCTTGTGGGATATCATCTGATATCAATAATTTGGCCTCCTTTACCTATTCCTCTCCATGTGCTTGCGAGGCCCCCAGACAAGCACGCGTACAGGCACGGCCGACAATAGCCGAAACATTCCAAACAAATCCAGGCTGGCCAGAAATAGCCAGACTGCCGCTTTAGGAGACCTCAAGGCAAGTACCACATTATGTATGCACGCTACTTACAAAAAACTCCCTGCCCCAAGCAGGCTGCTTGACGAGCCAAATACTCAACTGTCAATCGCTCCACGTTTGCATACTGGCTACTCTATTGACAACTCTGTCATAACTCAATCATGTAAAATACTGACCTTTCGGAGGCTTTGTCTCCAGCCCGAAACTCATTGTTATCCCCGAGAATGGACTAGCCTGCGGCAACATTTTCCCCTATAAGACCCCCTGACTTTGAGCGCTTCCTCGGATCGCGCATGGCTTCCATCCCGCCTTGCTGTCGCTTCATCCGGCGAGCCTTCCCCTCAGCTCCTTGTGCTGAGAATCCTCACTTCCACGAACTTCTTCTTCAGACTACCCGGGCTTCAGGACAGGTGTAGTATTTCCCATACAAAACCTCCTCATAGTTCTCCGTGTGAGTGTGTTGCATACACATGTTTGACTGTACATCAATAAAACAATTATTATTATTTACTTGTTTGCTCCTTGACTCGGCCTGACCCCGTAGACATTGGGTAAAAGATCTTGCTACATTGCCCTGCCATTCGTAGTGCTAGCTTGTGCTAGCTAATTCCCAACTTTGTAATATTTGGAGCGCACTTAGGTGTCCCTCACGGGACCCCCAGAAATCAGGGTAACACACTGTTTTCATTTTAGTTGCTTGTGGGATTTCAGCTCAAACAGTAGGCCCTCCTCACCTGCCATTCATTACAGCTCATGCATCTTCAGTTTAGGTGGTGTTACAAAAGGACTGCTACCACATGTGGTCCTCCAAGAGCATTTCCTACCTCACAAAGTAGAGGTGACATTAGAAAAATGCATTGCCATTATTTCATATCCCTTTCTTGCACTGCTGGAACCAGAATTACTAGATTCAGTGAGATCATTAGGACTTAAGTTAGTCATTGGCTTCAGTGAATTCAGCATAGTTTGTCCCTATCCTTGCTTATCCCTTCCAAAAACCCTGCAAGGGAGGTCACACAGAGAAAGTGACTGCAACAAGGTCGCCACCAAATTTCACAGTGCTAGAACCTTGATCTCTTATTTAACTTTAGGGTTTATTTAACTTTAGGACCATTGAAGAAGAGATTCTGGAGCTTTGCATGCCTTCTAAGAATTGAATATGAGCATGGTTGACTACCTGTAATTGTCCAGTAGAGCCAGCATGGTGTAGCCATTTGAGCGTTGGACTACTACCCTGGAGCCAAGGATTTATTCTCCACTCAGCCATGGAAACCGGCTGGGTGATCTTGGGCACGTCACACACTTTCATCTCCAGAAAACCCCGTGATAAATTTGCCTTAGATTTGCCATAAGATGGAAGTGACTTGAAGGCATATCATAACAACAGTTGTCCAGAAGAGCTAGATAAGGCTAATAGGATAGATGAAGGTGCCTTAAGTATTTTCTGCTCTGGCAGTGGTTCTCCGAGCACTGCTATGTGGAGATATTAATAGAGCTGTGAGGAACTGAACTTCTTGCCTTATGTCCTATCTCAGTCCCTTTCCGCACATTACCTGCTCGCGGAGGTGGGGGGTGCCATTCGCGCAAGCAGCCTCTTGCGCAAAGCACTCGCATCGCTCCTCTGTTCTCCCGCAGCTGGCTTCCTGGTCGCACGACCGTCACGCGAGCACCCTGCCCCTTCCTTCCTCAGTGCAGCCTGGGAGCTGTAGGCTGCGCTGGGGGAGGAAGCGCGACCGGCTCGCTCGTCTGACGTACCACAGGGCAGGTAAGTGCGTGAGGGCCCGGGAGCCTTGCATGACTGTGCAGCATTTTCGGCTTGAAGCCAAAAATAAAAAAATGTGTGCGTGGTCCGCGTTAGGCTCTTGAGCGTCATGTAAATGGGAGTGCGTCGTATGGACTGCTCCTCCTGTTTACGCGACGCTAAGGGGCCCTCTCGCATGAGAAACTGCATGCGAAAAGGGCCTCAGTCCCGAAAGCACAACTGGTAAAACAAACAAAACAAACTGAATAGCTTCCAGCTTGTTACTTACTTCCAGGCAGTAAGCACAGAATCATAAATAAAGTCCAACAGAGTTCCAAGGCAAGGGAGTGTCCAAGGTCAGTCAGAGTATTCAGCAAGGTATCCGGCAGGGTAGAAGGTCAGATAAGCTCTGACAACTCCTGGAGGGGAAGGACGTCAGCTATATAGGTCTGAAGCCTAGTGCAGCTGTGACTTGATTAATTATTGCCTATTGTAAATTCTGAGAGAACGACCCCAGGTCTCTCTTTGCGGTCTGTGCTCTGCAAAGCTGGGTACAGGTGAGTTCTTTTCTATGTCTGAAGAGGCAGGACTCTCCGCTGGAGCTGGCACTGCCCTCTGTTCTGTTTGTGGCACTGTAACCTCTTCCTATATAACAGGTCCTGTCTCAGTCTCTGGCATGCCCCCTGTTTCAGACTCTGAGTCCATGTTCTGGAAGCAGGGCATGATACCTTACTCATAACAAAAGTTCTGGACATTTTCACTGGGCCACAAAGACAATACTTTACTGGGGCAGTACAATCCTGTTGTTTGCACTGTAGAAGTTGCTATGGGGTAGAATCAAGCAATGCTAAAATAACTACAGAGGGAAATCTAAAATGCATAGGTCAGAGGTGGGCAATTTGTAGCCCTCTGGATGTTGCTGGACTGCAACTACCATAATCATTTACCATGGGCTTATATTTGCTAGGGTTGACAGGAACTGAAGGTCCACAGTTGTTAATCCCCAGGGAATAGTATCGTGCAAACACTTTCTCCATTGCATGGAGTTTTTGGTCCATCTAGCCTGACCTCCTGACCCTGGCATCCTCCAGAGACATTAGACCTGTCAGCATGGCCATTTGGGTGATGTACTCCAACGTATCTGAAGGATGCCAGTTAAGGAAAACTGATCAAGAAAACCAAAAAGATGGATGGACATTTTTGCACAGAATCAGTACTGAGGCCCAATAAAAATATATGTGCATGTTCTCATATCTATATGTCTGCATATCTGATTGCCCTGAGGACAGTACAAAATTAAGATCTCTATTTCTGAAGGCCTGGTATTCTACAAATACCATGTACTATGGGCTATATTTCAGAGGAAGGAACTGCCAAAACCAGTTCTGAGTATTCTTTGCTTAAGAAAGCCTATGAAATTTGTGGGGTTACCATAAGTTGAGCACACACATATTCTAGAAAGTGAACTGTGTCTTTAAAATTACTCAAGAGAATTTTCCAGTAGAAGGTGACAGTTCCACCTTTTGTAAAGAAGCAGTCATATCAAACTTTGAAATTAAATTGTCAACACATAATTTAATCATATCTTTTCAGAGGAAAAAGAGACACATTTCAAGCTGACGCTACATTAAGGTTCTCCAGCACAAGCACAAAGTATCATAAAGCAACGTTGTTAAAGCAAGTGGGGCTAAAATTAGACCTATCACCCCTGAGTTATCTGCTTGGATGGCAGATACAGATTTCCTCATGATTCTAGCATGCAATATCTTGTTTTTTTGTTTCTCCCTTTATATAATCCTTGTGCTGCTCTCATGCAAGCCACTCCAGGCAGAAAGCCATGTTCTGCTCAACAATGCATCTTTAAAAATCAGGCCACCCTTTCTCCTCTGCAAATTGTGGTTCCTTTACAAGGTGCATTGCTTTTTAAAAAACAATAACATGGTTGCCAGGGCCAGACCTATCTCTAGTTGTTTATTTATAAAAGTCTATAAACTCCTTACATCTGAAGATTCAAAGCAATGTGCAAGAAGACTTGAAGGGCATTTCCACCTTATACTGTTATAGTGCTATTATTCCACTTTCAACACCCTGTGGAATCCTGGGGTTTGCAGTTAAGGGAGGGGAATTTAGAATGCTCAGCCAGAGAGCTCTTTGGCCTCAGTAAACTACAAATCCCAGAATTCCACAGGATGTTGAAAGTAGAATTGTAGCACTCTAACATGTAGGGCAGAAAGGCCCCAACATGCAGTAGAAAACAAAGAAATGGCATTTACATTACCCATAACATAGATGGTAAAGCTGAGCCAAACATTGTTCACTGTTGTCTGATATCAGGGGGAAGGGTATTCCACAAAATGGGGGTTGACACTCTGTTCCAAACAACTGAGGTCAAAATTGAACTCAGGAGCCTATGGCATCACCAAGAGTGTATCAGCAGATGAATTCATGGATTGAATGGGTCTATAACTTTTGGAAATATGAAACAACAATATGAATATGAACATGAGAAATATGAACTAGATATAGGGCGTATGAAAAATATGAAGCAGATATAGGGGTTTGGCAGCAGCGGCTTCCCATCTATATCTCTCTGTTGTAAGACAGAGATGTGTGTGCCACATGGCCAATCTTCCACCTATGGCATTGTTCTTAGAATGGTGAGAGATACTGTCCCATCACCAATATTTAAGTCAACTTCAGCTGACAGTCTGTATGCGGAACTGGGAAAGAAACCTCAGTGCCTTGTGCAGCAAACTGACTTTGGCTGTTCTGGATGGTAGGCAGGGAGAGGAAGGCTCACCTGCTGCCTTTCCTACCTTCATCCACCACTGCAAGCAACCACTTTCCCATATTCCAGAAACTTCAACCAAGGAGCGCAGAAATGATGGGGGTGGTTGGAGAGAAGAACCAGTAAGTGAGAGAAGTGTTATGCACAGGAGGAATTACAGAGAGGTTTTTCTATTTAAAGTAGTTCTAAAAATAATGGAGAAAGTGATTGAAAAGCCCTCAGTCCATCCTGTATTGCTGTTAAGTTAAATTCATTATTAGTTTGAAAAAGACTTATAGAGAAATTTCACCTCAGTCTAAAATGGTGAATTCACTGTTTGCAGAGCAAATTATGAATTATGTCAGGACTAATTTACCTATCAATGTATATGATGGTATGTAATGTGGGAAACAGGTATGTTAAAAAGCTGTCATCTATTCGGGAAAGGGACAGAAGCAAATGCCTTGCACAATAACCAGGGTAGGAAGGAAGGTCTCTCAATTATTACGCCTTTGCTACAGCTTGTGTTCTTTTGCCTCCATTCTGCAAAGGAGCTGAGCTTTGATGGATATGAGAAGCACCATGTTTTGCTCCTTCTGCAGGTCCAGGATTGTGCATTTCAATGCCCAAGAAAAATTCTAAGCCCTTGTCCCTCTTGGCCACCCTTCTACCTGGCAGTTGATCTGTCATCTCCTTCCAGTGTCAGAGCAGGGGAGAAGCATTTCTAGGACCGTATCAAGAATACACATTTTAGTCCTCTTTCCTAGGAAATTAGTCAATATGCTCTTTGCCATCTTGGAAGCAAAATGTTTCCAAAATTTGCTTCTTGTAGCTGGTTCTTCACTTTTGTGTGACTTGTTCCAGGGATGTCCTCTACCACCACCAAAGCAAAAGCCCTGTCCTACCCTACCCATATATGAATTATGCATTCTTGACAATGAGAGATTGTTGCATGGACAAGTGAGATGAGATGTTAATGAAATTTAGATGTATATGTTATATACTAAATGTCATGTATTCTGTAATGTAAACAACTGAGGGGAAAGGTGAGCAGTCTTGGTACCATGGAAAATGGGCAATTCCATTCTTTCTGTCCCAGGCTTGGTCCAGCCACAGATCCTATCTCTAAATTATTTTAAATGGATTTATATTGTCTAAATTGGTTAAACTGCTTTTACTGTATGCAGTCTTGAGACTGTATGATATAGGGCAGAATGTAAATATTCAAATAAATAAATATAAAGCTGCTACTTGCATTTCAAAGGAAATGTGCTTTTGAAATCTGCTAATGGAAGTTTCCTTTGAAAGGCACTTATCGATTTCAGGGAGGAGATTTTCTTGCATGTTTCTGTGTACTCTTCAACTGTCTCAGTTTGGAAGGGATGACCCTAGTTAATTTTCTGGTATTCTTAATTTTCTGGTATTCCATTTTCTCAACTGTTTTTAAACTGTCTCATTATCTTACCTCCTTCCACTTTCCCCCTTCATCCTCAGCTTACTTCAAATGCTGCAAACTAAGTACAAAGCATAAAAGGCATTTGTACACAGTTAGTTCGGCAGGAGGGAAAGAAGAGAAAGGGATGGAGTCCCACTCTTCCCTGTAGACTGTCCTAGCTTTGGAACATGCCATCCTGTGCTGTGTGAGTCCAAATTTTTTCTTGGGGTAAGCAAAAGGAATAAACACAGTTAGTAAAAAGTAGGAGATGGGGAGAGCCTACCAATGAAGAGGAATTTACCTTGAGGGGATCCCCTTTGAATTGTAGCATCCCAGAACTCTATATCAGGTGCTCTCACAATCTCTCATTCTCAAACATACACAGATTCTCCCCTCAGTTCTCTAAAATAGGATGAATTTTTCAGAGAAGCATTCCTGTTTTGAATTTTTCCCCTTCCTTTCAGTTCTGAGGGTTGTTTTTGAGATTTGCATAAACTTTATACTCCAAGACTTAGTTTTACTAGTTTTCTTCTCTCCACCTCTTCCTTTTGTATGAGTAAGCCTCTTTGTGTGCCAGAGCTGAACAGTGCCACAGAAAAGAAACTGTAGATTGTCAAGGTCAACTAAGGAGAGGTTTTGGCTGTCTGTTTTGAGAGAGGGATTTTTTTTTTCTGTAGAGCAATGATCCATTTACATAACAATGCAATCATACACAGAAATACTCTACTCAGAAATACACTACTCAGAAAATCCCACTGAGTTCATTGAGATTCATTGTTAGGTAAATGTGTACAAGACTGTAGCATGAGACATTCTAAAAAGATCTTTAGATCGCATGTATTTCCACCTATATCATTCTTAACTAATTATATTTCACTTCTCTTATGGAATTAAAATTGTAAGAACAACCTTTCAAATAGGTTCGACTGAAAAATTATGATTGGCTCAAGGTAACCTCATGAGTCTTATGTTAAGGGGAAGCTGGGATTTCACTTGATCTATAGTGATCCATAGTTGGGCAGAGGGAGTGGATATGAACACAGAGGTCATACAGTGGATGTGAGAGAAAACAATAATCTTGAGCAGGTGTGATAATAGGGCTTCCCATTATCTAAGATTAGCAAAAAGGGGGATACTTCCCTCTTAAGGTAAACCAAGGGTTAATGAGGTGTTGGAATTAGATTACATCATCATAGGTCACAGGGTGAGAACTGACCAACCACAATGGAAGAGGTGGGCATCTTGGAGATGCCTCGAGATGCTTCCAGGGAGGAAATATAAAACTTCTGGGAGGCCACGTGGCCAGAGAGAGAACAAAGAGACAACCGAGAACAAAGGAACATCCTAGGGATGGGATCTGGGCCAGTCGTAGACTGGAGGCCCCATGCCCCGTCTCCTGGCCCCTCTTGTCTCTTTTAGAACATCTAAGCCGTGAACATCTGTGAGTACTAGAATAAAGTAGTTAGCCGCTTTAGGGCTTTTTATTATTTTGGAGTTGGCTGATCTTAAGAATGTATCTGTGCTTTTATATCTGTTTTTGTAACTACTTGTAACTTAAGCGTGCCTGGGAGGGGGGAGCCTCTCAGGTGTGATATTGTCTTGTTTATTGGCATGCCTGGATTAAGTACTTTCTGTAAAACCTCTGTTTCTCTCCATTCCCACGCCAGTCTTTGGCACACGCTAGATAGGACTTCTCTCACTCAGAAGGGGAGAGGTGAGAGAGAAGGAAGGTCCTTAAACACAGGGATTGATAATCCACTGAACAGTCTCCCACTGTACTGTTCATTTACTTCAGAATTCAGTGGGTGGTTGCGGCAAGAATTAATAACACTGAGGGAATTACCAGCCTTTTTCAAGGATGAGAGTCAAGCTTGGGAGGCTGGCATGAACCCAGTATGACACTGGAATTCCCATTCCAGTATGACAGCAGGTCTCATAAAGGCATTTTGATTTAAAAATAACATATGTAACAAGAGCTAAAATGGTATACTGATTTGACCATTGGACTATGACCCTGGAGATCAGGATTTGATTCCCCACTCGGCCATAGTAGTAGGATGGTAGAAGGCCCCTGGAGCTGGTTTTAAGCTGAAGGGGCGCAAGACTTGCAGGGAGAACATTATGAATTTTGTACACTTTGAATCATAGAACTACAGAGCTGGAAGAGACCACAAGCACCATCAAGTCCAACCCCCTGCCATGCAGGAATACACACACCATCAAAGCACTCCTGACAGATGGCCAAGCATATACTTGCATGTATGTATTTACCAAAATGTAAAACCACAGAATATAATGAAGAAAAATAAGAATGCTATCAATTAAAGAAGTTAATGATGTGACTACCATGAAGACAATAACAAAATAATAAATGAAATATGATAAAATTGTTCAAAGCACAAAATTAATATATCAAGGAATGGGGAAATATGGAACATCCTATAACTACACAGGAGTCTTGGTGGTCCTGACCCCTGATGCCTGATCATTTCTGGGGAGAGGGGGATGCTCAGTCTCCTTAGCCTAGCCTGGGAGGGGCTCAACCCCCTGCTCCGTGTTCTATGTTCCATAGGTGGTAAAATATGCTGGGCTTTAGATATGCCCTGCTGGCCTGCCTCTTCCAGATTCCAAAGACCACAAGCCATGCACAGGTGTTGGTGCCATGCACATTGCCACAGTCTCATTTCATTTTAATTTGCCTGCTGGATGAGGCTTTTTCATAGTTGGTTAAGGCTTACGCCCTTGTCATTGTAACTAATAGGCTTCAAATTACCCTTTTAGATTTGGCAAAGAAACAGCTCTACTCTTTGCTTGCCTATAGCATATTGTTCTATTCTACTTGAGCATCTCTCTGCAAAGTAACAGGTGCAGAACTAAATAGCAACCTCTTGATAGCTGAGACCCAAAGCAACATATAACCATTTCTTCATTTGCAGAGCTCCTATGTAAACAGAGAGGAGGTGGGTGTGCTCACACAAAGTGAACTCACACCCTTCTGTCCTGTTCCATAGGCGTTACTAAGGAAAACAAGATTGTAAAACCTGAAACAAACATTTGTCAAAAAGCCGTTTGTATATGGAGTTACTGGAGTGCAGCCAAAGCCATTGCAATGAAAAAATTTAATGCTTCTGTGTAAATATATATGTGTAGGTGGGTGGGTGTGGGTGTGTATAATACACAACATAAACTGCTGTCACGGTCAGGAGAATTGACTGTACAATGTTTTATCTTGATGTCCCATACTTCTGCACTAAATAAAACCTGCCCTGCTCAACACTATATTTGACCCTTTCCTAACTACATACTCTATAAAACAAGTGACTTTGCAAGATTGTTGACCCTGGAGTTCAAATGTTCTTGGGCTTGGACATGACCAACTGGTGGCACTAGAGTGGGCAGTAGAGCTTGGAAGATTTTACTGAAACTGGAACTATGAATAAGGATGAATGTCCATTTTGGTTTCTCAGTTTCTCAGTTGTTTGTCAGTTTGGTTCACACCCCATTTCAAGATTTTCCCCACCCTTAAATTTGAGGTATGTTTTTAAAAAATACATGAAAATTCATACACATTTATTGCCTGTTTCTCCTAATACATTGCCTATTTCTCCTAATTTTTTACTGGTGGTGCAGTGGTTAAATGTCAGTACTGCAGCCACAAGGTTGTGAATTTGATCCTGCCATGCTCCAGGCTGACTCAGCCTTCCATCCTTCTGCAGGTCAGTAAAATGAGTACCCAGCTTGTTGGGGGCAATTAGCTAACACACTGTAAACCACTTAGAGAGCACTTAGCTGATAAGAGGTATAGAAATACACATGCTATTGCTACATTCATTTTTGTGTGCAATTTTGCTTAATATGCATATATTTTGTGAGTAATTTTCCCACTACAATGCATTTTAAATGCTGTTTTCACTAACATATTCACTGTTGTGTGCAGGCTTTACTACTGTTGCTACTAATTATTGTTGTATGCAGGTTTTACTTCTTTTTTATCCACACATTTTTAATTGGAGAAATCCATTGCAAAATTTGGATATGTGTGAATTCTGAAGGGTTGGGTTGCAAATATTTGCATATAGGTTTCCAAATGCAAATCAAACAAATCTCTCTATCACTTATTAAGAGCAAATGTCTTCCAGTTGCTCTTGTGACTGGAACTGCAGATATGGAGGACAGAATCTGTGTCTCTGCTTCAGCAGCAAAGTGGGTATAAGGGCAGTTCCCACCATTACCATTGTCAAGATGCCATATTGTTCTTTTGCCACCATCTAATCAACTGTGCCCAGTCAACTTGGTCAAGAATACAATTGTGGATAGTAATACATGGAAATGCAGAGGTATTACATGTATAGCTTCGGTCCAGGTTGTCTGAAATACTGTATCTCTCCAAATGAGCTTCCCTGAGTTTTAAGATTTTTGTGGGAGGGCTTTGTCTCATTCCTACCACCATTACGTCTGATGAAGACCTGGGAGAGAGCCTTCTCAAGCCATTTCCGTACTACATTGTTATACTGTTATCATTCCACTTTCAACTTCTTATGGAATCCTGGGATTTACAGTTTAGGGAGGGGGATTAGAAGTCTCAGCCAGAGAGCTCTTGAGCCTCAGTAAACTACAAACCCCAGAATTCCACAGGATGGTGAAAGTGGAATGATAGCACTACAACAATGTAGTGCGGAAATGGCTTCAGTGACTGCTCCCAGGGTATGTAATTCTCTTCCAAGAGAATTCCATTTCTCTTCCATTTCTACTTTCTTTTTTGCTGGGAGGCAAAGACTTCCTCATTTAAACAGGACTTCAGCATTTAACTGGCTGGTATAGTTCGATGGTTGTGCTAGTTTTTAATATGTCAGAGGTTTTAATGCATTTTAACTGATCTAAACTGATGTTTTAACGTGGACTGTTTAAATACATTTTTAATTTTTGTATTCAGAGTGTTTTAGCTATTTTGTTTTAATGTATAGTGTAAGCCTCTTGGGTCCCACATAGGGGAGAGGCGGGATAGTTAATTAATTAATTTCAATTTTGTTCTCCTATCTCTTCCTTGTTTCATTTCAAGACATCAGCAGAAGTAAGGGAGGGCACAAATGTGCCACACAATCTCTCACACAGCAGGCAACATGTGAAATGTGAAGTTACAGCTGTGGTCAACAATACAGCATCTCGTGTAATTGCATGGGTAGCACACCGCAGGGTTCTTTTGAAGTAATAACAATCCTGCTAGCTTTCACTCAAACTTGGGGCTCATCCAGAAGTGGGAAAAGTCTTTGGAGGCAGTGAGATCTTCCAGTTCTTTTCGTCTTTTGACTTTACCTGCATATTCCCAGGTTTGTATTTAAACTCTTTCTTGAAATATTCTGGATTTTCTTCACTTCACCTCCCTAGTGTACCCTCCCTCCTCCTCTTCCTCCCCTGATCACGTATTACAACCAGGCTCATGCAACATAGTCAAAATGCTAAAGTGTTTTAGCAATATTACACTAGTTAAACATTAGGATCATACTGGTTTTGTGTAAACATTCCTCTTTCTCTCACTTGATCTCTGTTAAATCCGTGTCCTGGAAACAATAGCTGTGTTTGCTGACAGTGGCCATATTATCTAGTTCTGGGATAATACAAACAGGTAGCCAAGTAGAAATAAATTTCATTTTAGAAATTATTGGATTAATTAAAACAGACTTGGCAGGTAGGAATGAAAAGTCTTTGGTAATGGCAGGAGTTCCCAGGAAACACTTTGGGATAAAGAAAACATCATGAGGAACTCTAAAATAAAATTGGTTTGTGCAGCAAAAAAACCCTGGGACTCTCAGAGACTCCCCCTTCCCCATCTGGAAAGGGTTCTCAGTATTTATTTTCCTCCCCTTCCTCTCTCTATATTTTTGCAACCAGGTCTAGACAATAGCTATTATTCATGTAAATCTTGCAAATAGTAATTGCAAGATCTATGTTTTGGTTAGTTGGCAACTTTCATCGTGTACAAGAGAGGTCTGAGACAATCAAAACAAGATCAAGGCCAACTTGCTTTCTTCGTCCGAACCACTCCATGCTAGAGGGCTTGCTGCAGGCAAACAGATTTATACTAACTTAGGTACTATAGCTTTGATGCCCAAGGTTATGGATTCACTCCTTGCTTGGAGGCAATGATAATCCTGTTCTACAGAGATTTAAAAGACTCTGTGGCAAGAAAAGGAGCATAAATTAGATGCTGAGGTTTTAAAGCTCTGTAGGGTCACTGTGAATCTTTTCAGGCAGAAACAGAATGATTCAGTATTTTGAAAGTGGCCTACTTAGCTGTCCTTGGATTCTACTCTACCAGGAGCCTCTCTATTAACGGAGGACAGTCTCTCCACACACCCCAGTTCCTGTTAGCAATTATACATGCTCTCTTTGTCCTTTGGACTACGCACAGGACAATTTCTAACAAGCAGTGAATCGATTAAATTGTTGGTTGTTGGACTAGAACTGGGGAGATCCTGGCTGGAATCCTGTTGGGGAATTACAAATGTACATGGCATTATGCAGTGAATCTCATCTCAATCCCTCCAATCCCCAATGTGACAAAGTTGCTTTAGGGGTCAGCTATTTGGAATTCAATTGCAACTTCATGGTGAGATGGTAGACAACAGGAGTAGTACCTTAAGAGTGAAACCTAGAAAAGTTGTGTGCATGAGAGGCGCTTATAGATGAGAGGAATTATATCTGTGGTAGAGATTCCATTTGTAAAAAAGCCTTCAGTGAGATCTCGGCCAGAGAAGGTGGCTGGATTGTGTTTAAGCAGATGAGAAAAAGACACAGAGAACTGATGTCTAAGGCTAAGTTATTGGCAAAGACTGTCAGAAGTTGAACTGTTTAATGTAACAACACTGTACTTTACATGAACCTTGACAAGATACTGTATGTCTAATGTTACTAGAATAAAGGATACAGTTTGCTTTTATAACTACTGAGTTGGCCTGAGTTATCTAAAGTCACTGATAACAGAGAAAAACATGCTACCTTAAATTACCTATTTGGTTTTCAGGGAACACTTAAAAACTCTACCTTTGACACAAAGATTGTGTTTAAAGTGTGGAGTTAGGGCTAAGTGTTAGTGTCAGGGTGTCTTATTAAGTTGAAACTGTGAAACCAATCTAGTGAGAAATAAGGGCCTGTCACACCCACATACTAGGCAGCAGCCTGTGATCAGTGGGGGTCTGTTCCCTTGTCAGTTGGAAAGCTGCTGGCTGGCATTCCCACATCCTCCTGCAAGTTGGAGAGGCAGAAACAGGTCCCCTGTTTAATTCCTCCTTGTTCATGCAAGGGGAGTGGCTGGGATCATCAGCCAGCTGCTTTCTTTTTGACATGGGAACAGACTCCCTCCTCAATTGGAGCACCTGCTTCCTGGTAAGTGGCAACTGGAGCATTTTCATAGTTCCTATGTATCCTCTAACCTAGGGGCTACATATAGATCATGAATATGAAATAGTCACAAGTGTGTAACTCTAGGTTATATATTCATAACTGTCCAACAGGATTCTAGCCCTCAATCCCAGTCATCATTGAGCTGTGAAACGTATTGGGTGACCTGGGCTATCATCTCTCACTTTTACCCATCAAGCTTCAAGGTATTGTTAGGAGGACAAAGACCACAAGTCTGCCTTGATCTCTTTGAAGGAACAAGAAGATGTGATACATACTGGCCTTACTCTTCCAGTTCATCCCCAACACCTATAGCCACTTACAAACATTACATACTTGCAGAATGAGTGCGCACAAGTAAAGGGAAACATTATGCCAGGAAGATTCATGCTAGGTATATAGCTACAGGGCAGGAAACAAGATAAAGGTATTGCCTTCAGAATGCTGCCCTATTGTAAAAAAATATTCCTTCAGGCTCTGAATTTCTAGCACTGCAGCAACTTAAAATTTCAGCTGAACATTTAGAAATATAGTTTAGACATCCAAAGAAAAAGAGCAAGCAAAGTTTCCAAGGTGTTGGTCTCCCTTGGAGATACTAGCAGAACTGGAGTGTTTGGGGAGAGGTTCAGTAAACTGCTGCTCCATCGGTGTAACCTCAGCTCTTTGCACTGAACAATCAGCCTCCTTAGATAAGGCAGGCAGCAAATGCTGTACAGCCACTGGAAACAACATTGATCACCAATTCCCTGAAAGACATCCAAGCCAGCTCACAGACTCAGCCCTGTTCCTGAATCCAGACTACTCTGCGGCCCTTTCCGCACCTTACCTTTTTCCGACGCTAGGGTGCAGGGATCACACAAGCAGCCTCCGGAGAGAGGCTCTCGCATCCGAGGTCCTTTGGCTCTGCATGAGCTACCTGCTCGTGTGAGAGCCCCACCTCTTCCTTCCTCACTGGGGCAGGAAGCACGACCGGCGCAGCTCCGGAGGCTCCGCACGCCAGGTAAGTGTGCGAGGGGCCTGGAAGCAATGCGCGATTGTGCACCATTTTTGGCTTCTAGCCAAAAATGAAAAGGTGTGCGATCGGTGCCTGCCGGCTCCTGGGGTGTCACGCAATTGTGAGTGCAGCATGAAGATTGCTCCTCACAATCATGCAATGCTCCAGGCGCCCTTTCGCATGGAAAATGCTGTGCAAAAAGGGCCTGCATGTTCCCCTGTTGGTTTTGATTCCCTGGCTTCTGGCTGATACCTGGCTCTTGGCCTTTGGACTGCTAATCAACCACCCAGCTTTTCATTTCCCAAGTGAACTACCACACAAAGGAATGTGAACACTGCAAAATATAGGAGTTCTAGCTACCATGATTTTTAGTGTCTAACTCTCTGAAACACTAGAAATTTGGGTACTGAAGAAAAATTTCATTGGGGGGCAATGCCTGCATTTTGTCCCCCGTAGCTACACCCCTCATTCACTCCCACCTCACTGATCTACACACTGGTTCTAAAGGTTGCAATCTGTCAACCTTAGCCCTGAGAGAAAATTTATCTACCTGCTTATAACCACTTATGTTGGAACAATTCCGGGGACATCATCCATGTTCTGTCAAACCACATAGTTTGATAATGAAGGTACCTTCTAATGAAGCCTCTTTATAGGTTTGGTCTTGGGCCAATGTAGAAGACACCCACACAGGGAGTTTCTATGGTATTCCTTTTATTTCAGCAAACACATACTTTGTTAATAAATACCAAAAGCTTGAAGGAAAATACAACACTCCTTCTGATTTACTGAAGCAGCTGTAGCTGCTAACTAGAGCCTGTAAATGTTACTTCTTGCACTACAACATACAGAACTCCTCAGACTTCAGGGGAGTAATCCAAAAATGTAGCATTTCTAAGCTATGCTTTTAACTCCATCTGGTTAAGAGACATAGATTAAGAAATATAGGTGTGGTCATTTGAAATCACAGAGAATTGCTCTTTGAATGAATGTCCTAGAAACAGGCAAGCCTAAGGAGAATGAGCAAACAGATGTTTATTAGCAACCTGGGTAGCAACAGAAGCCTCAAACCATATTGTGGGCGGGTTTGTATTAAACATAAAGGAGTGCAAATATTAGGAAGGAAGGAAGGCAACCCAGCAGCTTACAGGATCATTATCTTTTCACAGCAAGTCTATGAAAAAAGACAATGACAAGTAATAACTATGGATGGGTATGAGTAGAGTTTTGCTTGTTTGGGACACATAACCCTGTCTTGGTTTCACCACTGGTTTCAAAAGTAAAATCAGAAAGGCACAAAGAGGGGAAACAGCAGGGGATAAGAACCTCTAATTCAACACATCTCATCCATGGCAAAACAGACACATTACAAGAAAAGAGGAGAAATACTCTTATCAGGCTCTGCTGAATGAAGCAGCTGCTTTGTGATTTCTAGTACTCCAATGGTGCCAGATTGATAAAAAGAATTAAAATAACTTAAATGCCGGTTTGGATAGTAACAGGCTTTAGTAACATGCAGGCATGCAGCAGAATATGAGATATTTGGAATTACAAGCACTAGCAAAACAAACATATTTTCCCCTCAGAAAGGCTTCAGAGAACCAACAAGTTGCCGAGGACGAAGCATCCTGTTCCAAGCAGGTCTCAGGCTAGTTGTCTAAGGTCTAAGCCAGAAATTTAGGCATACCAAACCAGCAGAAACAAAACAGAGTCACAAGGCAGTCTCACCAATGTGTAAGCAGAGTTCAGTCTCAAAGCAGATATGGTAGGTAAGACAATAAGATAGTGTGAAGGCAGGGTTCAAAACTGGGCTGAAACAAATCATAAGTTACTTCTACGTAGTACTTTCCTCCCATCACAAAGGTATAGCTAAGTTATGTTAGGTAACCTACCAGTATAACCGCAACTGTTATTTGTTGCCATTGTGACTGTTTGGCCCCAGTGAGTGGTAGAAGAGGCATATTATGGAGTTCAAGAGCTTGCACATGCTGGCCTTGGGCTCTGTTATCAGGCAACGATAAGGCACCGCAAAAGCCAGCACCTTGTAGCATTTAGGTAATTTGGGGGTGGTTCAGAAGAACTAACAAGTAACTATTTCAGTTACTTCTAAGAAAGAAGGAAAATTAAAAAAAATAAAATTATGACTGTAAAGATGACTAAATATTGGAGGTGTTCTTAGTGTTATAGCTAATTACTTTTAATAGTAACTTTTAAAGCTCTGGAAACATAACTGAGCAGTCCAACATCAAGCACCACAGGAATTCAAAGGCATTGCATTCAGCAGGTCAGTGAAGGAACTCTGTATGCCTTCAAGGTGTTTCTGACTCATGGCAGGACTAAGGCAAATGTATCACAAGGTTTTCTTGGCAAGATTTGTTTAGAGGGAGTTTGCCTCTGCCTTCCACTGAGGCTAAGAGAGTACGACTTGCTTAAGGTCACCCAGGTGGGTTCCCATGGCTGAGTAGGAACTCAAACACTGGCCTCCAGAGTGGTACTCAAACCACTACACCATGCTGGGTCTCAATGGAGGAATTAAACAAAAAATACTACTTTCAAAAACTTTCCTTACCCAGAGCTGAGACTTATAAGCATGAGATCCCAAAACTCCACATAGTCCTCAACTGTAGGCGTTTATGCAGATGTTCTTCTCCTGAGGTCATCTTTGTTTACAAGGAAACTTTCACTCTTGCAAAGTCTTTCCTCACGGGCAAGCTGTCCTTCAAGAGGCCACAGACCTCACCCATATTCTGAACCAATGTGGTTCTCCCAGGCTGGGAGGTGGCTGTGCCTCACCCTCTGACTCACAAGAGAAGTTCTCCAACCTTCTGAGAGAGGCTACCTCAACTGTTCCCTCAAGGGCCAAAGGTTGACTGGGATGGTATGTTCTTCTGTGCCATGGAGCTCAAGAAGATCTGGCTTATCTTTGAAGGATCTCTCAAGCAGGGGCATGGCATGGTTGATCTTTGCGGAAACCCAACTATAAAACTCTACCTAGACATAAAACTCACTTGGTATTTTAGAGCCACTCAGCCTTATCTACCTCACAGAATTCTTGAGAGAATAAAGAGGATTGGAATGGGACGTGTGTGTTGCCTGAGCTCTCTGGAAGAAGAACAGGATAAAATAAGCGTGAGGCATGAAAAAATAAGACTAGACAAGAGTTTGGTGTGGAAAACATTTATATCATCCATACCACCATTTTATTTTATTTTTTTTTAGCTTCAAGACAAATTTATTTTTTTTTCTCATAAAAAATGTCCTCCACCTCCTCTTATCTAATCATCCTTCATAATAATACCAATTTATTTACATTCCATAAATATTGCAATTCTATAATATCTTATGCTACAGATTATAGAATTACCACTAGGTGCTCACCTACAAATAGATAATAACAAGTAATAAATTCAGAGTTTCAGCTTTAAAGAATCTTCCAACTGCTGTGAGAAAGAAAGATTACTACAATTGCAAGAAAGACACCAACAGCTCAGCAATGATACTCCTTAATTAATAATGACTGAGCACAGTGGTTTTCAACATATTGAGCCATCCATTCAATCTTCTTCCAAATTCTGGGAGTTTAGAAAGAGACGAAATTGATTTAGGAGGCATTGTCTTTTTGTCAGTAAATGTCATGGTTCTCAGAACTGGCAGCTATCTGTAAATTTACTCTTGATTTTTGAACTTTAAAAGAGCCATTCAAGGTGCTTTTTGGGGGAAAAGCACAAGCCCTCCTCCAATATGGAAGCCACCAGCTGCTGCTGGTTCATATACCACTGCTAGAAAATGAACTGGGTTTTGTTTTCACATTTCACCATCTCACTTAAATGCAGTTTCAGAGCTATCTACATCGGCCATGAAAAGGCTAAATCTTATATAGTTCCTTCTGCCAGGCACCAGTAATAGTGGAACTACTCTGATCAAGAGAATGCCACCAACCTCAGCAACGCATGATGTGTGCTCATTTTTCCCAACCTTAATTCAGCTTCCTCCTTGTCTCCCTAGTCACTGAAAGAACGGCAAGATGTGCAGACAAGACGATCAGAAAGGAAGGGTTACAGGTAATGTGGTTTTGCAGGGGAAAGAGGCTACTGGCTGGGTATGATGGATGAACCGTCATAAGGAGATGGCAGCATTCTCCCTCAAACAGGCTTTCCCAGTGCAAGTGCAAATGCAATGTCACTGTCAGTGCCAGTATTAGATTCAATGCCAGTTCTAAGCACATAACCTATTCTGCATTCATTAATTTACCTTTCACGAGCACCAACGAAGCCATAGGAAACACAGGTCAGGGATTATGCAAGTGTCTAGGACTGGGTCTTTGAGTTCTTCCAATATCATTTGTCCATCTGGATGAGTCCTGGCCCAACCATACCCATCATATCTATTTGCAAGGGATGAACAGTCGCTGAACACTGGTGACCATTAAATTCAGAGAAGTTGACACAGCACTTGGGGAAACATTTTTGGACTACAACTCTGGGAATAATCAATAGAAGCAATGAGTACTTTTCAAACCTCTGTAGAAAAAGTTTTTTTCCCCCAAAGTCTGGGTTGGAGGCACTGAAAAAGAGACTATATGGTATTCTTGAGAAATACACACATAGCCTCCCGTATCTCCATTCAAGCTACATTACAATCCATATAGGAAGACAAATGTTATTATTTCACACTTGCAAACCCTTGCTAATACCTGGTTTGAAAGTAAACATGAGCCTTGCATCCATGACCTTGGAGTGTGTGTCCAGATGCAAAACTAAATTCCATATCTTGTTCTTAATAACTATAGCACAAGGAAATGTTGGACTTACTTATAAATATGCATGTTTAGTCTTGGATCCTGAGCTTATCTTTCAGATTGATGGACATTTCTCAGTTCTCCTTAAATTTCAAACTATAACCTCTGATATTCAAACATTCCCCACTGTACTAAAAATACTCTCAGTATTGTAAACCTAGTAGATATTTCCCACCTAGAATTTCACAGCAGAGGGCAGTGCAATGAACCCAAATCTTTATCCAGCCTATCTTCTAATTATCACTAGGGATGATTTCCCAAGGACATGCTGTTCTGTTCTATTTTGATTTTTACACCAAAGCTGTCACCATGGTATCTCCACTTCTTGGTGACTTCTCTACCCTTCCCAGTAACATATTCTTTACTTCCAAAGAACAATCAAGGAGCACCTCCACAGATTACCAAAGAACCAAAGCCAAAGCAAGGTACTCATAGTTCTCTGTCTGTTGGTCTGATCTTTTTGTCTCATATAACAAAGATCTGCAGACTTCTTCTCAGGCTTCTGTTCTCCATGATCATATCTTATGATACACTCCATCATGCCACTGTGAAGGTATTCTGGGCTTCCAAATAACAGCTCTTCCCTTCTTCCTTCTTTCCATCACTGTCCATGCATGCACAATTTTCCAGGTTATAGCTCTTTTTTTAATTATTATTTTAAAAAGAAAATGGAATCAGACTAAAACTTTTATTTAGCCAGACCAAAAACTCCAGATTTCCATAACATTCCCAAACACATGATTTTGATCAATTTGTAATGGTTTTTAGTCAAATACAATAAAACCGACTGACTGACTGACTGACATGTTTTTGATCACAGTGTTAATTTCCCTGAGCAACGGAAAGTTCATTGTCAACACTGGGTCAGCTCTTTCGTGGAGACAGAGAGAGCTGGAGACTTACTGTTTGTAGGGTTTTAAAATCTTGATCTTTAGAGACTCTGTCACTTTGAGTATTCAGAGGCAATGGCTGCATTCTGACATCATGATAAACCAGAGCTTTAGAAAATCTTTTTTCTTGGACTACAACTCCCAGAATCCCCTAAATAGCCAATGTCCATTTTGTCTGGGTGTTCTAGGAGTTACTGCCTAATAAAGTAATATTCTCAAACTTTTGCCCCAATTTATCACAATGGAAATGAGGTTAGATGAGCCTTGGGTTTTCCCATTGGAATGGGAACAGTCAAAACCCAAGACTCTCCTCTTTAGATTGTTGTTCTTTGCATGTAGAAAACAATAGTGGAAGACTTAGGAATACTTTCCTCCCCTTCCTCATGCATTCATTATGAATGTTTGAATAGGGCTTCAGTGGGGTTTATGTCTGAGTGGCTAATGCATAGGATTGCACTGAAGGGAGAAATTATCTTTAAGAGCGATGTTAATGGGACCTGAAATCTTTAGAGAGATCGTCTTTTCTGCCCCGTCATGTACAAAAAGATTTATTAAGGAGTGAAAGGATAGGCCAACTGATAGATCTTGGGGGACATGATTAGCCCAAGGAGAAAGAATATATTTATTCCTCATTTCATAATTCATATGGAAGAAAGAATGTATTGTTGGTGCTAATGGGAGCTGCTCTCCTGGCATGAACATGAACTTCAGAGTGGGATGGATGGTGGTGGTGAGTGATTTACATCAAGACAAGGGCACAAGGAGAAGGTTATATCTCCTCTCCGTTTGCTTTCCACTGGCAGACGAAGACCTTTCTCTTTATGTAGGCCTTTGATTTTTTAATCACATGGCAGAGGACTGTGTTGTGTTTTTATCTTGTATTTTGTCAATTGTATTTTAATTATATCTTAAACTCTTAATCTATGTATTTTTAATAGACTTTTTAAGTTTTAAAAAACTTTTGTGAAGCAAGATGTGAGCCAAACTTTTATTTTAAAGTATCGTAAACTGCTCTGTATTCCATGATGGGAGAAAAGTGAGGTATAAATTAAGTAAATAAAATAAATATATCTCCTTTTCACATGGGCCATAGTCCAGTCCTGATACCACCACTGACCATGGCTACTATTTAATTCTATGGAAAGGGGAGCTGGATATATGAAATACATTCATGGATTTTCACAGAATCATAGAGTTGGAAGAGACTCCAGGGGCCATCCAGTCCAACCCGCTGCTATGCAAGAACACACTTCAAATCACTCCCAATAGATGGCCATCCAGACTCTGCTTGAAAACCTCCAAAAAAGGAGACTCCACCACACGCCAAGGAGGCATTTCCTCTAGTTTCTAGTCTGTCCAGAATACATATACAAAGGATTAGGCTGAAAAATGCTTATGAGCGCAGTCCTATATAAGTCTGCTCAGAAGTAAAGGAATGTAATGGGTTACTCCCTTGTACATGGTTACAGAGGTGGTCATCGCTATCTGCTATCTGCTATCTGCACTCATAAGCATTTCTGACTTACGGCAACCCTAAGGAGAATCTATCACATGGTTTTCTTGGCAAGATTCCTTCAGAAGTCAGTTGCTATTGCCTTCCTTTGATACTATTAGGCTGTTTCCTCACTACCCTGTTATAGTGCTATTATTCCACTTTCAACATCCTATGGAATTCTGGGGTTTGTAGTTTACTGAGGCCCTCTAAATGCCCCTCCCTAAACTGCAAACCCCAGGATTCCATAGGATGCTGAAAATGGAATAATAGCACTATAACAGGGTAGTGAAGAAATGTGAGTATGACTTGCCCAAAGTCATCCAGCATGTTTCCATTGCAGAGCAGGGATTCAAACTAGAGCTGTAGTCCAATATTCAAATCATTACACCACAGACTTCAGCCTAAATGTAAAGGGATCATGCTGTAGAACTCTAGTCTGTACGTAAATTAATCATACTCAGTTAAACATATTTCCGAGCAAATATTATAGGGGGATACTTATATATTTGTTAGCTGACAAAAAGAACATTGTAAAAATTAGGAAATAAACAAAGTAGTGTCAGTAATTTTGCTTCATATCGGTAACAGCTTTTAGAGGAATATGGAATAAAAATTCACATGGTTAAGAAAAAAAATTATTGAAGAGCAAACAAAAAGAAAAAATGTAATATACATACACTGCTAGTGACTTTTGAAATATTCAGAGATGCTAGCATTTGCTTTGGATTTATTCATTTAAAATGGATTTCCCAAGAGACAGGTTCATGTGCAAACTCTTCCACCACATCCCCATTTTCTCTCCTTTAACACTGCATGTCCTTTTCTTCACAGGCAGCCCACACAATGTCAATTGAAGGGGAGGCAAAAATTGGTATTAACTCTGGAACTGAGTACATATGTTTCGCTTAGCAATAGGATCTTAGATTTCATTATTTAACTAATCTCCCATCATGACACCAAAGGGTGTAGAGCTAAACAATAGATTACGGCCATTTCCACACTACACTCTTATATAGTGTGATGATTTCATTTTCAACATCCTATGGAATCCTGGGGTTTGCAGTTTAGAGAGGGGCCAGCCCGCCCCTCCCTAAACTGCAAACCCCAGGATTCCATAGGATGTTGAAGGAATCATCACACTATAAGAGTGTAGTGCAGAAATGGCCTACGGTATGTAGCATCATGAGCTTGCCACCAAAATACCCCTATCATTGCATTTTAGATGGTCTGATTAAATATTTCCCTCTGATCAGCTGCTCACTGTGGGTCTTAAATACAGATATTTGGCTTTATTCAAGTAAAAGATCTCATACATTACTTATTGATCTGGTCCTTATATGAAAGTTCAAGGAGAACATTTCTATTAAATACTCCCTTGTGGTGCCCAAACAAAATTCCACAGGACACAGTGGTGGAATTCTTGAAAGATAATCAAGTTACACTAACTATATGGTAGTATTATGTGCTGTGGCTGCCAGAGAATTATATACTTATTTTATTAGTGGTTTTTAAAGCTCTTCATCATCAGTTTTAAAAGGATTGTCTGTACATCTGCTATATGGAAAGTCTGCTGCAGTTCCAAAGTGGTTCAAAAGTAGAATGAATTTTCTTTTCTTTTATTATGGATTATTTTTGTTACACCACATACTAAACAGTGATAGCTCTTGGCCAAACGCAATAAAGCCTAGCTTTATAAAACAGATTATTGAAAGTAATAGGAAATATAAAAGTCTAGTTGTAGTCAGCCAAGAAATGAGGTCTGGCGTAAGGAGATGCATACAAAACACAATGCACGAGTTCAGGCACAACAATAAGTTTTGGATTTTTCAAAGGTACATACTAAATATATATTCTTCTGTCCTGTTCGCACAGCATTTGCCATGAGAAAGGGCCTCTGGAGCATCGTGCGATTGCAAGGAGCATTTCAGACAATGTCCTCGCAATCGCGTGACACTGCTGGGGCCAGCAGGTGCCGATTGTGCACTATTTTATTTTTGGCTTGTGGCTGAGAATGGTGCGCGATCACGCATCACTCCGGGGCCCCACACGCACGTACCATGCGTGCAGAGCCTCTGAGGTGTGGCTCTCGCACTTCCTCCCCCAGCTCAGCCTGGGAAAATGTCCAGCTGCGCTGAGGAAGGAAGAGGCGGAGACCTCAAGCTGTCCGCCGGCCAGCAGGCACCAACTGCAGAGCTGATGCAGCGAGGACGCAAGAGCCTCTTGCAAGAGGCTGCTCGTGTGATCCCCACGCCCCCACGCCGGAAAGAGGCAAGGTGCGGAAAGGGCCGTAGTGAAGAAGTGTGTAAGTGTCAAGAGGTAAGGGTAAGAAGGGTAAGAAGATGATATTATAAATAAAACAGAAAGGGAAACAAGCAAAGGGGTTTGGTGAGAGTAAACGAGAAATGGCATTTTCAAAAATGCATGCATCTTCTCTTCAAAACTCAAAATAGCAATTGCAGAGTACTCGTGAAAAATCTACCCTTATAACATAAATGAAATTGAAATAGATGTTTAGGCTTATTAACAATTAAAGAGACATTTAGGAGATCTCCCCAGAGACAGTAGAAAATAATGCATTTAGTTAATGAGGCCTCCATCCTTTACTACATGTCCTATGGCTCCTTCCACCTTTGATAAAGGCCCTTTTTGCATGGCATTTGCCATGAGAAAGGGCCTCTGGAGCGTTGCATGACTGCGAGGAGTGGTCCACATGACGCACTTGCAATTGCACAACACTCCAGGGGCTGGCAGGCGCCAATCACATACTATTTCATTTTCGGCTTTGAGCCAAAAATGGTGTGCGATTGCGCATCGCTCCGGGGCCCCGTGTGCACTTGCCATGCGTGCAGAGCTCTGGAGCCGTGATGCGTGCACTTCCTGCCCCAGTGCAGCCTGGGAAAATCCCAGGCTGCACTGCGGAAGGAAGAGGAGGGGCTCTTGCACTACCTGCTCGTGAGCAGGCAGCAGCTGCGGAGCTGAAGAAACGGGGACGCGAGAGCCTCTCGCAAGAGGCTGCTCACGCAATCCCCACATCCCAGCTCTGCAAAAAGGTGAGTTGAGGAAAGAGCCATAATTGAGGACATTTATAGAAATATAATATTCCAGGGCAAATGAGTCCTTAGTATATACATCGAAGGGGGTCCCAGGCATGGGGGAGACATTCCGATCTGGTTGCATTGCTGATGATGTCAGCCAGGGCATAATGGAGACCTTTTTTGGTTCAGCAAAAATCTATCTTAAAAAATTGTTTTTTAAAAATAGCTAGGTTACTAAGTCCAGTCTGGAGTTAAGTCTAAGGGCCATTTATCTACCAGACATCTATAGTGGCTCACAGAACTACAAATCTTAAGCTTCCATAGAATGTAGCCATCCAGTTGAAGCCCTATAATTAAGCAGTGTGTGAAGGCCCTAAGGAAGCGAATGCCAAAGTGTAGCCCAGGGTCCAAGTGAAACTCCAGAGCTATTTTTGTCTCCTCTGGCCTTTCCAGCCTTACCCACACTTCTGCATTTACAAGATACTAAAGTAAATTGATGTTCCTGGAAGCCTTCAGGAATGGCATTGCCTTTAAACAGATTGTACTATGCACACATCCACAATTTAACACCCCAATTAACAGTTTTCCAGACTAGAATTGGACATAGGTGTTCTTTCTTTGGGGAGAGGGCTGCCATTTAGGGCAGTCCATGAGGCACTTGGATGGTCCCTAAAGTAGAAAATTCATCTATGGCTGCTATAAAGAATGAGAAGTTTACTAGTTATTGTTCTCTTTTGGCATTCTGAAAGAGGAAAGATCAGCATTTCCGAAAAGGGTTTGTTTTGTTTTAAAGCACAAAGGGTGCTAAGGTTTCAAGAGCAACTGCTGTATTCACAGTGTTGAAACACTTCATATATAACAGTAAAAGATCTATCAGTAGCAGGAGAACAAGAAAAGATGGAAAGAGAAAGAAAGAACTGCAACCTGTTCTACTGTATGATGTTAATAGCTTTTAGGTTCTTTTACTGCGCTGGATATCTTCTAGTGTTTAGGGCTTGAGAAAGAAATTAAGGCTCTGCCAAACCAGCAGTTAGTGCTTTCAAAATAAACCAAATAAACCAGTGCTGGGCCAGTGGCTTCTGAGTTTGATGTACACAGCTTGGAAAAGTTATGGACTACAATTCCTAAACTGCAACAACCACGCTGGCTGGAGATTCTGGGAGTTCATAATCCAAGACAGCCCTGTTCTTACATGCGTAAGAATAAGGCCCCCTGAGGTATCTGGCACATACTGTATAAAATTATGCTGTTTGGAGGATTTAGGCCAGTGGTTCTCAACCTGTGGGTCCCCAGATTGAAGGGGTTAAATCCAATACCACTTGAATAGGAAAAATAAGCGAATTGAATTGTGCCTCTGAGTAAATTGCAGATGTCTGTCTTATCTCAAATTTTATAGAATGGCCTTGCAAAAGGTCTGGGAATTTACAGGGAGGCACTATACTCCCTACCATAATTTTGTATCATTTTCTAAACTAACCTTTTGTTCTCTTCTGTACACGTGTATACCAGTCAATGATGTAATGGAAAGTTAACCAAAGATCTTTTTCTCCAGTGATGGGCGGGCTAAGTAAATGAATGATTGCTGACATAGAAGGCAAAAGGTATATAGTGATGCTACCTCAATTAATCGACACAACAATTCTGAAATAACTGTTGCCCCTTGCGCAAGGTATTGTAATAAAACTGGCTTTTTGATTTTTCCCTGAAACCTGGTATCGCCTCTTTCTTGGTCACTTCAAGATGTTCATGGACTTCAGCTCCCAGAAGCCCTGAGCATTGACCATAGTGGCTGGGGCTTCTGGGAGCTGAAGTCCACAAACATCTGGGGACCCACAGGTTGAGAACCACTGATTTAGGCCCTTTCCTCACGTGGGGGGGCTGAAACGGGGCGCCGCATGCAGGGGCGGAGCATACCTCGTAGCGGGTTGCTCCATCCCTGCGGGGAGCGCTGATTCGCCGTTCTAAACGCTGCTGAATTTCGGTGGCATTCGGTGGCGCTCGCCGGCGCCCAAAATGGCAGCCGGCGGCTTCCGGTGGCGCTCCGCCTATCAGGGGCAGCGCGCCAGCCGGAAGCCCGCCCCCGGGCAGATCTGCAGGGACGCGCTACCGCGTCTCTGCAGTTCTTCACCGGGGGCTGCCGCGGAGCAGCGCGGGCGAGTTTCGAAAAACCACTTGAGAAGGTGGTTTTTACAAAACTCGCAGCGCCACCCCCGCGGCTGCACTAGAGCAGTTTGAGGTGTAGAGCCTCACTTTTTCAAACTGCTCTAGCGCACCCCGCGGTGAAGAAGACCTCCTGGAGAGGTCGCCCTAGCGTGGGCAATATGCCCGTGTGGACAGGGCCTTACTGAATTCAGGGGAACCAAGAATTTCAGCCATATGTTTAAACCTTTGCATTTTCTGTTGGCCACATTACAAATGAGACTGTTATTGTATCATTATTCTAATCCTGCACTCTGCTATTATAATAAAAAAAAAAGTTACTTTCCCAAGACCTGCACTGCAGCACGTCACAGATAATTACACTGGATGTTTGGTATATGACATTTTGTTAATTCTTACTGCAAAATTAAGAACACTGGTACTGTAATCTAATCACTGCTGAGGCGGAGATATATTTAATCACTTATTTTCTCACATATGAAGTCTAAAATTTCATGATCGCTTATTATGCAAGGCCCTCATTTCAAACCAACCTAAACCTAAGGCCTTTTCAAATGTCAGCTGTTATTAATTGCACGATACTGAGACTTAAAACAACATTGTTTGATGAGGTATACCAAGAATTTCATCCTCCAAAATGTCTTAAAATATTTTCATAACAATCGTTGCAGCTTCTTTATTTATCAGAAATTTTGTATTGTGTATGATTTTGACATTTTTCTACTATGTTTTGGTGAGAAGTTTCTAATATAGTAATATGACAGAGACAAGTATCTAATATAAGGAAAGGGCAGGACAGTCTTGAAATTCTATGGGGCCCAGTGGATCCTGGAAAACAAATTTCCAACTTTCCTTTTTTTCTTTCTGAAAAAGACCTTTGTATTGTCCCCTGCATGGATGGCTGAGTTCCAAAAAGTCTCAAGTTGTACATTTTTCAAGTGCTGAGGAAAGGAGAAACATTTATTCTGTGTTTGTGGGAGATGCTTCTAAGCCTTTGAACAGTTGTTGTACATCATTAAAGTCCTATGATTTATAGAAATTGGAGGCCAAATGGTCACTAGCTATCAACCTACAGCTATCAACCATGGTTTGGCACTCTGGGAACAAGTTCTGTCAGATTTGCCTACTCCCACCTCTCCTCACACACTCCATTTAATGAGTTGTCTCTTAGGCTATTTCCACACTACATTGGCCCTTTCCACAACTCACCTTTTTGCAGAGCTGGGGTGTGGGGATCACGCAAGCAGCCTCTTGCGAGAGGCTCTCGCGTCCCCGTTGCTTCAGCTCCGCAGCTGCTGCCTGCTCACAAGCAGGTAGTGTGAGAGCCCCTCCTCTTCCTTCCGCAGTGCAGCCTGAGATTTTCCCAGGCTGCGCTGGGGCAGGAAGCAAAAGTGCCGCAGCTCCAGAGCTCTGCATGCACGACAAATGCGCGCAGGGCTCCAGAGTGATGTGCAATCGTGCACCATTTTTGGCTCAAAGCCGAAAATGAAATAGTGTGTGATCGGCGCCTGCCAGCCCCTGGAGTGTGTGCAATTGCGAGTGTATTGTGTGAACTGCTCCTCGCAGTCGCACGAAGCTCCAGGGGCCCTTTCGCATAGCAAATGCCGTGCGAAAAGAGCCATTGTTATAGTGCTATTATTCCACTTTCAACATCCTATGTAATCCTGCAGTTTACAGTTTAGGGAGGGGCACTTAGAATTCTCAGCCAGAGATCTCTTTGGCCTCAGGAAACTACAAAGCCCAGAATTCCACAAGATGTTGAAAGTGGAATAATAGGACTTTAACAGTGTAGGGCAGAAATGGCCTAAATTGTATTTGTCCTGCAGAGCAGTTCATCTCATCAAGGTGAAACCTTGGTTTACCATCCTGATTTACTAGGTTCATAGGTAAGCAATCTTATTTTTTAAGGTTCAGATATAAGGGACAAACAAACTATGGTTTACCATGAACCAGAAAACAAAGTAATTATTTGCAATATGTGAGGAGAGGAGGAAGCATCTTATGAGCATAGGATCACAGAATCATCAAGTTGGTAGGGATCAAGTTGGTAGGGATCTTATGGGCCATCAGGGCCAACACCCTGCTCAGTTCAAGATCTCCAGCTAGATCATCCCCAGACTCTTTTTGAAAACATCCAGAGAAGAAGACCCCACCACCTCTCTAGGCAATTGGTTCCAATGCTGAATTGCTCTCGCTGTCAAGTTCTTTCTGATGTTCAGTTGAAATCTACTCACCTGGAACTTCAAATCAGTAAACCTACTTCTACTCTCTGAGGCAGCAGAGAACAAACCTGCATCCTCCTCTTTGTTGAAGCCCTTGAAGTATTTAAAGAATACAATCATATCACCCCTCAGCCACCAAACTGAAAATGTCCAGTTCCTTCAATCTCTCCTCATATGTTTTGTTGTTCATATTTCTTGTCATCCTTGTTGCCACTCTGTGAACCTCATTCCAACTTGTCTATCTCCTTGTTAAAATGAGGTGCCCAGAACTGAACACAGTACTCTAGATGAGCCCTGACCAGCACAGAATATAGTAGGACTGTTACTTCTCTTGACTTGAAAACTATGGTTCTATTAATGCAGGCTAAGATAGCATTTGCCTTCTTTGCTGCAGCATCACACTGCTGGCTCATGGTCAACTACGATCAACAAGAAACTCAGCTTCATTTTTACATGTGGCGCTACTGAGACAAATATCTCCCATCCTATACCTGTGCATTTGGCTTTTGTGGCCTAAATTTAGAATTTTGCATTTCTTTCTGTTGAATTTCATTTTATTAATTCCATCCCAGTTTTCTATTTTATCAACGTCCTTTTGAATTCTGTTCCTATCTTCCAATGTGTTAGCTACCCCTCCCAGTTTTCTATCTGGGAGTGCAGGGTTGTTGTTTTTTTGTTTTTGTTTTTTTGTTTCTGTGATCTCAGGGATTTATTCTCAGCGTACAGACAGACACTAAGGTGCACATTCCTCATCTTTGAGGGGCAGCAAAATCTTGCTGGGGTCATAGTAATTGGAGTCAAGGATGGGCAGCCTCAGTGCCCCTTGCACCTTTTGTTCAGCTTCCCAAGGAGCCCACTTTCGCATCTCATAATCAGGCATATAGTGTAAAAAGGTGGTGCCCAATACAATAACTACAGAGATACCAAAAATAAGGAATTCACGTACTCCATAGATGGACAACAGAATGGGAGGGCAGATTTTGTATCCTCACAAATCTGATAAGGACTCCCTCCACTCCATTATCTAAATCCTTGATAAAAATCTTGAAGAACATCGGCCCCAGGATAGAACTTCATGGCATTCCACTTGAAGCACATAGGACTTGCCAAACCACGATTTCATGTTATATATAAGCCATCCCAGAGCTTGGAAAGGTTATGTAGCAACAGTAACAGAAAACAACAGATGTTCAGCGGATATCCTTGTAGAGGCACCATCGATGGAGACTAGACAAGCATGCCTAGGCACCACAAAAGCATGTACTACATGCCCTCCAATATTTCACAGGTGAACGTGGCTACATGTGTGGGTAAGCAACATCTGAGTGTGGTCAAGATGGGGAAAGGTTGTTGTTGTTTTTAGGAAAAAACACAGGATAGGAGAAGCTGTGGCAGTTTGCTTTTGCCTTGATTTACTGGGAAGTGCAAGACTCCACTCTCTTCTGCCTGCTCTGCCTGGAGAGTTAACGGATACAAAATTTTGCACTGAACGCAGGCCAATTCTGTACTACATTGTTATAGTGCTATTATTCCACTTTCAACATCCTTTGGAATTCTGGGGCTTGTAGTGCACTGAGGCCAAAGAGTTCTCTGGCTGAGAATTCTAAATGCCCCTCCCTAAACTGCAACCCCCAGGATTCCATAGGATGTTGAAAGTGGAATAGCAGCACTATAACAGTGTAGTGCAGAAATGGTCTCAGTTTTCAGCAACTGAAGTGAGCTGAAGACAAAGGGGGAAGGTGTGAGGAGGAGAAGGATACTGGGACATTTTTAAAGCTGCTGAAAAAGTGGGATGACAGGATTAACCAGGACTGTCCCTGCTAAATTGCAACAGTTGGGGTATAAGGTAATACAGCTTATGCTAGGGATCATTGCTAGCTCACTGATTTCCTTTATTGATGTTATAATGGATTTAGGCTTTTGTGCAGTTAAATGCCACTGTGATCCCCACCTCCACTTTCCATCCTGGCAGTCCCTGGGCACTCCAGTCTGTCAATAAAATGACAGAGAATTTTAGCAGTGATTCCACTGAGCTTGCCATGCAGGACTGACTCTGAGCACATAGATCAAGAGTCCCGTGATGCATATAGGAGCTCTCAAAATCAACTGGTTTTCCCCACTTTTACACAGGAGCTGCATTCTACAATTGTTTAAATAGTGCCTATTCAGAAACTTAAGAGGAGGAAGAAATGGGGAAGAGGACCTATGATAACTGTAATGAGAGATGGGCTGTCAAAGCAGCATTGGAGCATAAAATGTGTGTGCTGCCTTTTTTAATAAGAGCTCTTTCTATTTGAGCTGCTGCGTGCTTTCAGTACCCAAGCCTTGTACTTGACTTATGACGAGAGCAGATGCCAGTCATCTAAGGCTTACATTTCACTCTGTTTTCCATCTTCAGCATTTTACATGACCTCAGCCAAGACACTCACGCTAGCTTCCCTGTGGTGAAGAATTTAGTAACAAAACCTTTCCATGGATTGTTGCAGGCTTTAATTGATTGCTTGGCAATCAAAAAAATTACAGTTTTTAATTGGCACCTTCATTTGGGGGAAGAGTAGCAAAGCAATGACCATAATCTAATGCATAATTACACCTAGTCAGTATCATCAGTGAGGCTTATAGTGGACAGGCAAAAGCTCAATGGATAAAAAAAGCTCCAATATGGAGCAGGGAAGTGATGAAGTGAGAATTATCTAACTATTTTCCTGCTAGCTGCTTCTCTGTTCCAAATGACCTCTGCTTTCCTTTTGTTTGCCATTTTTAAAAATTTGCAATATTTATCCTAACTTACAGAGATACATAATATGCATTAAATGTTCTTGTGTGCTCATGCAAGTTGTTTCCAATGTATGGTGATCCACAATTGACCTTATCATAGGGATTTCTTAGCAAGATTTCTTCAGTGTGGTGTGCTTTTGCCTTCCTCTGAGGCTGAGAGAATGTTATGACTTGCCCAGTGAGTTTCTATGGTCAAGCAGGGATTTGAACCTTGGTCTCTTAGATTCCTTTCCTAGCCAAATGTTCAAACCACTACATCACGCTGGCCTTCTGCACTAAATGCTATTCTGTTGTTTTGTGCCTTCAAATCATTTCCAAATTATGGCAGCCCTAAGCCAAAACCCATCACAAGGTTTTCTTGGCAAAATTTGTTCCGTGTGGGTTTCTTTTGCCTTCCTCTGAGATGAGACAGTATGACTTACCTAAGTTCATCCAGTGGGTTTCCATGGTTGAGCATGGAATTGTTCAACTACAAACCACTATAAACCACTACACCATGCTGGCTCTACTAAATGCTATATAGATTTTATTTTTAAAAATAGATCATTGCCCACAGGTGTACATATCTATGAGCCCTTCTAGACTACACCTCATAGCACTTTGTTACCACTTTAATTGCCATGGTTCCATCCTATGGCAACCTGGGATTTGCAGTTTCCTGAGGTATTTAGAGTTCTTTGTCAGATAGCTCTAGTGTCAAACTAAATATCCCAGGATTCTATAGGACACAGCCCTGACAGTTAAAGAACTGTAACTGAATAGTGTGAAATAGGTCTTATATTTATACATACACAGATATATAGATTCATATGACAAAGGATGAGGCACTAGAGGGGAAGTGGGGAGAAGATAAAATGAGATGCTGCAGCTTTCTAAGTGGCACATATATTTCCCTCTATTTATCAGATTTTCTTGAAAGTTGCTCAGTCCTTTGTCTAGAGGAATAAAACATATATTGCATTTGCGTACTTTATGTTGAAATAAGCACTTTGGGACTGGTATATTGGGAAGGATATGCATTTCAGTTCCAGCATTACTATGAAAAAAAATATTCTAATCATGTACCGCCTGATGGGTTTTTGATTTAACAGACAGTGTAGTTGTTAACATTTGCTTGCCTAGCCCTCTAAAAGGCTATATTATTGTTTTGATAGCAGCATCAAATATACGTGTCTTGCTGCTGAACTCATGATGATTAATAATGCTTATCACCATATGAGAGCTCTAAAATAGATCAAGCAACCTGGTAATTTTATCAGGTTCATTGTAGACTGTGCAGAGACTTGGGACTAGGAAGACCCAAATTCAAATCCATTCAGACATGAAGCTCTCAGGGTGATCTAGGGGACATCATTTTCTCTTAATATAAGCTTCCTCACAGAGTTGTTATCAGGATAAAATGGGGAAGCACGTGTGCTACAAACAGTTCTGTGGAGAAGAGACAGGGAAATAAATTAACACATACAATAAGCCTTTAAAACATGGCTATAATGTAGGGGGTTCGCAACTATTACCTTAATAAAAAGAACAGCTTTCCTCAACCTGGTATACTCCAGACATGATGGAGTTTAACTTTCATTACCATAACCAGCATGGCTAGTTGGGGTGATGGGAATGATAATTCTGTGTTGGGAGAAAGGCAGGGTGTTGTAGTCCCCCCGCCTCTAAAAAAGCAGAACATCTCCATGTTCTATATAAAAATCTAGATGTAGGTTTTCTTTTAGGTTTTGTTTTATTTTGCTGTAGGGACTTGTTGGAAACAGCAGTTTCAAGGAGAATTTGAACTGGAAAATGGCCTCAATCCACCTCCCTAGTTTGTTGTTGCTACATGCCTTCACATTATTTCTGAGTTATGACAATCCTAAAGAAAATCATAGTGTTTTCTTGGCACAACTTGTTCAAAGGAGGGTTTGCCTTTGCTTTCCTCTGAGTCTGAAATTGTATGATTTGCCTAAGGTCACCCACTGGGCCTCCATGGTTAAGTGGAGATCTGAACCTTGATCTCGAGAATCATAGTCACACTCTCAAATCACTACACCCCACTTGCTTTGTACCTCTCCCCGCCAAAAATCTCCTTGCAGAGAGGTAGGTATTCTTATTTTAAAGAGATGAGATTTACTTAGGAATTTCCTGTATCATGCCTAATTAGGACTGTTAAAAGGTTTCATAAGAATGTATTTTTTTTCCATTTTTTTTCCAGTATGCAGCACAATTTGGCAAGATAACTTCACAACACAAGCTTAATTTTAAACTTATTTGGTGACACTGGAGTCAAGGGGATTAAATTGGTTTTAGTACAAGTATTCTATCATAACTGGGTTGTGGGCTTGACTATAAAGCATTTCTTCTAAGTTTTTGAAGATTATATTTTTTTTAAAAAATCCTTATTCAGCACTATCAAAAGCACTGCCAATTAGATTTTATTACAGAAAAGGATCTCAGATAAAAAGTAATTTGTAATCTCAAATTTCCTTGCTAAATATAGATCAAGAAAATGAAATGAAACGGGCTAGAGTGAAAGAATAAAATAAGCCATGGAAAAGAAATACAAAGCCACGTCAATAGCTTCATCTTATATGTATTTCCTCTGAAGTAAGTCCTGCAGAGATTGACAGCATCTACTCTCAAACAAGTGTGCGTAGGAATACAGTTTGTGGTAGCAATCGTAAGTTCACTTATGAAGGAGTAAGTTCCATTAAATTTTCTGGGGCTCAGTTCTGAGTAAATATTGAACACAGTGCAGTTGAAGCTGAAAAACAGTCACTGAGCCACAACTATCTGGAGTTCTAAAACAATGACAGATTCAGAAACGCCCCCTTTTCATATTACGTAATTATACTGGTATGAATCCAATCTAATTGCCATGGCTACATCCTGTGGAATCCTTGGTTTTGCAGGAAAGGAAGAGTTTGGGAAGAATTTAGAATTCTCAGCTAGAGAGCTCTAGAGTCATTGACCAAACTACAAAGCCCAGGATTCCATAGGAAGTTGCCCTGTTGATTAAAATAGAATCATAGCACTGTACATTTGTAGTGTGGAAGGACTCTTTAGCCTTCAGGGAGAATGTAACTTCATCTAGTCCACTAGGACTGCCACCACCAACACCATCAGCAATCCCTCAGTGTGCATGTTTGTTTTAAAGTGAGCTCCAGAAACATGAATCTTACCATTTAAGTACTGGAAAATGAGAGGGATTTGGTGGATCTCTCTACATAGCAGAGCAATTAGTATGCAAACAGAAGTTTAAACTGTTCACCAGCCCACCTAATTCCCCTTTACACACTTAATTCCAGCTGAAAACTAAGCACAAACTCAGTTTTTGTTTGAAAAGTATATAAAAGTAGTTTACTTGCAGATACTCGTACATAATCTACACAGGTTCATGTTCTCGAAGAAAGAAAAAATAAGCAATTACATGCTTTCATTGGCACTTCTTCCTTGGAGTGTTCCTGGCCGCATGCTTGCAAGAAGGCAGGAGGAAAAAAGAAGGGGTAAACAGAGAGACAAAGACCCCAAGAACAAAGGATGCTTACCTGTGAGAGGAAGAGAGTGGGTGTGAACAAACAAACAGGAAGTTATCTTGGGTTTTGTCTCTCTAAACTTACAGGGATCGTGAAACCTAACTAGCAGTGAATAGAGCATGCAACAGTTGCTATTCCCAATGTTAGGAACACAAGAAAAGGAGTCCTATCTAGGCCTATTTAGCCTAGCGTTCTTTTCACACAGTGGCCAATATGCTTACAGGAAGCCGACAAGCAGGACGTGAGCCCAACAATATCATCTTACTCATGTTCTTAATCAGTTGAAGTTCAGAGACAATATTGCCTCTCATAAGGCAGCAAATGTATATACTATCTTAATTCAATGGCAGCTGGTTCCAAAGTCAAGGGGGCCGTGAATCCACTTTGGGTTTTAGTCCAAACTTTAAAGGAGGTATTCAACATGCAGAACGTATTACAGAGTGGATTCATCACTGTGGGGCAAAGGGGGGCTGGTGCATGTGTTACCCTGTAAATTGGGGGTCCTGGGAGGGGCGCCCAAATAACCAAATAACAACAAGCAAGATGGGGTAATTAGCTGGAGCATTCTCTTGGCTAACGAGAGGCAGGGCAACGCAGCAGGATCTTTTATCCTATGTATACCGGTTCAGGTCAGTGAGAAGTCAAGCAGTTTCAAAATACTAACAGTTTTTATTAAACAAAAATAATAAAAATACAAACACACTCCTAACTAGAAAAAGAAAGAAAGAGAATTTGGGGAATGGGCAATACGCCACCTGTCCTGGAGACACCAATTGAAGAGGAGGAAACCCGGCGTGGAGGCTGAGGGGAATCTGCTGGACCAAGCAGCAGCGAGGTGAGGAAAAAGTTCCGATGAGAGCTTCAAGTGATTTCAGCAAGTGATTCAGCGAGAGTTCCAGTGGAGTTCGGCCAGGTCCAGCGAAGTCCACTGAACTACTAAAACTGGGGTTTTTTATAGGGAAAGGAAAGACCGCAGACTAGACTGGTCTCTGGTGAGAACAATAAGGTTTGGGCTGGAGACAAAGCCTCCGAAAGGTCAGAATTTACATGATTGAATTATATGCCGATTTGACAATAGTATGGCCGATATGTAGATGCAGCTAGTTCGGCCGTTAAGTGCCTAGCTCGCCAGGGTGCTCTCTCTCAGGCAGAGAGTCCTTTTGTTTTTGCTGTGCATTTGTAATTAAGGTGCTTGTTTCGGGAGGTCTCCCCCTGAAGCGGATCTGGCAATACCTGGTGTTCGATGGGAGCAACAAGTATCATCCATGCCTAGCTTCGCGCTTGTTCGGCAGGGCCTCACAAACACTTGGCTGGTGGCAGAGTAAGGCCGAATTGTGATATCAAAAATGATATCTTTGGTTCACCAAGGCCAGGCCAGATCGCGGTGGTAACACATGACTGGGTATTGCAGAAGTAGTACAGCAGAAGTAGTTGTACCGCCACCAAGTCCTTTTGTGTGGAAACACAGAAAAACAGTGGTGATTTAATATGCCTAACTGATATCTAGTCTGCGAGGCTATTAGATATAGTCCTGTACAGATTTATATGGGAGGAAACCCCCTGATCTCATGCATAATTAAACTCAGTTTTATTTATAAACATATGTAAATATTATAACCCTTTCTATGTTAAAATTGGTAGCTATTTTCTACAATCTAATGAAATACAAAATAAAAGTATAAAAAATAATCCAAGGAGATAAAAGAACCAGAAATGACAGAGAAATCAAATATTAAACAAAATATTTAGAGGAAGGATAAAGAGAAGTCAATTGAAACTGACCAGTCAAATCCAATAGACGATATATTCCTCCCTATATCATAATCAATATGTTTATCTTTAAGAACTAATTAAGTCTTGACAGAAACACATATTCAAAACCTAATGTGAAACAGAAATAGCTTTTTCACTAAATAAGCTCTCCAGTTGCAACACCCATGGGATCATTGCAGATTTGCAAGGAGCCATTTTATCGAAAGAACATTGTAACAGTTCAAGATAAGTAGATGTAACTTTGTTTCTAAGAATTAAATGATTTGTAATAATTCACAGCATGGCTATATATTGGATCCAAAGTTTTTTGCAAATCTATTTATAGAAGGCCCAGAGTTTAATAAAATAAAATAAAATGGATGTGGGACTGAAAATGTAGAACTATTCATTGATCTTTGAAGGTGCTATATTTGTATTGAGAAAAAATGAAGAGAAAAAAAAGAAGGGCTCATTTATGAGGCAATATGTCAAAATGTGAAATAATGTGTGTCATATATAAAATAATACAGTACACAGTTGTTTGGTGCATAAACTGATGAGCCAAGTAATATCTACATGAACAGGATGAGATAATAAAAGATCTCATAATGCTTCCATCTGCTCTCCTCAGAGATGTTTTCCATGCTTCTGAGATCAGTTACCTAGAGCCGTGTTGAGCCCACTGCAGTCAATGACAACATAGCTAAAGCAGAGTGCTTCTCATAAACTGGGCTTTCCCGAGGCTTTTGAGATTTCAACAGTTACATATTTGATCTTGCCAGTGGTAACCCATTCGGTGTTACTCTGTTGAAAGTCAAACACACGTCCAAAGAGGGTCCAAGCCATTCTCACATTTCAGTTTTGAGGCGTTTCTGTAGTATATATTGTAGTGTGCTAATGGATTTTTCTCATGACAGTGGTGAAGTTGCATTCCCCACTTTGACTGAACATTATATAGCTGGGTGGACAGGATCAGCCCATGTCATTGTGCTGCCTGAGGTGGAACACGAAATAGCAGCTCATAACTACTGGTGCTTGCTACCTTTTTGTAGTGGTGGGACTGCGTACTCCTGTAGAGCAAGAGCCTGTGCTGACATTAGCAATGCTGCTAGTAGGGTTTCCCATCTCAGACAGTGTTTTGAGGAATTAGTCTAATTGTGCCACACAGCTACTCGGTAGCAGCAGTAGTCGGAGGGGACACGGCCAGAGGATCTTCAGAGACAAGGACAGCAACACGATAGCTAACCCTTGTTAGTACCGGAGGTATGGTAAACTTGCTTTGAAAGTCTTTTACCATGAAAACTCTATGAGGAGACAATCCAAAATGAAACAAGAAATAGGGCCAGAAGATGACACTCTCCGGTTGGAAGACACTCAACAAACTACAGCAGAGGACAACTACAAATAGTGCTGTGGTGAATGATGCAACTGTACTCAAGCTGAAAAAAACATTTAGCTATTGACATTTTCAGAGGGGAAAAGAGAGTCCAAAGCCACACAACACATATTATAGGAACATGGAGTGTGTGAAGCATGAATCAGGGGAAAGCAGACATGCTAAAACACAAAATGGAATGTATAAACATAGCAATACTTGGGGTAAGGAAGATAGAGTACCCAGGAATTGGATGGCTACACAGCATTTTACGCAGGAAATCTAAGAAGAAATGGGATGGCATTCATAGTGGGGAAAGATATAGCAAAAGCAGTCAAAAATGTAATGCAAAGTCTGACTGAATAATATCAATAAGACTTCAGAAGAAAGCCGTCAATATAACCATAATCCAAGTTTATGCTCCAATTACAGAAGTAGAAGAAGAAGCAATTGAAAAAGCCTGTGCTGACATTTAGGATGAAATTAACCACACACCAAAGTAAGACTTCTTGTTTATCTTAGGCAATTGGAATACAAAAGTAGGTAACAGAGCAGAATCAAAACTTCTAGGTAAATCTGGCCGAGGGACAAGAAATGGAACAGGAGAGCAACTGACTGAATTTTGCAAGGTCAATAGTTTGTTCACCACAAACACATTTTTCAAGCAACCAGAGGCAACTATATGCATGGACATAATCTGATGGCAAATATAGAAATCAAATAGACTACGCAATCAGAAGCAAAAGATGGAAAATCTATTTTCTTTGTCAAAACAAGACTGGGAGCAGATTGTGGTATAGACCATGAACTGTTGATATCAAAAATTAGCATAAAGCTAAAGAATAATACTAAACCAACCATCATGCCAAAATACAACCTGAAAAACATCCCTGTAGAATTTAAAGATAAAGTAAAAAAATGATTTGTACTATTAAGTCCAATTGACTGGGAGCCAGAAGAACTCTGGATAGAAGCCAGGGACATTGTCAAGGAATAATGCAAAAAGACACTATCTGCTGCCAAAAAAAAAGAGAAATTTCAATGGAGAGCAGATGAAACTCTTCAAGCAGTTGAGGAAAGATGAGAAGCAAAAGTAAAAGGTCACAGAAATAGAGTTAGAACCCCTAATGCAACTGTTCAGTTTTGTATGTACTGGGACAAAGAAAACTTCCATAATAATCATAATAAATAATAAATAATCGTAAAAAATAATGCTAGAGAAACAGAAGATGACAACAAAAAGGAAGAACAAGAGATCTCTTCCACAAGATCTGAGAAATTAAAAGGAGCTGTAAATCAGAATTGGCGATGCTCTCCACCCAGCAGGGGAGTATAGTACCTGGCCATGTACAAATAAAAAGACAATGGAAACAATACAGTGAAGAACTATATAAAAGAGAGGAAAGGATGACAGATTCATTCAAGGAAGAACCATTTGAAGATGAATCTACAATGCAGAAAGTGAAGTTGCACTCAGAGCACTTGGGGAAAGAAAATAAACAGGAACAGATAGCATACCAATAGAGCTCCTTCAAGCTACAGATATAGAATCTACTCCAGTTCTAACTAAAATTTGTCAACAAATAAAGAAAACAAAGCAATGACCCACAGATTGGAAATGCTCAATGTAAATTCCAATTCCCAAGAAAGGGGACACCAGGGATTGCAGTAACCACATGATCATTGCATTGATTGTCCATGCAAGCAGAGTCATGTTCAAAATTCTACAATGAAGACTTTTACCATATATAGAGCAAGAAATGTCAGCTAGCTTCAGGAAAGGAAGAAGCATTAACATAAATTGGATAATGGCGCACACCAAGGAATTTCAAAACAAAACAAAATCAGCCTGTGCTTTATAGATATAGCAAAATGTTTAATTGTGTAGATCATGAAAAACTATGGATCACTCTTAAAGAAACGGGGCGGGGCTGTGACAATTGATTGTCCTGGTGTGTAACCTGTGCTCAGGACACGAGTTTACCATTAAAGTAGAATAAGGAAAAAAATAATGTTTTCTGATTGGCAAGGGCATCAGGCAAGGCTACGTTTATCACCCATCTGCTGAAATTGTATATTGAATGCATCATATGTAAAGCAGGATTAGACTTGGAGCAAGAAGGCATGAAAATTGTAGGGAGGAGCATCAACAATTAAAAATATGCAGATAGCACCATACTACTAGCAGAAAATAGCAAAGGCTTGGAATGATTACTGATGAAAGTCAAGAAAGGGAGTGATTACTGACGAAAGTCAAGAAAGTAAGTGCAAAAGTAGGGTTACAGTTGAATAACAAACAAACAAAAATATTGACCACAGATGCTTTATATAACCTTAAAGTAGACAATTAAGACATTGAAATAGTTCAAGATTTTCCATACCGTGACTCAGTCATTCATCAGAATGGAGACTGCAATCAAGAAATCAGAAGAAGACTAGGACTTGGAAGGGCAGTTATGAAGGAACTAAGCAAAATCGTGGAGTATAAAGCTATATCACTGAATACTAAAGTCAAGATTATCTATGCCATTGTATTTCCAATTTCCACATATGGTTCTGAAAGCTGCACAGTGAGGAAAGCTGTCAGGAAGAAAATCAAATCATTTGAAATGTTGTGCTGGAGAAGATGCCATGGATGGATGCTATGGACTGCTAAGAAGACAAATAAATGTGTCCTAGAGCAAATCAACAGCCAGCAGGGAGTAGTGGTTTGGATGTTGGACTATGATCCTGGAGACTGGGGTTCAATTCCGAGCTCAGCCATAGGAACCCAGTGAGTGGCCTTGGGTATGTCACATGCTCTCAGCCTCAGAAAACCAAATGATAGGTTCACATTAAGGTCACAATAAGTCAGAAATGACTTGAAGAAACAGAACAACAACAACAGCAGAGCAAATCAAGCCTGAACTCTCCCTAGAAGCCGAGATGACTAAATTGAGACGGTCATATTTTGGACACATCATGAGAAGACACAACTCAATAGAATAGGCAATAATGCTTGGTAAGGCACAAGGCAGTAGGAGAAGAGAAAGATCTCATTGCAGGTGGACATGCTCAGTCAAGGAAGCCACAGACCTAAGTCTGCAAAACCCAAGCTTTCAATGACAGGGTGGAGTGCAGGTATTTCATCCATTGTAGAAGTCGACTTAATGGCAGTTAAGAACAAGTCACTGGTGCAGCAAAGGCTGGTGGCTTCTGTATCAGTTGTATGGTAAATCCAGGCTTTAAAGGAGTTGTCAAAGGTGCTGAAACCTGTCTCCATTATAGGTTCAGCACCTTGGATAGTACCTTTAAAATGTCCAAAGCCTAGAGTGGATTCTATGCTTCGCTAACATGAGAGTCACCAGTCTAGGGCTCACCCAGAAAAATGAAGAGAACTGGTTTAAGCAGAGTATGGATTTATGATAACTTTATTATATTTTTAGTTTTAAACAAGTGCTTATATGTAGGCTGATTAGAATTTTTCAAGGTGCCTGGACAGGTCCAATTTGTGTAGGAAGAGAGAATGCTTGCGTTCTAAATAAAAATCTGGGTCAGGACTGTGCCAGATTCTATCAAGTGTACTTGTAAATGTTACAACAGGTACCAAGATCACAAAACGTCTGAGGAAGCAAAAGGGCAAAGGAAGGAATGGGAGGTTGAGAGTTGAAATGATCAACAGGGAATGGGAAAACAATGAGCTGGAAAAAGCTGAGTGGGAAAGACAGACTAACCGGTAGACAGAACTGGCAGGAAAGCCAACATGGCTGAACACATACTGACTTGAAATAACTAATCAAATATTTGGTAGTATAGAATTGTCTTGTACTTCCACCTTTATGTCAGAATGTAGTCACTTTCTAATGGATGTATAGTGGCCATGTGGAGTAATGACAGTTTGTCAGTTATAACCTGTCCAGGGCTATTGTGAAATTTCAAATTCATTTGTAGAATGCCTTAGTATGCTTTTTTTTAATCTGAGGACACACTCAAACGCAAAAGAAGGAGCTACATTGTGCCTTGGACTTGTCAACTTCTTCCACTGCTTTATGTAAAAACTTTTGAAAATAAGTCTAGACTATAGGAGTCTGGAAGAAGAGAAGCAGATAGTTTCATATCTTTGCTGGGCATAGAAGTGGGGAGGGCTGCCTAATGGCCTGCGTGGCTTTTATGCTGGAAGCAAGGGAAAGACAGAGCACTCTATATATCTTTCACAAGTCACTCACTGAACCTCTATGCAGACATTCCATGCTGGTGCCCACATACTATTCCTGGCTACCTGCCTGGCAGTTCCATATGTCTACCAGGCAAGTGCATAAATACAAATATGTTTTGGGATTCCCTCCATTAATCTCAGACTCGTTTCCCCTCACTCTTCTTTTCTTCTCCAGGAGAGGAGCAAGCAATCTAGAAGCCTTTGCTTTGGTTTCCAACTAACCACACCTTCTTGTGTTCAGCAGTTAGTCTTAACTGTTGCTTATTGGGAAAAAGGCCATTTTCAAACTATGGTTGTCAATTCTGGTTTGTTTCTATAAGCCATGGTAAATACTTACCGCAGTTGTTGGCAAGGAAGTGCCATTTATTGAAGAGGGAGTCAAACCCAAACTCAAGAGTCATGCATGTAATGGTACATTATGGTATAGCATTACATGAAAACAGACTGGTGAGAAATTGTATGTTGCAGACTTTGCCTTTCAATATTTGATAGATACATAGATCCATATCTTTGAAAGACTTCATGAGATTTATTTACTTCCCACTGTTCATGCTTCTTTGGAAGAAATTTTCTACAGTGGGTGTTTGGCTTTATCTCAAGAGTATGTTCCAGATGTGCATTTTAACAGAGAGAGAAATGAATTTCAAACTCATTTTGAAGACAGCTCCATGGACAACTTAGAAAGATATATGTCCACAGATGTACATGTTAACTAAATATTTAGCACAAGCAAATATGTATAATTCATGTTTTTACCTACATATGAATCACTCTGTGAACAATATGGTGAGGTATTCAGGCTTGTTCTCAGGGCATTAGTCATTCAATATATTTTTTAAAAATCTTATTTAGAATTCTACCTTTGTTAAACACACACATATAAGATAACTGTGTGTTAATAATGTTTCAAAAGGCTAGAAAATGCAGCTTTTGTAAGTCAATTACATCCAAGGAAATAGTATGTGTATGGAATACTGAAAAGTTATTCCAGGGTAAGAAAATTTATCCCAGGGTATAAAATAATCCATTGTCTACAGCAAAAGGAAAAAAAACTACAATGTCTTAGACTAGTTATGAATTATTCATGTTTCAAGATTATTTTTACAATTTTCATCAGGGTGGATAGGTGTTCTCTGTCCTTTTGGAATACAGAGCAGCTATCTCAAGCTTCAGCCTTAGAGGCAGCACATAGTAGCCACTTTTTGGGTTTCCTCCCTGCTAATGCCAAATAAAAGCCATCTTGGTCTTTTCAGCTGCTTGTGAACTGTTAGTTTTACTGGATTACTTGGTCTAAATCCACCAAGAGGAAATACTGAATCAATGGAACTTATATAACTCTTGACAGACCAGGTTCATATGAACTGAATGTGTTGGAACTCATGCTTTGAAGAAATGTGCTCTTTTTTCCTGGGCAAAAGAAGGGATCAACAAATTATAGTTATCTACATTTACCTTCAAACAAATCTCATTGGACTCATTCAACTTTATGTCTGTGAGTAGACATGCATAAGACCATGCTGTGGGCTGCATTTCTGTAGCTCCCTATCTGTCAGGAAGCCTCACTGGCTTCCATAATGGCACTTTCCTCTGAACAGGCTACAGAATTGTTCTGTTAGAGTAACAGAGTAATCCTGTGTGTATATTCCTTGGAGTGAATCTCACTGAACTCAGCAGGACTTCTGAGTCAACATGTATAGGATAACACTGTTAAGTGTTTTAAAACTATCATCTTTTTGCTTAGCTTTAAGGCATTGTTTGGAGAGCCAGGGTGGTGGAGAGTTTAAGCCTTGAACTATGTCTCTGGAGAACAGAGTCTGAATCCCTGTTTAGCCATGGAAACCAACTAGATGACTGACCTTGGCCAAGTCACATTCTGTCAGCCTCAGAGGGAAGCAAAGACACACCCCCTTCCACATAGAAAGCCCAATGATAGGTTTGTCTTAGGGTCACTTGAAGTTGGAAATAACGTGAAGGCACACAACAACAACAAGCCATTGTTCGTCCTTGATTCCCCAAAATAAGTAAGAAGGAACAGCTGTGCCAAGCCATATTTGAAAGATACACACTCAGCAAGGCTAATGGTAAGGAACTGTGAGATTTGTAGGCCAAAACATCTGGTGGGCCAAAGTTTCCTCTGTTCTAGGTTTAGTCCAGGTTTAGTCCAGATGATCAATAGTTAAATATGCAGTTGATGAGTTTGCCTTTTCTATTACGCTCCTACCATAACTTCTGTACTAAAAAAGTATTGTATACCTATACTGGTGAAATCATTGAAGCTGTAACAAATTGCCAAATGGCAGACGGCATCTAAAAGAGATGGTACGGGGACCAGAGTTCAATTCTCTGCTCAGCCACAGAAACCCGCTGGGTGACCTTGAGCATGTCATACACTCTCAGCTGCTAGAAAATCCCGTGATAGAGTTGCTTATGGTTGCCATAAGTCAGAAATGATTTGAAGGCACACAACAACAACAACAACAACAACAACAACAACAACAACAACAACAACAACAACAACAACAACAACAACAACAACAGGGTAGAAGCATTGGGGATATTTTTAGAGCGGTACATTCTGTCCCATGTTCTGTGACTTGATGAATACCTCACTGTTGCCGAAATGTAGCTCCATATGTTTTTCTCTCTTCACTTTACTGCTCCATTTTAGTTTTGACCCTCCCATAAAAAATAGCATCATTGTTCTGTTTCCCATCAGATATGTGGGAAAGGGAGACACCAAAATTAATGTTCGCAGACAAGGATTACAAATACCCTATACTGTTTTTCAGGAAGAACAGTGCATAGTTCATTGACTGTTAGTTGCTTCAAACATTAACAAAACTTTCTTGAACTTCCCTCTGAGGCTATTCTAGCTGTTCAACTATCCTAGATTATAACTCTTTTTCTCCTTGTTTCTTGTCTATGGGTGCTTCCTTCCCTTAAATGGAGACACACTTCCAAGAACATTTCTAGATAGATTATTGTACATGATCTTTTAGTTGCTAGCAAAAGCACAAGCAAAAACAACAAAGAGAAAAGGAACTGAAATCACGGGAAGAATTATCTACTCAGTGGAAGAGTGGAAAAGAAATCTTACCATTTTTTTAGGCCAAGGGTCAGCAGGTGTCATGAGAGTGGGCTGGGGTGGCCTGTGCCTAGCAGCCAATTTTGCAGTACTGGTTGAATGGCAGATTTCATTTAAAACACCCAAGCCAAAATGATGACACCCTATGTACCTTCTGGATCAGGCATAGGGCTGTCAATATTTGAAACATTCTTCATAGTTGTTCCTTTGAACAGCAGTTTGATTTGCAGCTAGTTAGCAGGTGATAATCTTTATTTCTATGCCACAGAAATGTTTATTTCTATGCCATAGAAACCTTTGAGGCCCCTCCCTGAAGTGCAAACCCCAGGATTCCATAGGATGTTGAAAATGGAATAAAAGCACTATAACAGTCTAGTGCAGAAATGGCCAAGGTAAGTCATGGTAAGGTATGGAGGCAGACTGAGCTGGGACAAGTGTTAACAGATGTTAAATTCCATATGCTCTCTACCTTATACTTAAGCATCACGTTCTAACAGTGCCATGGAAAGACTACTAGAATGCTAATGAATCCAGGGTAGTAACTTGGACTTTTAAAGAACGGTCTTTAAAACCACAAACTAAGGATTGTACTCCTATATTCCATGGATAGCAAGTGTGGATTGCAGCTTGCACATGGCCATCCTGAACTCCCTGTGCCACCTATTTTTCTTCCCAATGGCATTCCCTACAGAAACTTCAGTAGCCCTCTGAGGCCCTGATGAAAATGCCTCCCCAACATAAACATTTAGAAATTGACTGTCCCATTGAAGCTCCACTAAATTCCATTTGACTTACCTCCAAAAAAAAAAGGAAGGACGGATGGAAGGAAGAATATATCATCAAAAAGACATAGATTTGCATAATATTTGCATGCAGTGATTTATGCAAGTAGATGCACATTTGGATTTTATGAGAAATAAATCACAAAACAGTAAGAAGGCCTGTGGCAAGATGGATCTATGTGTTACCCTGTTTACTGGGGGTCCCGTGAGGGATACCAAAATGTGCTCAACTATAGGTGGGGAAAATTAGCTCAGAGCACCGCTTAGTGTTACGAGAGGCAGGGTACCGTATTTTCCGGCGTATAAGACGACTGGGCGTATAAGACGACCCCCAACTTTTCCAGTTAAAATTTAGAGTTTGGGATATACTCACCGTATAAGACTACCCCTCTTCCAACGCACACCAAATAAAAAATAAAAAAATCAGATTTGATTTCAATATGGTAATTTTAATTCAAATGCTTATGACATGCAGGTTCTTAGCAGGAAAACTGTCAGTTATAAACATAAGGCTGTTTGTCATCAAACATGTAAACATAAAACAGTGCAAGTGGATTAAACTTTTCCTAATTCACTCTAAAGTTGAAAGGAAGGATAAGACAATAAACAAGGGCGGGCCAGATGGGTGAAAGAGGTGTGTTTTTCTGGGCACGGCGCTGCTCTATGGCCTTTTTTGCAGCGCTGGCTCCACCCCCTGTCCTCCTCCTCCTCCTCCTCCTTCCCGGCGGTCCTCTGCCTAGCAACAGGAGCAACTCTGGCCAGCCTCCCTCCCTCCACAGCCGCTGATAGGCTGGCCCGATCCAGGAAACTCGGATGCCCCAGTCACCGTGAATGATGTGTGAGCCTTCGCCAGCACCTCGTTGTCTGGAGGGAGGGAAAGTGGAGCCGGCGCCTTGGAATGCCTCTTGGTGGGATTTAAAATATGTGTGTGTGTGTGTGTGTGTGTGTGTGTGTATATTATTGCGCATCTGTCATTAGGAATTCCTAAAATGAGCACATGGCAGCACAAGCCACTACTCTATGCCTGTCTCTGGGTGGTAGACCCCCAAAGGTCTGGGGAAAAACAAGCAGATCTTACAAAGCCTGACGTCTCTCCATCTCCTTTAGGCAATGTTAACCAACAATCATTACCCTTCCGGCTACAGAGAGAGGTATTAAGTAAATGCAAATAGCTAGAAAGGTCAGACTTTCCAAACCAGCTGTGTTCCAGCTGAAACTCTACACGTTTATCTTACAAGAGCCCAGCGAAGGAGGAAGCGGCGGAGGAGCCAGAAAGGCCGCCCAGCTCCCATTCTTGGGGGGGGGTGCCGCTGAGAGCTCCTCCTCTCCTCCTCCCTCGCCGCCGTTGCTCTGGAGGAGCCAGCAGCCAAGCACCGGGCTTGCATCCTTGCGAAAGGGGCAGCCTTGCCAGCCCCACTGGACTTTTGAGCAAACTTGAGCCGCTCCCTCCCCCCTTTTAATATCCCTCCTCCTCCTCCTTTCCTGGGGCAGCGCTGGGAGGGAGCAGCAGCAGCGGCACCCTAGCCGAGCGAGCGAGCGAGCGAGTGAGCGAAGTTTCAGCGAGGCAGGCGCAGCGCGATGCCCCCTTTCCCTCCCTCCCCCGGGCCCCCCATCCTCCTCCGCCGGTGAGGGAGGGAGGGAGCGAGCGAGAGAGCGGCATCCCCCCACCCCTTGCCCTCCTCAGTTCTCGCCCGCTTTCCTCTCGTTGGCCTCCTCTGCTTCCGCCGGGGCTGGGAAGGAAACAAAATGCCTGCCTGAGCCACCGCAGCTGCTTCCACCAAGGTAAGTGGAGGAGGAGGAGAGGGAAGGGGGCAGTGCCCCGCGCCCGGCTCTTTGGGGCTGGGGGGGCTGAGGGGCGAGTGCCCGGAGGGGAGGAGGGTGGGGGAGGCTGGCACCGGCCCTCTCCCCCATGCGCCCCGCTGGCCCGGAGGAAGCCCTCCTTCCCCCTCTCTGTCAACTTGGCTGGACTCTTCCCCACTTCCGCCCTCCCTCCCTCGCGCGCGCACAGTGGCGGCGGTGCTGGTGTATCCATATCGCGCCCCCAGCTTCTGCAGCACTCCCTGGCCTGGGAGCTGTAGACGGAGCTGGGAGCGGAAGCGGGGAGGCAGCGCGACCGGCGCTCGTGTGAGGGGGAAGAGCGGCTAGAGCAACAAGCCTCTCCCGAAACGCCACCGCTCCCCCGGCGCCACATACGGCGGGGATGCGGCCGTGGCCATTTTTGAGCTCCCCCCACCGTATGCGGTGACCGCAAAGACGACACCTGGCGTATAAGACGACCCCCGACTTTTGAGAAGATTTTCCTGGGTTAAAAAGTTGTCTTATACGCCGGAAAATACGGTAACTTAGCAAGATCTTGTAACCAAGTGTTTACAGGGTCAGGCCAAGTCAAGGAGCAGACCGGTTTGAAAGCAATGAATGATCTTTATTAAATACAGGCACACAATGTAAGCAACACACACACACACACACACACAGATAACTAGGGAAAATAAAGGTGTGAGTAAGATAGCGGGATTTTCAGAGGGATAGTTGGTTTGGGTGATACGACACCTGTTCCTGAAGCCTGGAAGAAGATGGAGAGCGATGCTGGGGTTCGGTGTATCTCAGCACATGGAGCTGAGGGGAAGCTCGCCAAGCAATGCGGCAGCAAGGTGGTTGGAATTTGGGAGCGATCCGAGGAAGGTCTCGGAATCTGGGGTTTTTATAGGGAGAAGTGTGACTGCAGGCTACGCCTTTCTCGGGGACAACAATGAGTTTTGGGTGCGAGACAATGTCTCCGAAAGGTCACAATTTAGCACGATTGAGTTAAGTCCGAATTGACAAAGAGGTAGACTGTATGCAAATGCTCAGTGCTTGGCATTTGAGCTTCTAGCTTGCCGAGTTACCTGCTCAGGGCAGGGAGTCTTTTGTAAACAGCACACATACATGATGAGGGTGTTTGCCGGGGAGGTCCCTGAAGCTGCGATCTGTCTATTTCTGGCATGCCTGTATTGTTTGAGAATATTGCAGTGTTAAGTGCCGAGCCTAGTTTCGTGCTTGTCCGGAGGCCTCACAAACATGTGGAGAGGGGTGGTAGCATAAGGCCCAATTATTGATATCAAAGTGATATCTAGTGCTATCGCCAGGCAGGCCTAAACTGCAGTAACATATGTGCCTATTTATCTGCTATACAGGTGTTGATGAGCAATTTCAGGCTTCCTATTGATGTTTATTTTTAAAGTGGACTAGGACTGGACCCAAAGAAAGGATGCGTTCAAATAGAGCAGTGTGCTCTAACAGTACTTCAAACAGAGGATTTTTTTTTTTGTAAATTAGAACACATGGCTACTGTTCTCACCAAATAAGGGAAACTATAGACTGAAAGTAAAATGAGATGTGTTTTATACAACACTTTAAGAACCAGAGATCCCATCATGCTTTCTTCTGTTCTAGGATCAGGTACTGTTATATACAATATTAATCTTCTACCAGCTATGCTCATTTAAATGAGCCTTGTAAATCTAGTTACACAAAAGCCACTCTTACTAGATGCTCTTATTCATCTATTTAGAACAAATATATAATGTGTGTAAAATTGCAGATTTGCCTCAATTTATTCTGAAGGCAAGGTCATTATGTTAAAAGATTAAACAATAGTGACAGCGCCTGGATTCTGCAGTTTGTAACCGCGACATTATAAAAGGGTTACAATAATGTAAATAGTTGTTTTCATCAAACCATCAACATGGGTTTTAGCCCTAGTTGTTAAGGAAGAAATTGAAGCTCAATATATAGGCAAATATTCTGAAGGGGAAAATGTGCTATTTTTAGCTTCCCCCTATTATAAGCATCAGCACCTGTGCATTTTACAGTAACACATAGGGACAGGTGGTCTCTTGGAGCCATATGCACTGTGGAGGAAGCTGTGTTTATGTATAAAACATGACTTCATCTATTCTGTTGGAAAACAGGATGCTTCATGGTCAAAAGCATTCAAGGATGATGACATAAAAAGGGAAAAATATTCATTAGAACTAAACTCTAACAGCAATTTGCCTGGCAAAATAAAAGTCCTCCTGAAATGGTGACCCTATTTAGAGATGGAATCCAATGCATCCTATAACGATAATCAAAAGTGGCTAAGTTAATGAGATGACCAAATTGTGGACCAATCTGTGAATGTTTTCTTTTATGTTTTTAATCAGTCAAGAGCTGTCATGAGAAGATTTCCACTGCTTACATACCAACATAAAATGTGATAACTGCACATTTGATGGATTTTAGAATAGAAGTTTAAATTCTACCAGCATACAACATTTTTGCTTTCATTTTGACCAGTTGTCTAGCTGGGGTTTATAATTTTTCAGTGTTAAAAACACATAATCCTTCTTCTACCAAATAATTGTACCTAATCTTCCACAAAACTCCACAAAACTCGGATTAGGTACTGTTACCCAGCTGTAAATGAGTTTTGTAGGAAAAATTCTTTGGTTGGCTTTGACTGGCTGAGAAATTAAGGAAGAAAATAATATCTGTTTAGCTTCTCTTAAAATAATTTTCAAAAAAATAGCCTTTTGAAGATTGATGGACCAAATCTGTGCTTTAACAGATCAAAAAGTTGGATAGCATAGATTTTAATTGGAACAAAATGCACATTATGAACATTTTAAATGAAGCAAAATGTATGTTGTGATATACAACATTAATGTCACTGTAAATTTTTCCTCCAGTACCCTTTTACCATTTCTTCAACAGGCACAAAACTACATGTTCAGCGATTTTCTGTATGTTAATGCAAACCAATTTTCTTTATATTTTCTTGCTTCTTGCCTTCCAAATGAACCATATGGTTGCAAAAGTCTTTGTGTAATAATCATCAGTCTTTTTATGCACAACTACAAAATCAAAATGTAAGCAATGTTAATTTCATGCTCTGAAGGAAATCAAATGACAGAATTCTCTACTCCCTTAATAATTACCTTCCTGTCTGCAAATGTTTGGTTCCTAGTACTTTGAATTAAAATCTTTGTTAATTCTATGGAAGTTTCTGTTCTCCTTTCCAATGTGATATATTCCACATGTCTCATGTCTGAGGTTACAGTATATCTTTTTAACATTGGGAACTAGGCTTATTTCCCACTTTTTTGTGCTAAATGAAAAGCAAATTAGCAAAATTAAAACGGGAAATACAGTAGTCACACAATAAAATCACAGTATCAACAGAAACCAGAACCAATGTAAATACAGAACAGCAGTCATGTGCAATTAAAAGTCTGCTGGAACAAAACATTCTTAGTTGCATCCTCACTTGTGAGCAGAAATTGAATTTCTGGAGACAAGGTTCTATAAATTGTACTAGTGACAATACGTATTGGTGGAGGAGCAGTGATTTATTTTGTTTTAATACATACCATTTGTATATTTAAAACAAGGTGATATTATACTGCCATAGACAGAATTTAAGAAGCATAATATGCTCTTCTTTTTCCTTTCAAATAGTCTACAACATGCTATATAGGCATGAGAAACATGAATCTAGAGTTAGACTTATTTTTGTTGCAATTCCAAACCTGTAATTTCCAGTTATATCAATTTGACTTTTATTTCCTACAGTTAAGTGCATTTGGAACTTTTAAAAATGGAGTTAAAACTGAACCGTGCAAATATGTGAAAAAACGTTTCAGAGCATTCTCAGAGCAAAATCTGATATTTGTTAGGTCAGCACATTAAAGTACATACTCACTAAAAAGATAAATCAGTGTGTAGTCTATTTAACTGGTATAGCTTTTTGCCTTCCATTAACGTGGGTTGTAGACTTGTGAGGGTATTTAATCATCTCTGCTCTGTGGGGGTGCTAACCCTCTCAACACTTCAAAATGTTGCAATATCTAGGACATTTTTGTGCCAACATTTTTTGCGGGGGAGGTTAGGGCTACTGTACCTTTAACATCTGTATGCCAGGCAGAAATTCGGTCTATAACATTATGGATCAGGGTAGGCATTTTTTTTTAAGTTAAAGGCTACCATAATGCTGTCTGTGGAATCCTGGTGTGGGGGGAGCACATTGATTGATGGGGCAATGATGTGCAGGGCAGGGACACCTGCATCTACCCTGTTTCACACTGCCAAACACTTGCCTGTGGGGATCTCTGGGAGGGACTAGTTTAAAGCCCCACCACCACAATATTCTTCATCTAGATCTCTGCCCCTAACTCACTACCAGTCAGAACAGTGATCTGTTCTTCACTGCTCAGCTGATGGCTGGGTGGCTAAGTAGCAAAGAAAAGGTGGTTTCATGGGCCATATGGATGGTGGCCACGTTTCATGTTGGCCACAATGTGCCCACTATGCTATAGGCACTCAGCTGAGGTTTATGGGAATCAAAGAGATTTCTTCTGACTCAAATCTCTTCTGAACAAATTTTGCCAAGGAAAACCCTATCACAAGATACATACAGGATCACGCTTTCCACAGCTGTTATTTTCCTGACATTGTTACCCTGGCTTCTGGGGGTCCTGTGGGGGACACCTTGTTTTGCTCCAAGTTATAAAGGTTGGGGAAATTAGTAGAGCACTGGCGTTTGCAAAATGAGGGGTAGGGAAACCCAGCAGGATCTTTTACCCAACTTTACGGGGTCAGGCCAAGCAAAAAGCCAGACAAATGTACCAAATAAATCAATTTTATTAAATGAATATAGTATCACGCACCAACGCACTCACTCACTCACACACACAAGGCCTATTGAGAAGGAAAAGAAGTGAAAAATGGATAGGGGATATAGCAAAGGGAATATAGAGGCGGTGATACTGTACCTATCCTGAAGTCTTTGGTCCACGAAGCGGTGAGAAGAATGGAGCTCAGCGAAGGCTGAGGGGATCACTCAACTAACTAGAGTGCCAATCTGCTAGTGTGGCGGGGAGTTCTCCGAAGAGACCCTCAAAAACTAGGACTACTTATAGGGCAGAACGTACCTCGAGGGCAGGCCCTCTGCCGGGAAGAACAATGGCCAAAACAAAGGAATGGCATAGAATCATAGAATCATAGAAATGTAGAGTTGGAAGAGACCACAAGGGCCATCCAGCCCAACCCCCTGCCATGCAGGAAAACCCTCAAAGCCCTCCTGACAAGTGGCCATCCAGCCTCTGCTTAAAAACTTCCAAAGAAGGAGACTCCACCACACTCCATGGCAGCACATTCCACTGCTGGACAGCCCTGACTGTCAGGAAATTCCTCCTGAGGTTCAAGTGGAATGTCCTTTCCTGCAGCTTGTATCCATTGTCCTGGTCTCAAGAGCAGGGGAAAACAAGCCCACTCCCTCCTCGACATGACACCCCTTCAAATATTTAAACATGGCTATCATGTCCCCTCTCAACCTTCTCTTCTGCAGACTAAACATACCCAGCTCTCTAAGTCTGTCCTCATAGGGCATGGCTTCCAGGCCCCTCACCATTTTGGTTGCCCTCCTCTGGACCTGCTCCAGCTTATCCATATCCTTCTTGAATTGGGGTGCCCAGAACTGGACACAGTATTCCAGATGAGTTCTAACCAAAGCAGAATAAAGTGGTACCAATACCTCCCTCGATCTAGACACCATACTCCTATTGATGCAACCAAGAATTGCGTTGGCTTTCTTGGCTGCCGCATCACACTGCTGACTCATGTTCAGCTTGTGGTCTATTAAGACTCCTAGATCCCTTTCACACATACTGTTAGCCAGCCACGTGTCCCCCATCCTATATTTCTGCATACCATTTTTTCTGCCCAAGTGTAGGACCTTACATTTCTCTCTGTTGAAATTCATTTTGTTAGCCTTGGCCCAGCTCTCCAATCTGTCCAGGTCATTTTGAATTTTGATCCTGGCATACAGTGGTATACAATGGCAAGGGGGTTGCAGTATTGTTTCAAGTAGGGTTGCAGTCAAGGTTTAGGATTTTTCCAGAGTCAAAGTTGCTCAATCTGGAGAAAACACGCTAATCCTCTCAAGTTGGCTATTCTTGGCTGAGGACCCTTTGTTTATGTGGATGTGTACAGCCTGAGGTCTTCTTGGGCTACATGACTGGGGATTTTCCTGGCCTGACCTAGTTTCAGTTGTTTGACCTCTTTGCCTATGTGCCACCCGGGCAACCTCTCTGGCATGGTGGGCATATCTGATATCAAATTTATAGTCCCCGGGATAGGGTATGCCAGTGGGGCAACAGCATGGACATGCAATAACGGAAAAGTTCAAAGTACAGTTCTGCAGGTTACATTCTGTCTAGACCTTGTTTATTCTAGTGTGTTACCTGACATATTGGGATTGGCCCTATCAGATGATTGATATCATTAAAATAAGATGTGGGGATTAAGAAAACTGAGCAACTGGGTTGCCAATTTGACTATAGAGCAGAAATACTCCGGCCCACTGCTGCACTTGCATTCAACAGAGAAATGATATGCAGATGTCATCAGCTCAAGTGTTTTGTGGTATAGAATAAATATTGTCATCGGGCAGTTGCTGAAGATCCAGCCTTTGTCAAAGTGACAGTAACTGGGATTGGTTCAAAATTTAGCAATCTTGTTTCTGCTGGAGGAAAGTGTCAGCAGCCCTAGTGACAACCACAATTTGTTTAGATTCCTTGTGAAAAAATGCTGAACAGGAAGGGTATTTTCACATGAAACAAAAAATAAAACAATTTCCACACTTTGAAATGTGCTTGAATGGAAAGAACCATATCTTATCACCTTTCAATGCCCCACTGACTTCAAGCTGTAACTTGTGATATGGGACTCACATAATTTTTTAAAATTATGTGGCTTCTTTCCATTCTTACTTTGCATTATCTCCCTTATCTTTTAGCTTTTCCATTCAGTTCTTTTCTGTCTCCGAAAGATTATCACCACGAAGCCAGTGCTGTTATGCACTCTACTAAATTCTTGATATAGTTGTAGCTACCCATTAGGTTGAAGATTAAAGAGTTAAAATGTACATTTGACTCCTGCTTTCTTACTTCTGCTTTCTTTTCCATGTCAACCACCATAGTCACCAATTTTTTTGATTTTGTATTTGAATATTCATTTTTCTTTACTGTTGGAGACCCTGAGAATTAGTATAAAAATGCCACATACAGCCTGTGCTAAAATAATACCACACACACCTAACTTGAGGAACTTAGCCCGTTAAACTTAGTACAACTTACTTCCGTATACTAGTTAGGCTGCAAGTTTCACATGCAAAAACACCCAAAGATTGCAGAATGTGAGCTTGTGTTGTATACCCTCTCTGATGGTGTTAACCTTAGGAAGCTGCTTGCAACCCTTTTAAAAGTTTAATTTTTTTTCACCTTAAAAAGTCAATCGTATTTAGTATGTTACCAGTTTTAGGGAATTAAAGTCCATTTCATTTGAGGCATGGTTGACCCCCTGTTGGAAGGCACATACACAACTGCCGGCTGGAAATAGCATTTAAAGCACCTGGCTCTGGGCGTTAGTTGTCACTTTTAAAAGCCGCTATGCATATTGTGAACCCTTTCGGCAAAGCAGGTGTGGAAAGCTGATTGACCGTTCGGACTAAAACCCTAAACGTATTCACCGCCCCACCGACGAGGGAGCCATCAGCCTGGACCTCAAGAATGCTTAACACGCCGTGATACATTTTATAGCTTTTAGCGCATCTTGCACCTAAAACTTTGGGCTGTTTCGACCGTAACAGAACCAAAGGCCTCGCCCTCAGAAAATTCCGGAAAAAAAAGGCGCGCCCAACACCGTCGCCTAGACAACCAGGAGGGGGGCGAAACTCCCCTGAGGCGCCCGCCCCGGAGGAAAGAGAGGCGTAGCGAAGCAGGGCACGCGGAGGGGCGGGGCGGCCCTGGTGATGCCATCGCGCTGCGTCGGACGGAAAGCGGAAGGCGGGACTGACAGCCGAGGGAGGGGCGGAGTCAAGGGGGTCGGGGCCTGGCCGCGGTTGAGTTTGCGAGGCGGGGAAGGGGAGCGCTTCTTCGTCGCCTGGCCGCGGCTTCTGCCGCCTCTCCGCCTTGCTTTCCCTCCATCTGGAATCACCGAGGGGCGCCAGGCGCGGCCTGCCCATCTTGAGACCCCGACCTCCGGCCTGCGCAGCCCTTCAGGTGAGCCTCCGACGGGAGGAAATTCCCCATCCCTCCCGAAAAGACAAACAGCCCGGAGGGTCCGCCGAACGCGGACGCCATTCCGGCCGCCCCATCCTGCCGGCGTTCGCGGGTTTCCTCCATCCTCTGGACTGGAGGTCCCGTCGGGAAGTCGCTTCCCAAGCTCCTACGTGTGTGGCAGTCGTGCCGCGATGAGGAATGGGCGCTCTGCGAATGGACAGAGGCGCTCTCGTTTCTGTTCGAGGAACTGAGCTACAGCATGGAAGATGAGCTTCCTATACCTTGCTGCCCTGTTAAAGCCTGGCTGGAGACAAGCCCCCAGCACCCTCTTTTGGTGTTCGCAAATGTAGCCTAGGGCAAAGCTTCTCTGGGCTTTTCCCTTCCCTATTTCTGCCCCTCCCTTTTCAGAGTGATTATTTTAATGTGTTAAGAAGTTGGCCGTCAAGTGTGTCGCTTCTTAAAAGCTGTCGGCAACGACGCCTCGGGATGTCACGTTCTTGCTCCATTTAATCTTGTCTCTGATTCGTCTTGAGCCACAAATTTGCTGCCTGGGTCCCACCCACTCCCCTTGTAGGTGACATATTTTTATGTCTGGTCTCTAATACTTTGATGAGAAATAAGTAGCTAATCTAAACCAAAGAGATAGAGGTGTGAATCAGTGTGTCCCCTAAGTGCTAGAGACCTGCTTGTTAGCAGTGAAGGCAGTATTAGAGCATCTTTTACGTGTTGGTGACATCTGCCTTTTTGTATAATGTTACTGAGATATTCTTTTTGTCTGCATTTTCTGTAAATGTAAGGTTAGTGGAACTGAAGAAGAGGTGTTCTACAGAGTAGGTTGGGTGTTCTTTATTTCAGTACTGCCTCCCTTCAGTTGTATTAAAACATTTGAAACCTGGGATTGTTTCATCGTGGTGGGTCATGTGAAGGTGCTCATCTGACTTAAGATGCAGCTCAGCATAAGATGCAATTTTGTCTAGAAGACAAAGTCCTCTTGCTTTCTAAGAGAGAAACTGGGTGACATACATTGATGCAAAACCTCTTAACGGAGCTGGTAACAGCCTTCCACACACTACGTTGTAGAAACCTCGCTTAAGCCAATCATCTGTTCTTGCTGTAAAAAAACAAATGCTTTCAGTTACAGCCAAGGCCTACTGTGTTTGCTTGAAAGGTCTGTGAGACCTTTCTACCTTCTAAGTGCCCTTAGAACTGTAGCCTTAATTGTCCATAACTTCCTTTCTAATAAGTCATCTGTGAAATATATGATCAATCTTTTGCTAATGAGAATGTTTTAGCCTCTAATAGAGCTTTGTAGCTGTTCTATTTGGAAAACACTATCTTGACAACAGCAAATGGATAACTCTGCATTTTCTTTGTCATTATAACTGTGGTGTGGTATAATTATAACAAAACTGGCCAAGTCTCCTTTGTTGTGGGAAGTGGTGGCAGCTAGTGACTCCCATGTTAATGGGAAAATGAATCCACCCCTGATTTTAAAAAGCTTTTCTACAGCACTGAACTCTATCCTCAAAATAGGTTCAGCACCTTGGATAGTTCCTTTAAAGTCTGGACTAAAACCTGCAGTGAATTAACCTTCCCATTGACCTGGGAGCCACCGGCTATAGTTGGTAGAGGGGAAATACTTTACAGCTTATGTTCCCATAATTCTATGTGCCTTGAAGTAGATAGTGGTAAATAAATCAAGGGAGCAAATTCAGTACTATTTGTTAGCATTTATTTTATGTGTCAATGATATTTTTATCTTAAAAGGTGCTTGAGCAGGAGTTGTAGCAGTATGGCAGGTGCAGATGAATGTATTGTAGGATATTTAAAAGATAACTGAAAATGGACTGAGACAATGGGAGTATCTTTTAGACCAATTTAATTAACATAATATACATTAGCTGGAATAGAAACAATAATTGCCTTCAGACATTGGTAATCATGTTATCATTTACAAAACAACTGTTGCTGGTAAAAGAAACATTCTGGTATTATTTATTACGCTGTGAGTGTATTAATTGGCTCACTTGGTGGCAGGATGATTACTTATAACTCAAGTGTACCTGAAAGGGGGGAAGCCTTTTCATGAGTATTATTTTCTTGTTTATCTTGCATACTTTAAAATAAATGCTTTGTGAATGATCAGTGTGAATAATGTCATTGTCACTGTCAGTAGTTTGTGCTTATAATTTCTCTTTGACTCCACAGTCTTAAGTCTCTGGTCCCCAGCCATACATGCTGTGTATATGCTTGAAATTAATGGGTAACTTGTTGTGCATCTGATGAAGTGTAGTCCAAGAAAGCTTATATTATACTCAGTTGCTCAGGTCTTCAAGGACTTTTTGTTTTTATTTTTGTTTTATTAAAAAAGGAATGCCACTTGTGGAGGGAATTCTAACATCAGAGGCTCTAAAAAATTCCAGCGTCCCAACACATTTGCATCAGCACAGGAGGAAAAGCATTTCTTTCTCCCTCTTTGTTTTCTTAATGCTGAGAAGGTACTGAAGAAAGAGCTTTTGGTAGATTGACTAGTGATGTTAGATCTCAGAGCAGACAGACGGACAGAGTGGTCAACAGACATATTAATTAAACTCCTGTATGGCAGTATGACCTTTGTTCCCCACTTCATATTGATCTGTCCTTGCGTAAGTCTAGGCATGCATGCAGAGCTATTGTACCAGGTGGGGGCTTTCTCACTAACATCTCTGGAAAAGATCACTTTACTTGTTCATTGCTATTAAGTGCACAAGAGTAATCTAATCTAAACGAACAGAAAGATTTTTCCGGATTAGGCATTATTTAAGAAAAAGAAGAAAGTCTCTCGTCTCCAACATGAGGACAAATGGATTACCACAACGACTTACATATTTGTTAAAAGATCATCTGACCCAAAGCATAGCCATCTGGTCAAAGTTTACAGGCCACAGTCTTCAGCCTGTTGTAGTTGTTGATCTTCCTTTGGAGTTTAGTTGGTAGATCAGCAATAGATCAAAGGATACAAGAAAGCGTTTCCAGTCTCTTGAATTTAACATGTATTACCCAAACCAAATTTCCTTTGGAGTGATTCATTAAATGCATTTTGTATTTGGGACAAATTATGTAGGACCTCCCCTACTCTCCTTATGATGATTCTCCCTCTGCCTTGTAGTTTGTACTTTGACTTGAGTCATCTGGAACTATTCATCCTAGAAACAATCAGCTGCTGTTGCTAAGTCACTGTGATCTCCAGGTATGCAAGTAGATATGAATGGCTGAAGAATGAATTGCTGGTTCAGTATGAAGACTGACAGTTGGTTATCTTCTGTTCTCATTGCTCTTTCTAGTAGTAGATTAAGTACTGTAAATTTTACTGTAAATTTTTATGTTCATTTTGAAATTCTCATAGTTGTTAGACTTTTTTTTCTTTTTAGATTGACATTATACACTTGGTGCAGTAAAGTTTACATGTAATTCTGTTGAAGAGTCCTACATTTTCCTCTTTGTCCCATGGGCTGTAGGGTATTTTTTTTTCCAGTTCTGGTCAATGATTTTGTTCCTCCAGAACTAAGACTTGATTCCTAAGGAAAGCGAGGTAGCAGATGCCTTGCAGTTAAACAGTTGTAAAATGCTCATTTCTTGCTGTGGGTTGGGGTGTTACAGTGAGGAACTCCATGGCTTTCTGATCAAAAAGAGTTTATTATAAAGCGTCACAACTTGCTGTGTTAGCTCTACTGGTAACCGTTCTGTAGCTAATGATAATACATTGAAATGAGTTGGAGATGAAATTAAAGACAGAAGCGCTTCAGAGTAAATGTTGATATCATTGCTTTCTGGCAACTTCCAGCCTTGTGCTTGAGCCTTCTGTATGAACTGTCAATGGCTTAGATGATGGTTTCATTTTTGTAGGGGATTCGTTTGAAGGACTTTGGGTTGAACAACATTTTCATTATGCAGTTCAAAGCAGTTTTGTTGGCAAATTATATGGTGTCCACATACAGTTCTGACTGTGGATTTTGTTGTTAATTGTGGTTGAGTTGACTTCAACTTATGGTGACTCTGTAAATGAGAGATCTTCAAGCCACCCTGTAATCAACAGTTTTACTCAGGTCTTGCAGACTCAGGGTTATGGCTTTTTTGTTTGAGTCTACCCTTTTGTAATGTGGTCTTTCTCTTTCCCTACTGCTTTCTACCTTACCAAGCATTGTCTTTTCTAGTGAGTTATGTCTTCTCAGAATATATCCAAAGTACAACACTCTCAGTTTAGTCATCTTGTCTTCTCGAGAGAATTCAGGCTTGATTTGCTCTAGGACCCATTTGTCTTATTAGCACTTCATGGTGTCTGTAGAACTGTTCTTCAGCACTAAATTTCAAATGAGTTGATTTCTTCCTATCATCTTTCTTCACTGTCCAGTTTTCACAATGACATAAAGAAATTGGAAAAACAGTGGCATGGGTGATCCTAAATTTTGTATTCAGTGATATATCTTGACACTCCAGGATCTTGTCTAGAGCCTTCATAGCTTCAAAGTATGCTTCCGTTATGATTGACTGAGCCAAGGTATAAAAAATCTTGAACTGTTTCAATGTCTTTATCATCTATTTTAAGGGTATATAAATAATCTGTGGTCCTTATTTTTGTTTTCTTAATGTTCAACTGAAAACCTGCCTTTGCATTTTCTTCAGTAAGCATTCCATTTCTTAGCTATTTTCTGTTAGTAGTATGGTGTCATCTGCATATCTTAAATTGTTGTTCCTTCCTCCAGTTTTCATGCCGCTTTCCTCTGAGTCTAATCCCGGTTTACATGTATGTTCATTATAAAAAGTTATACAGACAGAGTAATAAATGCAGCTTTGCCTGACACCCTTGCTAATCAGAAGCCATTATGTTTCTCTGTATTCTGTCTTGACAGTAGCCTCTTGTCCTGACTCAGGTTGTGCATCTGGACAGTCAAAGGTTGTGGCACACTCATTTCTTTAAAAGCAAGCCAGTATTTTTCGTAATCTGAACACAATCAAAGGCTTTGTTATAATATATAAAGCATGGGGTAATTTTCTCCTAAAATTCTCTGGTACACTCCATTTTCCAACTTACGTTTGCAATATGATCCCTAGTGCCTCTTCCTTTCCTGAATCCAGTTTGAACATCTGGCATTTCTCACTATATATGGTTAAAGTCTTTGTTGTAGAATTTTGAGCATCACTTTGCTTGCATCGGAAATTAATGCAATGTTCTTGTGCAGTCCTTCATGAAGATTGGAATGTATATTGAGCATTTCAGATCTGTGGGCCATTGCTTTGTTTTCCATATTTGTTGATGATTTTACTTAGAACTGAAGTAGATTCTGTCTCTGTAGCTTGAAGCAGCTGTATTGGTATACCCTCTGTTCCTGTTGATTTATTTCTCTCAAGTGCCCTGAGTTCACCTTCCCTTTCACTTTCTACAATTGCAGGTTCATCTTCAAATGGCTTTTCCTGGAATGAATCTGTCATCCCTTCATCTCTTTTATATAATTCTTCTGTACTGTTTCTTCTGGAAGGGGTCTCTTGTTCTCCCTTTTTTGTTGGCATTTTCTATTTACATGTATTTATTACTATAGTAGTTCTCCTTTGTAGAACTTGCTGAACAGTTGCATTCAGGGTTCTGACCCAGTCTCTGTAACCTTTTGCTTGTACTTCTCATTAGTCCTTAACTGCTTGAAGGGATCATCCAGGAAAGTGTCTCCTTCTTTTTTGCTGCACATAGTGCCTTGTTGTTGTTACAAAGAATAGCTAAGTATGTTTGCTGTTATGCAGTTACAACCACAGTGGTGATTGAATGGGTCTTCAAGTGAAGAATAATCCCAAATTCGCTCAGACAGCTCTGGAGTCTTGTGGAATATTTCCCTTCAACTTAAGAAAACAAGCATTGGCACTATACATCATGTTTATTTGGGCTATTTCAAGGAAATATCCATCATGTCTTTTTAAGACAGTCTAATGGCATAGTTTGAGTGTTGGACTGCAAACCTGGAGACCAAGTTTGATTCCTTGCTCAGCCATGGAAACCCAGTGGGTGATCTTGGTCACATCACATGCTCTCAGCCCCAGAAAACTCCATGATAGGTTTACCTTAGGGTCTCCATAAATCGGAAGCTACTTGAAGGCACACAACAACAACAATAGCAATTTAATTTTCCTTTTTGTAAGCAGTGTGCTAGGGGTGGCCAAGTCAGAAAAAGACTCTATTTTCTACACAACTTTCTGAATTGGTCTAGAGAGTCAATATACAAAGGGCTGTTTTTTAGATTATAACAACAGACACAGAATTTTAAAACCATCTAAGAGGCACATAAACTTGGTCGGTTTTTGTTTTCCCTACAATGTAGATGTTTAGCCTTATAACTGTTTTATGTTATTTTTTTCTCCAGCACACGTATGCATTGGAAGCAGAACCAGTGGAGTGGCTATGATAGTCTACGTTCTGTTTAAGAGCATCTTTAAAGAAAATTTAGAATAGTGCTTTGAAAATAATTTTATATATTGGAAGCTGGATTTGGATTGGGTACCAAACTGTTCTAGGTACTGTCTCACCAATAAGTGGCTAAAGTTGCAGTGGTCCAAATGGGATGTAATCAAGGCATGTGTGATCATAATCATATTTGACTTCTCAAAGAATGGGCACAGCTGGTGTGTTAGTTTTAACTGTGTAAATGCATTCCTGGCCACAGCCAAAACCTGGGCATCCAGGCTCAGATCTGAGTCCAGGTGCACACCCAAGCTGCAAGCCTGAGGTTTTGTGGGAAAGTGTAGCCTGATTCAGGACAAGTTGAAATGCTGTCCTCTGATTGACAGGAGCATCTCTGCATTGTCTGGATTAAGTTTCAATTTGTTCACCCTCATCAAGTCCATTACTGACAGCAGATATTAGTTTAGTACAGGAACAGTTTTCTAGGAATCAGATGGAAAGGAGAGAGCTGTGCGTCATCAGCATACTGAACCTCAAAGCTCCAGATGACCTCTCACAGCTTCCTGTAAATGTTAAACAGAATGGAGGACAGAACCAAGATCTGAGGGACATCACAGGATGGTAGTCAAGGTGTCAAACAGGCATCCCCCAGCAGCACCTTCTGAGCCTGTCCTTTTAATAAGGAATCCCAGAGAGGTGTCCTAGGAGAATACCATGGTTGATGGTCTTAAAAGCCACTGAGAAGTCCAGCAGAACCAAAACAGACACCCTCCCCTCGCCCAGTTGCCTGCATAGGTCATCTACAAAGGCAGCCAAAGCTGTCTGTCCCATAGCCAGTCCTGAAGCCAGGTTGAAAGGGGTCTAGATCAGCCATTTCATCCAGAAATGCTTGGAACTGGCAATCTACCACATTTGCCAATATCTTGCCTAAAAGGGGTATACTGGAGTATGCGTGCGACGGCTCTCATCTCTCCAAGCATCCTGTCTACATTCTCAGCCTACACAATAACACAGGACAAGCAGGAGCCACAATTACATCCACTAGACCTATATCAACCACACTTTCAAAGCTGGAATGAATGTGAGTGATTTCATTTGTAAAGTGTTGTGAAAATTCACAGTGTGCTACAAAGTGGTCTGCATGCAGATCCTGTTAAGATAGAATGTAAAAGGCCTCTAACATTATTCTCATTGGCAGTTAGTTATGGTTTAGCAGCCACCCAGCACATACAGATAAACTGTGTATCTCTCATTTGACCAGAACCTGAGTAGAAAGTGCACTTCTCTGCCTCTTGCTAATCTTTTGTAAAACAATCATAATTAAACATAAACATATATGCACATTTCTGACATTTCTCTTCACAGCATTGCTGTTATTATTTTTTCCCTTGCTCCTTTCATTCTGTTGGTGGGGATTATAGTAAAGCAGGGTCTGGTGAAAAATGAGTGCAAACAACAGAGTGGGGTGATGGTGATGATGGTAGCAGCAATAAAGACTTTTACCATTTCCGCACTACACTGTTACAGTGCCATTATTCCACTTTGAACATCCTGTGAAATTCTGGGGTTTGTAGTTTACTGAGGCCAAAGAGCTCTCTGTGAGAATTCTGAATGCCCCTCCCTAAACTACAAACCCCAGGATTCCATAGGATGTTGAAAGTGGAATAATAGCACTAGAACAATTTAGTGAGGAAATGGCTTCAGTCTCCACTGCGTTGACTTGTACATCAATGTTCTGGTTAGATGTAGAGCTTACAGTGACAATATGATCAATTACCCATCAGAAATTAGATATCTACTTTTTCCTTACTGGAGAGGCTGTGGGTATCTCCTGTTGGCCTCCCTTTTTTGCAGTTTAGGGCCCTGTGCTTCTGATAAGGCTGGTATGCAAGCTTGGTCAGTGGACACCATCTAAATTTCCCCAAAGGGGCCTTTGACCCTTCATGTGGGTACCCAGAAGCAGTCTGGGGGAGCTAAGATTGCTCCTGCAACACCTTTCCCTTGTGCTTTTCTTAACTGTTCTCAGCTGCTTACTGCAGCTTTGAGAATTATGTTATGAATAAGTGGATTTATGGACTGATCATGCATCTATTACTTGCTGAGCTTAGTCAGAAAATGGAATATAGATTCTGTATATTAATTACTTGGTTTAGGTACATTAATTACTTTTCATTCTTAATCAGTAATTGGATTTTAGGCATGTTGGCTTGATCTGCCTGCATGAAATTATAAATAAATGCTTTGGCAATGGGAAGAGAAGAAAATGAATAATATGTAACAAATGGACCATTATTTTTAAGGATATAAACATAAAAATGTTCAATTAGAAGCAATGGTGCACTTGTTAAGTATGGGAGAAACCATATGCAAAGACTTTGCTGGTTATTTTACAGTTCCCTTATAGTTTTACCAGTACCATTTTGTACTTTTACTAATTGTCAGTGCCGAATAGCTAATTTAATAGTAAATTAGTTCCTTAAATACTGGTAGAACATACTAAGTGACTTTGTAGTTCAGTGATTATAATGAATTAATTTCCTTAAATACAAAATGTTAGCAGTACTGAAGACAGCTGCTTCTTATGTATGGGAGACTAATCCTGCCTTATGCCTGGGGGTGAATGGGCTCAGTGACCGTTTGTGAAATGGAGTAGTGGGGTATGGGATACAAAATAAGTCCAACAGGTGATATATTTCAGGTAGAGATCATAAAAAATAGTTTAGGATTCATTCATACGGTAAGTGGCAGTGGAATTGTAAGATTTTTGAGCCACATGTCAACCTTTGGAGGGTCCAATATCACCCTTTGGACTTCCATGATCCTTAAAAGCCCATCACACCCTCTTCCTGCAGTTTGATCCAATCCCATGTTTTTCTGCCAACCCCTTTGCCCCTTCTCTCTATCTCAAAACACTTAAAGATGCTGTGTCTTTCAAAAGCAAGAATCCCCACTGAAAAAGTCCCCCAGTCAGCCAGCCATGACACAGTATCACTTCTGTCTCCCCAAATGGCAGCCACAACAGCATGCTCTGGAGCTCTGAAGCTCCAGAATAGACTGATACGGGTTGTGTAACTCTGTAGTGTATGGAGTGTGTCTACCCCTGCCCTACACAATAACTTGATGGGCCTGCCTCTGCTTTTGGTGCTACCTCCATGTTCCTGTTACTTGCTGAAATTCCATGGTCAAGAATACTAAAAGAGAAAGGAGTTCATGATAGATGGGAGTTTCTTAAAAGTGAGATACTGAGGGCACAATTGAAAACTGTGCCAGTAAGGAGGAAAAAGGACAGATGTATAAGGAAACGGGAATTGTTGACTAAAGAACTCTCAGCTGACCTAAGTGTTAAAAGAAACATGTACAGGAAAGGGAAGAATGGTGAAACCACCATAGAGAAATTCAAGCAAATAGCCAGGATATGGAGGGAAAAGGTCAGAAAGGCTAAAGCGCAGAATGAACTCAGGCTTGCCAGAGACATTAAAAAACAATAAAAAGGGCTTTTTTTAGATATGTCTGCAGCAAAAGGAAAAACAAGGAAATGGTAGGGTCACTGCATGGAGAAGATGGCCAATTAATAACGGAGGGATGAGAGAAGGCAGAACTACTCAACGACTTCTTTGCCTCAGTTTTTCCCGAAAGGATAGAAGTACTCAACCTGGGGGATGGGGAGCAGGTGAGGAAGGGGGGAACGCAGCATAGAATAAGTAGAAAAGTAGTACAGGAATATTTGGCTAAACTAGATGAATTTAGGTCCCCAGGGCCAGATGAATTACATCCAAGGATATTAAAAGTACTGGCAGAAGTCATTTCTGAACCACTTGCAATACTCCTTGAGAAATCTTGGAGAACAAGTCCCAGAGACTGGAGGAGGGCAAATATTGTCCCCATCTTCAAGAAGGGGAAAAAAGAGGACCCAAATAATTGTCGTCTGGTCAGCCTGACATCAATACCAGGAAAGATCCTAGAGCAGATCATTAAACAGTCAGTTTGTAATTACTTAGAAAGCAATGCCGTAATCACTAAAAGTCAATGTGGATTTCTCAGAAATAAGTCGTGCCAGGCTAATCATATCACCTTTTATGATAGGGTTGCAAGCTTGATAGATGAAAGGAATGCTGTAGACATGGCATATCTTGACTTTAGTAAGGCCTTTGACAGAGTTCCCCATGACATTATTGCAAAGAAGCTAGTGAAATGAGGGCTGGACAGGGCTACTGTTAGATGGATTTGTAATTGGTTGACTGACTGAACCCAAAGGGTGCTCACCAATGGCTGCTTTTCATCCTGGAGAAAAGTGACTAGTGGAGTGCCACAGGGTTCTATCCTGGGCCCAGTGCTATTCAACATCTTCATCAATGATTTAGATGAAGAACTGGAGGGCATGCTGATCAAATTTGCAGATGACACCAAATTGGGAGGGGTTGCTAATATGCCAGAGGACAGGATCAAATTTCAAAATGACCTTGACAGATTGGAGAACTGGGCCAAAGCTAACAAAATGAATTTCAACAGAGAGAAATGTAAAGTCCTACACTTAGACAGAAGAAAATGGAATGCACAAATATAGGATGGGGGACGTGTAGCTGGATAGCAGTACATGTGAAAGGGATCTAGGAGTCTTGGTAGATCACAAGATGAACATGGTCAGCAGTGTGATGTGGCAGCCAAGAAAGCCAACGCAATTCTTGGTTGCATCCATAGGAGTATGGTGTCTAGATTGAAGGAGGTAATGGTACCACTCTATTCTGCATTGGTTAGGCCTCATTTGGAATACAGTGTCCAGTTCTGAGCACCTCAGTTCAAGAAGGATATCAACAAGCTGGAGGGTGTCTAGAGGAGAGCAACCAAAATGGTGAAGGATCTGGAAACCGTACCCTATGAGAAACAGCTTAGGGAGCTGGGTGTGTTTAGTCTGCAGAAGAGAAGGTTAAGAGGGGACATCATAGCCATGTTTAAATATTTGAAGGGATGTCATGTCGAGGAGGGAGTGGGCTTGTTTTCTGCTGCTCCAGAGACTAGGACAAGGAGTAATGGATTCAAGCTTCAGGAAAGGAGATTCCACCTGAACCTCAGGAAGAACTTCCTGACAGTCAGAGCTGTCCGGCAGTGGAATATGCTGCCTTGGAGTGTGGTGGAGTCTCCTTCTTTGGAAGTTTTTAAGCAGAGGCTGGATGACCATGTGTTGGGAATGCTTTGATGTGTGTTCCTGAATAGCAGGGGGTTGGACTGGATGGCCCTGGGGTCTCTTCCAACTCTGATTCTATGAAACTCTGTAGCTCCCAAAATATGTAAAGTGAGAACAAAAAAAGTACACTGACTCCAATAAACCCAAACATTTGTGGGATGAGTGGTGCAACACCACTTTACTGTGCAGTGTTGAAACTGCTCCACTGTCTTCTTGTCTTTTGTAATTTTAAGTGTGTAAGTCATTGGTCTTCAGTGTGAATTTGTTTCACGAAAGATGTCCTCTCAAGGCCATCACAAAATCTATTCAGTGGTGGGAGCTGATAAGCTGGCTTTTGCTGTTCATGTTTTGTGCTTGGGGCTTGTGATAATGGGGCTTTCCATTATCTAGGCTTATCAAAGGGAGATACTTCCCTCTTCAGGTAAACCAAGGGTTAATGAGATGTTGGGATTACATCAAAGGTCACAGGGTGAGAGTTGACCAACCAAAAGGAAAGGGTCAGCATCACAGGTCACAAGGTGAGAATTGACCAACCAAAAGGAAAAGAGGTGGGCATCTTGGAGATGCTTCCAGATCCTTCCAAGGAGGAAAATATAAAAACTTCTGAGAGGCCAGGTGGCCAGAGAGAGAGAGAGAGAAAGAGAGGAGGGCTGGGCCAGTCGAGCTGGCAGGCATGCCGTGTCTCCTGGACCCCCCCCCTTCTCCTTTAGACCATCTACGCCTATACCTAATTGTGAGTAACTAGAAATAAGTAGTTAGTCGCGTTAGGGATGTTGTTGTTTTGGGAATTGGCTGATCTTAAGAATGTATCTGTGCTGTTATATTTGTTTTGTAAATTCTTGTAACTAAGTGTACCTGGGAGAGGGGAGTCTCCCAAGTGTATATTGTTCACTTGCATGCTTTGATTAAATACTTCTATAAACCTCCGTTTCTCTCCATTTCCACGCCAGGTTTGGCACAAGCTACATAGGACCTCTCTCACTCGGGGGGAAGGAGGGAGGTGGAAGTTCCTTATGCTTAGAGATTGGGCAGAGTCCCTCCTGTTCTCTCCAAATATTCATAATTCAGGGGGGAGGTGGCAGCATACTTGATAGAGTTGGGGAGATTGCCAGTCGTTCCAAGCGTGGGAATCAGCTTTGGGAGGCTGGCAAGAACTCTAGTAAAACGCTGGGAGGAAATTTCCAGTCTTGCAAGGCTGGAAGTCAACTTAAGAGACTGGAAATAAACCTTCTGTGTCACAGGGCTAAGTATGATGATAGGTGGTGAGTCTAAGGACATGATAAGTGGAAAATATTCCCTGTGAGATGGCAGATGTCTAGGCTTCTGATGGGCTTTTGGCCAAGCTGTAGATGGAATGAGGGCTTTCAGGTAGTGACAGCTTGAATTTATTCTCAAAGAAATGGAATTCTCTGCTTGGTAGAAATTCATATAATGAAATATTAGCCTGAGCAGTGTCAAAGAAATTACTTGCATACAAAATTTCATCTTCATCCAAATCTAATTCACATTAATAACATAAGGACTGCAGGTCATCCTTTATCTGGGATGCTGAAAAAATGTCAGCTTGAGTAAAAGTAACAGTGAGGCAATCTCAGGAAAGATGGCTTCAGTGAGTTAACTACCGGCAAGAACAGAGGAGCCACTCAGATACAGTCATTAAAAATTACTGTGTGAGATGTGTGAACAACAAGCATTATGCATGTGTATTGTTCTGACAGTGCACATGACATTTTCTCTGTGTTTCTAACTCATTGCCTGTGAACATGCTTGCTTGCTTGCTTATTTATTTATTTATTGTTGAATTTATATGCCTGGGACTCAGATCGGTTTCCAGACCAGTCAGAAACAATAAAAACAATTAAGCAATTAAAATCAGCAATATAAAAACAGACTGAAATGATTATAAGAATATACCAAAGGGTTTTAAACAAATAGATAAAACATCCTACCAAAAATACATAGCTCTCCTGCTTACACATTAAAAGTCTGCTTGAGCAGAAATGTGTTTGCCTGCAAAAATGTAAATTTTATAGGCCTTCATATGAATCTGTTCTTTGTCCTCTAATAAACGTTTCCCATAAAGTACTTCCTGTTTGCCCAATTTGTTTCAACCATGAGGTCTAGAGCCTTCTAAAACTTATCTTTCAAGAAGGAACTTGTAGCTGTAAAACAGAAGTGTAGAACCTGAGCCTTGGAGTCAGAGTCTGGCTGTACAGACTTCCCTAGAAGTCCATGTTTCCTTCCCCATGATTTCCCATCATTTACTGGTTTCCCTGGTTTTTTTTGTTTGGGGAGAGGGAGGAATATTTTCCTTCTTGTTCTAAACAGGTGAAATGCTTCTCCTAAAGCTTAGTTGTAGCCAATAAAGCTTATAAACTCAAATGTGATGACGTTTTTGGTCCCATTCCTTTGCCTTTGGCCCTGCCCTCTGCCCTAATGCAAACCCTCAAGAACTTGGGCTGAAACAGATTCTTTTTTCTTGTTGTAAAGCATTTAAAATTATTCCAAAAAGTGGAATGTTTTCAGTTTTCTAACCAAAGACCACCCAAAAAGCATGGTCCTTCTCTTTAAGGCGGCTGCATGTGCTTTGTTCATCCGGTAAAGCTAATTGGCTCATGAATGCAAATTGAGATATAGACGTATCTTTCCAAAACTGTATTGCACACAGCATTTAGTGTAGTGAAACACTGTTGCTGATTAGCTCCCATGGGTGCTGCAGTAGTACAGTTATCATCTTCGCTAACCTGTCACTGGCTATGAGCTGAAAAAGGAGAAGGCTGTTTTCTAAAGCAGTTGATGCCACATACCAAATGAAGCAAGTAAATTGAAACAGTGCTTTGCAATTTTTTTAAAAAACATAAAATTGAAAGAGTCTCTGCAGCTGGGAGCTTCTGTGTTAAAAATAGTGAAGCTCGGAGGAAAAGAAATCCCTGCCTACTACCTTGCAAAAAGCATTTTCAAGCAGATTAGATAATCCTAGGCTAGATTGGCAGACGATCAGATGTAACAGAAGGCAGAACACTGTATAGCCTATAGTTAGATATGAGTCTTGGTGTGGGATTCTTAGCGTCTTCATTCCTCCTCTTCTTCCCAAACCTCTAGCCCTGTTGCTGACCTTGTATTTGTACATTACTCTCAAAATATCTACAGTGTATTAACAGTAATATACATTAGTTTAAAGGCTAGAAACTCTGGGTTTAGTCCTAGTGGCTGAATGAACATATGTGGCCACCAGTCTCTTAAGTCCATAATTTTGCTAACCACACTTATCCTAGACAACTGTGGGCTCCCCTATAACCTTGAAGCTGCAAGTGATTGAGTGGTTGTAGTATTTGTGTGAGGGGATAGGATGATTTTGAAAAAAATCTGTGGAGTTTGTTTTGGATACATGAGCTAAAGCAAGCCTCCCCTGCCTTACTCCAGTCTTGAGGTGGGGGAAGGCAGAAATATCATGGCTTGGCTCCATGCTTCACAGGTGTTTCTAGTGCTTACAAGAGCAGATTGGAAGCAAGCCTAGCCATCCCTTTCAGAAAGATAGATTGGGAAGCCATCTTGTGTTATTTTTCAGGGGCTATGGACCTCTGAAATGCCTTGTTGCATTTTGTTGTTGTTGTGTGGCTCTGTTGTTTCCAGTTTCTAATGACCTTAAGGTGACTATGTTGTTGTCTGCCTTCTGGTTTATGCCAACTCTAAGGTGAACCTATCATGAAGTTTTCTGCGGTTGAGAGTGTGTGATATGCCCAAGGTCATCCAGTGGGTTTCCGTGGCCGAGCAGGGAATCGAACAGTGGTCTCCCAGAATCCTAGTCCAGCACTCAAACTACTACATCAGACTGGCTCTCGTATGCTGCACTGATTGTATGCAAATATTATATCTGGTATGTTGGACATTTATCTATATTTTTAGGCTATACCAGAAGAGGGAAGCAGAGGGATTTCCCACTTGATTTCCCACACATGCAGGAAAACATCTTACCTTCTGGGCGTGGAAATGAAGTTAGGAAGAGTAGGAAGAGTATAGTTAATTTTTCTATTTCTATTTTCTATTTATCTTTTTCTGTTTCTTCTGTAAGTAATTTTTCTATTTCTACCAGGTTAATTCTTCACATTCTTTTGGTTTTATAGGTTTGGAAATGGTGAGAAAATTGTGAGGCCTTGAAGAGGCCTTATGGATTCCAGGGGTCCTGATCAAAGCTATTTGTAGTTGTAGAACAGAATAAGGCAGCTAGAAGATACTATTTTATAGTGGCTTTGTTCATTCCTGTGGGACTGAACCCTTCCGGGGGAACTGGTGTTTCTGGGGGAACTCCTGTTTTACCCCTTGGCCTGTGGGGTCCCTCAGGACTCTGTTTTATCTTCCATGTTATTTAACTTAAACTGGGAGAGGTTGTCTGGAATTTTGGGGTCTGGTGCCATCAGTATATGGATGACATGCAACTCTATTACTCATTTCCACCTAATTAAAGGAAGCTGTCTTCATTCTTAACTAGTGTTTGTCATCAATAATGGACTAGAGGAGGGCAAACAAATTGAAATTTAAAACAGACAAGACAAAAGTGCTCCTGGTCAGTTGAAACACATATCAAGGAATAGGGATTCAGTCTGTGCTGGGTGGGGTTACACTCCCCCTGAAGACATAGGTCTGCAGCTTAGGCATGCTCCTGGATTCAACCCTGATCCTAGAAGCCTAAGTCTTTGTGATGGCCAGGAGTACATTCACACTATTAAGGCTTGTACACAGGCATACTCATTCCTTGAGACATCAGACTTGGTTATTGTGACCCATGCCTTAGTTGCATCTCATTTGGATTACTTTGATGCTCTTTATGTGGGGCTGCCTTTGAAGAGTGTTCAGAAACTCCAGCTGGCATAAAGAGCTGCAGCCAGATTGTTAACTGGGTCTGATCACAGGGAGCACACAACTCTCTTCTTGTAACAGCTCTACTGGCTGCCTATTTTTGGGAGGAATTCAAAGGGCTGATGATGATCTATAAAGTCCTATATGGCTCGGGTCCATGTTATTTGAAGGACTGTATTCTCTCATATGAACCTGCCTGTGTTTTGAGATATTTTGGGGAAGATCTTCTCTCTGTCTCACCGCTATCACAAGTACATTTGATGGGAACAAGGGAGAGGTACTTCTCAGTGGCTGCTCCTAGGCTCTGGAACTTCCTTTCTAGAAAAGCTAGACTGGCACCTTCCTCACTGTTTCTCTATAAGCATCTAAAAGCCTTTTTATTCTGACAGGCCCTTGACAACTGATTTTATTAGAGGACGGTGTATAATGTGCTGGACTTTTATTTGTTGTTATTTTATGTTTTAACTGGTTTTCATTTTAATTTCTTTTTAACTTTGGTATGCTGTGAATTTTTAACTATGTTTATTCTAGCTGTTGTAAGCCACCTTGAGTTCTATACAGAGAAAAAGGTGGGATTTTAATTATCATCTTCTTGATCACTGAGGGCCAATGTGTCATTCCATCCCTACTTAATCTGTACTTGTTCCCTTGGTTCTTACAAGATTAGTTCTCACCAGTATCTTAAGGAAAGAGACCCATCCCCATCAGATCACTACCATGTATGGTGCCTTGAGTTCTTCATGCTATATAAATGTGATAAAATAGACATGACCCTGCTCTAGTTGGCATAGTGCCCAGGTAGGTTATTGGTGGCAAGGCTTTGTTCTTAAAGATGAGAAGTAATACTAGAAAGGAAACCTGAGAAGATGTCAAAGTCTTTTTCTTTTCCACTGAGCAGCCACAACTGGCCTCCTTACTTGTGATGTCAAGGGAAGGATTTGAAGGTCACTGGATAAAACATGAGTTTTGCAGCTTTTTTTCTTAAAAAAATAAACAAACAACTCATTAAACCCTTTTCCAAAGTTTTTATCACTCACCTGCCCCTTTCTTGATTGGGAGAAGCTTATTGGTACTTGTGCCCACCAGCTCTGACTGTCAAAGAAGCTAGTGCTGCGGATAGGAAAGCTATGCTTCTGATTTCCTACATGGATTCCCTGTCTTCAGGGAAAGCCCTTGGAGAAGCTGCCTTGATCTATTCCTTTGGAATGTATTTTTAATTCTGAACACCAGAGGCTGACCAAAGAAAGCTGCTGCAGAAGCTGCAGTGCAGGGCACAAGTCGCCCTGCAAAGTAATTCAACAGCTGCTAAAATGTTTGCCTCCTTAGAAAATAATACACCACCTGCTTCTAGAAGGAACTTGCATTTGGAAGGACCCAGTGTAGTAATGGGCTTAATGTAAGATATCTAGAGGCTGCTCAGTTCATAAACTCTTGGCTCTCCCAGTGGCATGCCTCTTTTGTTATTGTGCTTCTTCCTTTACTTGCTTATTTTTTTCTGTGGCCTGCTTAATGGTAAATCTAGTTGTGATGAGTTTCATAATTTGACAACTTAGGATGTACTGTTACTTGCATTAAACTGTCTGGGGATGCTGCAGCTGCAGTGCTTCTGATTACTTAGGCATGGTTGAAGAATTGGGAGCAGGTTGCATAATTTTTCCTTTCTGGAGTACAGATTTAGGTGTTACATGGCATAGATGAAAACAGTAGTTTATTAACCAAAGTACTGCTTCATTCATAATCTCAAACTGCAGTTGGTTTCAGATCTTAGCCTAAGCAGAAACTCTTGTTAGCACTACTCCTGATTACTCCTACTCCTGAGAAGAAAATTAGTTCTTTTGAGGGGAACTTGGAGAGAAGGATCAAGTAATCCTGCTGCTCACCTCTGATTAATAATCATAGTTAAGCTGATTAGTGGCCTAACTGCATTGTGTCATTTACTCAATTTAGAACATATGTATTCCATTTTTCTTTCAACATGGAATTCAAGTAATCACTCTTGGGATTGTCAGGTAGTTTCCTACTCAGGCAGTAGTAAGACCTTGACCTGCATTTCATTAGCTGGGTGGCTGCATCATATAGCTATAGGTCAGAGATGGGCATGATCTGTTATTTAGAGGACTACTTTCTTAATCAACCAACCAGATATGACATTCTTTTATTTTGATCACATTCAGTAGATATTTGGAGCTTTTTCGTTGCTGGATGCGCTCTCTCTCGCGTCTCTCTCTCTCTCTCTGAAAAGAAAATTATAAAGTAGAATTTGACCCAGAAGTAATTTTTTTTTTGGCCTGATTTTTGGAGGGGATTGGTAAGGGCTCAGGGATCTTTCTAGACACCCTCAAAAGACTCTATGCAGTTTCCAGGCTATACACCCCCGCCACACCCTGCTCCAAAGTAATTGTGTACTTTTGTGATAAATCTCAACAATCTCTGTTCTGTTGTTTTGTTGGTTAGAAGTATGTGCATGTGTATGAGTACATGCATACAGACACACTGCAAGTACATTTTCAAAGTTAGGAAATAGAGACTGAAACTGTCAGATAAAAAGCACACGCTTGAAACTTTTATCTGGATTGGTGACAGTCTTGTATTTTTTCAAGCTTCTGTTGACATAGTTTGCCAGTGTTGACTTCAAAGGCAATATAGGCTTGGGTATTATTGGAAGTCTTAAGAAGTAATCTTATAAAGTGCAGAGCTGCCTGCCAAATAGCTGTGCTAAAGAGACCAAGAGTGCATAATGTATTGTCAGACCTATGATGAAGAATGAGCAAATTGGAAAGGGACAGAAGCCTACTGAAAAATGCTGCATGCGAATAAGTTCTTGTGCGCAAAACTGCGTTTAAAAATAGCATGTTAATAAGTACACTGGCTGCTTATGATACCTGTAGGTTTTTTTTTCAAATCTGTCCTTCCTTTGCTGCATCTCAAATTTTGCCTGCTTGCTAGCAGAATTAAAATTCATCAGTCATTGATTTAACTAACTGCCATAATTTGTTCTCTAAGGCTTTAATAATTTCCAGCCCTTCAAACACAAAAGGTAGAAGAATAGTTGGGTTTGGGGGAACAAGAAAGAGTGTGCGTTTCAGTACAAATGTGGAGGGCAAAAGAGCTGATATTCCAGATGTTAATGTGAAGAAGTTTGAAAGCTGCGAGTAACTTTCTTGTTTAATTATTGTCTCCTCCTTTCTCTCATCTCAGACCTTGTTCTCTTCTGCCAGATATCTACCTTTTTCTTGCAGCTGAGTTCTAGAAGTATACAGCGTTCTCCTTCAAGCTACTTACATAGGTTATCTCTTTCTCATACCTCTTATGTTGTAATCCATCATTTGTTTCAATTTTTCTTTCAGTTTGGCTTCAGATATTCAGTTCAATCACAGTTACTCCTTTTCACATTTTCTTGACCTTCTCTTTTAGGAACCTGGCTGAAGGAAACATACTTAAAGTAGTGTATTTAGTTTACACCAAGGCTATGAGACAAATCTTTTTACAAACTGCTTGTTCTCTCAGAAACTTACGTAAGTCTTTTTAATGTACATCTTACAGGCAGAAATGATGGTGGTGAAGGTCTTGTTCTTTGCAGATTTGTGTGGTGGATAATTGTGGTGGACATGATTGTGTAGAAGTGGAAAAAGGAGAGGAAAATGCTAAGTTTAAATATAAATATTTGTTATGTGCCATCAGCTTGATTCTGACCTAGGACAACCCTATTACAGAGCTTTCTCTGAAAGATTTCTTCAGAGGAGTTTGATATTGCCTTCCTCTAAGGCTGAAAGAAGAGTGTAATTTGCCCAAGTTCACCCAGGGGCATTTCCATGGGCTGTACAAAGGTTCAAGCTGTGGTCTCCTGGAGACCTAGTCCAACACTCAGACCACTATATCATGCTGTATCTTAAATGTAGATACAATGCCCCTCTAATGAAACAAGAAATTTGAACCCTATTTTGGTCTTAAGTGTGGTAGCACCAAGGTCAACACAGCCTTTAGTTAGCTTTAAAAGTGAAGTTTGGACCAGGAAGTTGGTTTGCTAACCCAAATCATGGTTCCTGGTTGCTGGAAGGTGATGCTTATAGTGGTTAGTGATGGAAAGAGGAGAAGTTAGAATTTGGAGAAGAGGATGGATTGTGCAAGTTGAAAGGCTGCTTTAATTGCCTGACTGTGGCTGAGCGATTAGGAACCAATATATTTGCTATACACTGTGCAGTGGTAGTTTCATTTTTTTCAGTGAAATATGGCATGGTCTCTGTTCAGTAAAAATATGCTTCCTTCCAAAAGTTGATTAATTTCCCCACTTATTTCCATGTAAAATACGCTTTGTGTAGAGGTGCTGCCAGTCTTGGGATCCGTGTGAGCTAGCAAAGTCCCATTTGCCTCCCGCAACAGTCTGATCGTTGATTTTTTTCCCCCCTTGAAAGCTGTTGTCAGCCAGCAAAACGACTCTTGCCCCACATCCAAGCTGCTGCTGCTGGCTGGTACATTGTGCTAGATGACTCTGAGGCTGCAAGCCATTGCTATATAAACCATTTCCTCCCAGTGAGAGTTACAGATAGGGATGGGATGGTGGATGATGGGAGCTACGCAGAAACCGTGATAGCACTTCCCTCCTGCACTGAGTCCTGGCAAAAACAGCTTACCAGAGTCAAGTGTTTCAAAAACCACCGTATAGCAGAGACTGTACACACAGCTTAGAAGCGTGTCCAGCAGAGTATAAACACTAGCGGCAAATGTTCTGAAGCCACAAAAATACACCCACACCTTCTTATCTTCCAACAGGAGACCTTTTACTCTTCAGTTACAATACATGCATATATACAATTCTCCAACAGAGTTTCAGCATTCCAGAACAAATGAAGATACGCATCCAACATAGCCTCCAGCCGCTCCATCAGACAATCGAGAGGGCATGGTTGGCTAGAACACACCCCCTTATATACATACATTTCTGATGCAACTCTAGCCAACTTTGGATGTTCCCATGTATGATTCAACCCTCTGCCCTGTTTACATATTACAATGTCTCAGCAAGAGTTACATGGGATTACATCTTTCACTATCATTCCCAGGTACAAACCTCAATGTATATCATATATATTTTATTTGGACTACAGGTCATGTCCAGCCTTTCCTCACAAGCCAATCAGATGCCACCTTTGGGGGAATGTAGCCAATAAGGGCACCAAAATGATGAGGAGGTGGGTGAGAGGCTCAGTGGAGCTTGATCAGCAGAACTCATCACTGTCCCTTTAGGGAGAAATAAAATAATAATAGTTAGATGATTTAATATATGTTTAATATTTTTAAACTATTGTTATTAGTTATTGTTTTAAATTGATATTATTGTAAACCACCTTGAGATTTTTGGATATAGAGTGGGATACAAAAATAAATAAATTAGAATTTAATAAAGATAATTTGCAATTCCAGTTTCAGCTCCTAATACAGTAGATTCATTTCACTCCATTTTCATTGCTGCTACTGGCAACATCAGTATCTATTCATGGTTTGGGGGATGTTCTGGGTTGCTCCCCGGCCTTTTGGGCCTGGAACCTCTTCCTTATATACTATGACTAGCAGCGCCAGTGGTTCTCTGCATTATTTGGTGCTTTTGCTGCTTAAAAGGCTGACACCTTTGGGTATTCTGCAAAATGGAAATGTATTGTCTCACAGTAAAGGTGCTTACATACTGGAGTCATTATTATTTCAACTCTTTCCATTTTTGCAGTTCCCACAGGTACCTCTTAAATAGATTGTTGTTTGTGCTTGGACGTGATGTTTCCACTTTAAAGCCTTCACTTTTAAATACAACTTAGATCAGTAGCCAACTTATCCACTTTTCTTTCTACGGTCATCTGGCCAGTGAACTCAATTTTGTTGGTTGTAAAAAGTGAACTTTTATCAAAAGAACACCTTACTGACCAATGAATCCTAATACAAACTTTTATTCAATTTTCCTGTTTTTGCACACTGTAGAAAGGCTATCTGAACTGAAGTGGTACTTTTCCCCCTTGTCTAGACTTTGTCTCTCAGACAAAAACTCCTTTGATGCACAGTATATTTTTGATGCTTTTCCATCTATAGTCGTACAATATGTAGAAGGAAAACAAAAGTGTGCTGTGCCAGTCAAAAGAAATACCAGGAAGGGACATTACAGAAAACTGAGAGAAAAAGTAGTCAGCACAGATGCTAGAGTCCAGTGGTTCTTAACCTTTCCTTTGCAGTGGACCCCCTTTAAATATCTTCTGTTGCCACAGATTGCCAGGATTTAAAATGCAGAAGCAAGAAATGTCATGTGTTCTCTTTCAATCACTCGGTATCATTCATTTGCATGTTCTCACTGTGTGCAGAAGTAAAGAGTGCTGAGTATATTTTTTGCTAACAGTTATTTTCATAACTTTTGAAAGTTTGTGATATTGTAATGAAACTTTGTACAAAGGATATCTATCACCAGCAAAAGACTCCTGCTCTTGAGATCAATATATGTCTGTCTGTCTCTCTCTTTCGTAACTGGAAAAGGTCATAACATTTCTTCAAGCCTTCACGAACTCCTGTGAGGGCATCCTAGAGCCCGGGGGGTCCACGAACCCCAGGTTAAGAACCACTGCTAGAGTCTATCTGTGAACCTTGTTGAGTCAACCTGCAACCCCCCAGAACTCAAAAAGATGTGATAGTAGCACATTATTGTCTCTGGTCTCTCCATCCTATTCAATGAAACTGTTGAGAGCACATCTTCCTGCTTTTCAGTAGCCTGACATACACTATTGGAGTGACTTTAGATAGGGGTGTTGAGAGTCTAGGCTGGAATTAAGCTTTCTGACTTCATAGCTGATACTCCAGTTGATATCTGTCCTATATAGATTAAAGAAGTCTTCCCCAACCTGGTGCCCTCCATATGTTTTAGGCTATAGCCATCCCAACCCTAATGACTAGGGCTGAGGGCATCAAGTTGAGGAAGGGTGCACCAAAGTTTCCAAATAGCAGGATTTAAATGAAAAGCATGCTGGGCTCTCTTTTTTGAGGCCGTGGACTGAAGCAATATTGTTTTGCTTGCTTTGCCCTATCAATTAATGTTTCAAGGTCTTTAAGTAGCATCCAGAATGCAGCCTTGTTAATAATGCTTTCCTCTCAGCCCATCAGCATCTGTATTGTTCTCTGGAGTGCCATGCTGTGGACATGCATCCTAGCCCCTGTCCTGCAGGTGGAATGTGCACTCCAGATCTTGCTTCCAGATGATTCTGCTTTGGATGGGTCCCTCTTGAGTTTCCGACTTGGTTTTCTTTGCATATCTGGTCCCAGTACTGCTCTGCCTTGAACTTCTGTTGCCATGCATACGGCTGCTTCCAATCTAGCAACTACATGTGCATTTTTAGCCTGCTAGTTAGAATGAAAACTGACTGATTCAGCAAGATTTGGGGTTTTCCTTCTGCTTGTCGTCTTCAGCTAGCCTGTGGATTTAAAAAGGGAGTGAAAGGTGCAGTTCTTTTCCTCTTTAAAGGTAACAGAAATATTAACTACCTTCATGTTACTCTTCTTACTATGCTCTCTTTTTTTCTTTGCAGGATGTTACGCTTTCGCCTTCTCCCTGCTGTAGCAGGTTTAACTGCGATTTCTAGGCGGCAGTATGGAACAGCCCAGTCAATTCGAAGCCGGCGCAGGCTGGTGGTGGTGGCTTTTGTAGGAACTACAGCTGTGACAGCAAGCACTGGACTTCTTTGGAAAAGGTAAGGACTTTAAATTGGCATTGCTGCGTTCTTCAGTTTTTGAAAGGTTACTTCTCTCAGTTGCTGCTCTATACACTTGGAATTGCCTCCCTGAACATTTGTGGACTGCTGCTTCCCTTATTTTTAAATCTCAATTAAAAACTTTCTTGATTTCAAAATGTTAATATTGTTTTGTAACTTTGTGTAGTTTGATTATGGGTACTAGGTAGTTTGTTTTATATTATATTGGATTTTTCATATTTTGCCTGGATAATTTATTTTAAAATTTAATGCTATAGTTTTATTATTTCTTTCTTCCCATGGTGATTGTATATGTATGTATATATATGTGTCTGTGTGTGTGTATAAATCTAGATATACATACATACATACACACACATACATACATATTTTAGGTTGTGCGCCGTTGGCAGGACCCACTGTTTCTAGTTGCTTTACTTGTAAAGCACTGTGTGCATAGATGGTGCTGTATAAATAAACAGCAGTGGCTACAATAATAAGATTGTACAGTCATCCCTCCACATTTGCTAGGGTTAGGGGCGTAGGACCCTTGTGAAAGTGAAAAAACCGTGAATAACTCTAGGCCCTCCCAAACCATATTTAACACACAAAAAAGTATGATCACCGTATTCAACTTACCGTAGATTCCTTTGAGGCATCAGGATTCCTTCACAAGGCAGAAGTGGGTGGCTGGTGGGCCTTACTGCCACCTCCACTGCTGCCCCAGGGACTTAAAAGCCTCGTTTGCAGTTTCTCAGTCTTCCGAAGCTTGCAGGCCCTCTTAAAAATTGCATAGGGAGGCAGCAGAGGAGACAGCAAATAGTTGGTGAATAATCAAATCTGTAAAAGTGAAACCTGCAAATGTGGAGGGCTGACTGTATTGATAAAAAATAGGTTGTAAACGTTAAACAGCCTATTTTAACTAGTCTTGTTCCTTGACTATACAGGGTGGTTGGGGTTCTTGTAGTTCTATTGGAGGTGAGTGTGTAAGAAGTATTGCTGCTAGTCAGTGGCTATAGTTGATATGCTGTGTGTTACAACTGATTTTGAACTCCTAGGCCTGCGAAGTTAGATGTACAGTGTCCACTTTGGTGGTATTTTTATATTATAACTACATAAATAACCATAATAGTGCAAACACCATAGTGCTTGTGCAGATATCTCACTTTGATGTGACTAAAGAATACCTGTCTTGTATATAGTCTGGGACTGATCACTAGACATATTGTCACAGGGCTGATGTTGAGGTCATTTTTTTATGTCCAGTGTGTATGTGAAAATGGATTGAGCAAACCTAAGAAAGCTCAAGTATATTGGGTGGCTTTAAAGACATTCTGCTATGCTGTCATATGCTATTTTGAAAGTGCTTGATCATGGCACTTTGGGTCTATCTTTTGGACCTAGTGTCTGGGTACTTTGTTTTCACCTGAAGGTGTATCCCTCAGTAACTTGGTGAGACAATAATGTTCTCATCACCGGGATTAGTAGCTGAAGGTGTTCGGACCAGTAGGCTTCCTTCCTGTGGGGTATTGCCTAGCTTACAAATTAAAAGATCAAAATGGTGGATAAAATGGCATCTCTAGCAGCAGAAGTTGTAGTCATAGTGAGAAAGTGAAGGGGGTAACAGAAGAATTTAGATGCTTTTTAGTTGCTCCATTTACTTTCTTTCTAGTAGCCCAGTGACAAAATAACTTGCCATTTGTAAACTCCAAGTATGGTTCTTTCTGCTCAGTTCTTTTAGTCATGCAAGATAATTTCAATGAAAATATGAAAAAAAACAAAACAAACTATCAGCGGTAACATTTGAACAAAAACGTTTTCTGCCGCTTCTAGAAGGCTGTCTATAAAATTCCATGCATTTCTACGCAGAAGTAATTCTTGCTGTCTTTAGTAGCATACACTTCTAAGTAAGTATGGTTAAGAATTCAGTGTTGGTGGCTTTAGGCTTTGGCTACAAGGGAAGAATTACATACTTGAGTAGCCCATACAATGTCTCCTGGTGTTTCTTTGTGGGCTTGACTTTACAGACAGCTGTTATTGCTGAAAGGCTATTTCTGGGTGAAATTTTTGGTCATGAGAAAACAGGTTTGGAGACACACCCAAAGCAATTGATTTTTCTTAAAAAATGAATTTACAGGTACTTGTTCACATGCTTGAAGCTAAAGTCATAAGTGTCTCAAGGTTATGTAAACTTTCAGGGGCTTCTTTCTAATTGGGAACAGTTGCTAATTCAAAGTGAGGCTTTGTGTAAATATTCTGTCAGGGAAGTTCACCCACTGCAGAGATGATATAACACAACGCTTGTTTTCTCTCAATTAGTTAAGCAAATATACTTTCATTGGTATATGAATCCTTGCTGTGCTACAAAGCTTCAGCCCCCTGAGGGGTGGGAGGGTAGTGTTTTCTTTTTCCCCTCTTTTTTTCCAAAGCTTCTCATGCAGTGCAGAAGGCCTGCTGTCTGTGATGATATGTGACACTAATGAGGAGTGCGTGGCTTCCAAGATTCTAGTTAACCTTGAATAGTCTATTTCTGGATCTTGTGGTACTTAATCAAGAGTTCAGTGAGAAGCTCCATTATAGGAATCCTCATGAGCTGCAGGGGCACATTCCTTTGTACCTGAAGATCAATTAGATTTGTGGGTTTTTCCACAGTGATTTTCTTAGGGAATATGCTTCTTTTAAGCATTGGAAGGTGCTGTGTGTATTTGTTTTAAAATGATTTTCCCTGGAGTTAAAATGAATCAGACATTGGGTTCACTGTAGAGTTTATCTGGAGATAAAAAGGGCATTTTCCCATTGTAACATTTGTGATTTCTGACTGGAAGCTGAGCTACAACCCAGGTGGATATATAGCTTTTCTGATTATTTTCTGCTCAGGAGATGGGGAAAGGTTTCTGTCCCTGTGTTGTTCTAATGTCTTATTGTTTGTATTTATGAATTGGAAACGTAAGAAAGAAAAGTATACCCTTTTGACATGACAAAAATAGAATGAGGAACAACATTGCAGCAAATGGCTTGCTTGTAAGAAGAAGAGGTAAAACAGTTTTCTAATATCACTTAGTCAGTGGTTGAACTTGCTTGCATTTCCTTCCCCCTCCACTCGCCCAGCCTGCATGCACACACATTCAGAGGTCACAAACACAGCATTTCCCAATATGGAAAGGCTGATTTGAAAAGCTACACCTGATACCTAGTTTTTAACTTAAAGCTGATTTAGTGATTCTGACCTTATTTGGGCATACTAAACCATAATGTAATGCATACTTTTCAATCCCTGGATTTGTACATTCAAGTTGGGAACAAACTCCTTTTTCAGAATGTGGTTTATTAGGACAGAATTCCTGAGTTAAAGTAACATCTGACTATGACTTTTCACTCCCCTAGACTCTTTCTCTCAGGAGTTGTGTGAGCTTTGTCAGATGGGTGTTCTTCTTGCCTACAGTATGTTTCTTGGTGAACAATATTTGCAAGGTGAATGTGGTCCATGAAGATGGCATTCAGTGGACATGCACTACCATGATGTGATTAACCATGTCCCCACACTTGTCTATCACATGCTTTTCAAAGTCTTTTTAAAAGAGCTCTAAATTTACTATTCCTCAAAACTTTTCTGATTTGCACAGTTGCAAGTACTTAAGTTGATTACTTGAGGTATGTAAATAACCTGGAAGAACAAAAAATACAACTCCCTTCTATCTTACTAAAACCTCCTGACCTGGAAGGGGTTCTTGATTGTCATAGGTTGCCAGTGGCTCATTACTATTTACAAACCTGGTTTGAAGACATTTCTCTTCTTTTCAAAGACTGCTGTATAAACTGGCCCTTGCAAGAGAATCACCTTCCTCCTTCAGAAGCATATTCCTCAGGCTATGGTAGCAACTGTGTAATGCAGCTGATTATCACTTCTGTTAAATTTCTTAAATGTTTTCCTGCATTTGCAGAGTCATACTGTGTTCTTTATTTTGCCCTTTCCCTGAGCTGGCAGCCTGGGGCTTCCTCAGATGCTTATAGATGTCTTGCAAGGATGAACCTTAACACCTGTCTTGTTCTCCAAATAAACAGAAAATTGGCAAGACTTTGTGGAATCTACAGTAAAAATATAGTTCCTGCTTCAAGCTGTGTTTCATAGGTACTTCCTGGAGCTAAGGACTGAGAGAACTTTGAAGGACATACTGAAAGTCATATTTATCACTTGAAGGTGACTACTCCGCTTATTTCTGTTGAGTAGTTGAAAGCAGGAGACTTCCATTAGTGATATACCACAGGAAAAAAAAGTCTGAGTGAATGATGAAACCAGTTTGAGACATCTCACTCAACAGGAAAGTATGCCAGGCAGAAGAATTCTGCTAGGTGCTTTGGGATATTTATGGCTCTGCATGTTTTAGTGACTAATTCTGAAATCACTAGCATAATTGATGTCTTATTATTAGAATGAGGTATGCTTTGAGGTGTGGTAATTGCGCCATGCCATTTTTTTCACCTGAAGTGGGAAGCCAGTACAAATAATGAAAATGTTCATAGCCATGTATTAGCGACAATTGAATTTTCTTTGAACTCCTTTGCTCTTAAATGTCACGTTTAATTCTGTCTATTGGCTTCTATAGAGCAGCACGGGCACCCTCTGGTGGATAACCTGGGTTGTAACTTCTAAAGGGTGGTATATTGGTGAATGCTAATAGGAAATACAAATAACACCAATAAACTTAGTAGAAAAACTGAGATAGTTGTGGGAAGTTGTGTCTGCAAAAGGCTTGGTGCTGCTTAACAAGTGTTTGCAGGGTGGCGATTTCTTGCTTACAAGATTCATCCTTATTTTGCTTTTTTGTCCTTTCTTGTTCTGTATAATCTGTTTCGCACCTCCTAATTTCAGCCTCCTCTTTCTTTGATCTGAATAGTAAAGATAGCATCAGTTTGTTGTCCTCTGACCTACAGGAGATATGTCTGGCCTCTGAGATTACTTGTAGACATTCTTCAGTGGATCCTTAGGGTGCTGTGTACTTTTGAAACTCTCATGGAAAGTACCACCATCTCTTATTAAAAGAAAATAGTGCACCCTGAAGTTGTCAAGGGAAGCTAGAAACCAAGTGACTGAAAAGCTTATAAACATTCTAGATCGATCAAAGCAAAACAAGTGGATACTTCGTACACTCGAAGGTTGCAGCAAACTCTGACAGCCCTTACAACTACTCTCTTGAGTGGTTGTAAGGGCTGTCAGAGTTTGCAGCTAATACTTGTGTGTCCTCACCATTCTGCAGATGTCTAGCATTCCTCACATCTGCCTTACTGCAACACCTGCGTACAGCTTTTTAGAAATTGGCTAATTATTTTGTGGACGAGGTGGTGACTTTATTAGATGTCTGTGATAATAACTGCAGAGCTGATTTCATATACTTTTTCTGGGTTAAAAAAGGAGCCATCTATTGATCTTATAAATGTGACTCTTAAGATTCTAGTGTTTGCTTGTGAGCAAAATGCAACCACAACAAAAAAATGTACATCTAATGTGTGTTCTACTGAAACAGATCCATAATCAGTAGGGTTAAACTATCTATGTCCTGTTTCCTTAATGTAGTTTTCCCATGGCTTGCATAACTGGTCTTGTGAGTTTAACTGTGTGTGTCCATAACCATCCAGGAAATAGCTGCAGCATATCTCAAATAACCCACACTATTTTGGCAGGCTCTCTCTTTGCCTGGCTGAGAGTGAGAACAGAATAACTGTCTAGCATGTCCAGTGATAAACCTATAATGTAGGCTATGCATCACAGTTGCCTAGCATAGCTGGCCTGTTGCAAAAGTAGTACTCTTGATCTCCTTTTATTATAGCAAGGAGGCTGGAATGCTGTGAACTTGTGCACCTCTTCACATTTTCCCCTGTTTTACATGAACTCCCGTCTTTTCTTTTTTTGTGGGAGATAACACTTACATTAACAGAAATGTGTGAACTTGTCTCAAATTGCAGTTTTATGCTTACAGTGGATACACCTAGCAGGAATGCAGATGCAGTGCTGCATAAGGATTGGTGTCAGAAAGGCAAGAAGGAAAGGCTAAGCCATGGATGAGAGGGAAAGAGAAAGGAAGAAAATTATGTAGGCCCTCACCATTTTTGCAGCCTGCTCTCTTGACTTGGATTTAAAGATAGGAAATGTTACATATGCACTGTTTTTCACTATCTTCCTTTTTCCCCCCACAGTAGAGCATAATTATTATTGTATATGCTGAACTACATAGAAAAATTGCTCACCTGTCTTTGCAGCAACTTGCTCTTTCGTGACCTTCTTACTCCTTAGGATGTGTGGCCAACCTTGCATCATGAAGATTTTTAGAGGGGTATTTTTCCATCTCTGTTTCTGTGATGATACCACAAGTTATGCCTGTGTCTGACAGCTGGTTTTCTGCTTGACAATATTGTACACATTGTTCAGGACATGGAAATAGGGTTTCTGTTGCTGTCATAGTCTGATGCCTTACTATTTGCATTCGTAAGCCGATATATTGGATAATGCACAGTTAGAGGATGTGTAGATATGCAAGTCCCCCACTCCACAAGCCACTGATGGAATACTGTTATTTTAAATGAGCTGTTCATCACTGTGTAGTTTCTCTTTCTATTTTTGTCTTGTCAGATATTTTGTTGAACTTTGGTGGCCTACATACTTCATTTCTTCACAGTTCTTGAAAATATGTTCTCATCATTTGAAATCCTTATTAGATTTATAAATTTCTCTCAGGGCAGTATTTTATGTCCTTTTTTGAATGGCATTCTACCTGATTTCAAACCGTGGATGAAGTTGTCGTGATAGTTGAGACTCTTGGTCCACCTACTCTAGCATTCCCCAATCTAGTGTTCTCTAGATGTGTTGGGACTTCAGCTCCCCATCATTGTGATGGCTAGAGCTGATGGTAGTTGTATTCCAAGTGCTTGAACGTAGTTTGATTGTATTTCTGGGAATATTGTCTTTTCCAGCTGGCAGAAGTTCTGCGTGGCTTTATTTTATTTTTTATTTAATTTATATCCTGGCTTTCAACGTGAGATTCAAGATGGCTGTTTAAAAACACAGTAACAACTAAGATCTTGGGAAGAGGTTTTCCTCAGTGCTGCTGCCTAGGATCATTTTAGCTGGAGATGCCACAGAGTGAGCATGGAACTTTTTGTGTGCAGAGTGAGTGTTCTGCTAATGAACTGCTAATGAACCCTTTTGCTGCCCAACCCACGAAATGAAGAGACCACACACAGGGCTTGGGTTGAACTGGGGCAATTTATTAATGTATGCCTAATTAACACAAAGCTGGAAGTGAACTTGACCTTGAATTTTAAACTTGACCATGAACTTGAACTTATGACCTGAGAAGGAGGGTCAACAGCATGGGTAGGCTAAGTCAAGGGTCAGCTCCAGACCTCTTCCCTAGCCCTCATTGAGTGAGGTACCGGGCCCCAAAGCCAACCCATGAGGGTGGATTAAAACTTTGGCCAGCCCTTTTCTGGAAGGCGAGCCCACAAACCGCAACCCCCCCCCGTCTCATGACGGTAGGGGCAAGTCCCAGGCCCGCCTCAAGGACAGCATTTATCCTACACTAAAGGGTGCCATAGGTACTCACCAAAACCCTTATACCCCCCCTACCAACCATGGATAAAGACAAGTGTGACTGTGGATACCTATTTAATACCTAGTTGAGACACCACCTTGTAAAGCCAATTGCCCAATCCCTTAGCGCAGTGTAGGGTAGGCGAACCCCCCCCAGGGGAAAAAATTCCTACCTGGCCCCGAAGCGACCAGCAATCTTACACTGAAACCATAGGGTGGGAGGGTGGGTCGCCAGCAAACAAAGAGTCTGAGGAAGGGGCGGCGCAGCCCTAAAAGGGGTCTGCAGACCCCACCCCCTCCCCATTCCACTGTGCAACCCTTTGTTGCACAGTGATTGCATTGTCCCTTCTTCGTGGGAGGGCAGCAAAGTTGTCCCCCGCCACTTCTGGTCACGTGGGCGGTGTGAGACAAATTCTATCTGGTAAAACGTGGTACTCTTTTCTCCCCTATCCTCTCCTCCCAAAAGAACCTGACTATTCTGAATGAAATGATTTGAGATCTCTATATTAGCTTTGTCCATCCTTCATATATGCAGTATTTTCATATTGTCATATTATAGTAATCTCACTACTGGGAGATTCTTGGACTATGGGAGATATGTCACCTAGGTAGATACTGTCTTCACCTTGAACATCTGAACATATTTTCAAATAAACAGAGAGGAAATTTAAGTCAAAAATCAAACTCAGTCAAAGAGGCTTGAGTAAAGCTATAGCTTGCTATAGCATCACAAGTTACTTACTGTACAGGTATATAAACAAGGCTCATTGGTGCAGTTTCAGACAGTGTCATAACTGCATAGTTTAATACCTTGTATTAAAGTAAACATGTGCTCCAGTGGTGGATGCATTGGGCTAATAATCAGTGAGATGTGTGGGTCTACCGTACAGTTTGAAAGAGCTTAATTAATAGCATAAATGTAAAAGGCCCCATTGATATATTCCTGTTCTACTGCTTAAAGATCAACTGGGTTCCATTGTTGCTACTTTGATTTACTTTAGGGAGTGTTTTACCGTTGACAGGTTACACCTTTATTTACTTTACTTCTAGCTTTTCCCCCCGCTAGCTTGCAGTTAGTTGTTCATCTGTGAGAAATTCAGAATACTTCTGCTCAAGTAGTTGACCTACCTCACTGGTCAGGCAGCTTTGTAACTCATATAACTGGCTAATTGTACATAATTTCATGTGACGTGAAGGAACTTTGGCTCATGTACTAAGAATAAGCTCTCTCTCCTCTTATGCTCAGATTTTTTTATTTCCTTTATAGTGTGACCCACAGTTTGCTATCATATCCGGAATGGCCAACTTCAGTTCATTCTTGTCCTCCAAATGAGAACATGTTTTGGGCATGGTTTCTAGTTACATGAGAAGCAGAGATGAACCTACATTTGCCAGGTTACATGTAATGTCAAACTGTGTTTTCTGCTAAAGAGAGTAGATATATAAAGTGGAGGAGGAAATACACTAGCTCAAGCCTGGCTCACTAGGTTGGCATGGTTTTGAAGTCACATATGCACCAGCTCAGTGATATAGATGCATGAGTAAAATCTGTCTTCCACTGTTAAAACTTTGGCTGTCTTCAAATTAAAAATCACTTTTAATTTGGGATGATAAGTTTCAGTTCTGGGCAGCACAAGCTAGAGTTGCTTGCAAGAGTAAGCAGACACTTAAGATCAATAAAGACTTGAGTCCCTTTATTAAATACTCATTATACTCTCTTTAAGGAAAGAAATTCTTAAAACTAGCACTGTGTCCACTCTGGATCTCATGGGTAGGTGTTCCGAGATACCCCTTGGTTAAGATTTTTTTTCTTTTGATTTTCATAGCCAGTTTCATATAAAAAATTCAGAGAATTTTCAGAATTTCAAAAATTCAGAGAACTCTGCCCCCACTCAAGTGCTTCTTTTCCAGGGGAACCTTCCCTCTTGGCAGCTCTGATCAGGCTGCGTAGCCCTTGCAAAACCTGGTTCTAGTCCTCTTCCTCCTCCAACAGTCACTGCCTGGCCAGCTAAGGACAACTCTCCGTCTGATTTCTCAACTCTGCAAACCCTCTTGTGAGCATCCACACACACACCCGAGGAAGGAGATGGGCAAGAGAGAGGAAGTATGGGACCACCATGCTGGCTCACTCTCTTACCCTCTCCTTTCTCTGACCTGGACCCTGGGTGAGCCTTCTTCCCATGATGCCTCAGTCCCCTTGCCACAGGCACGCACACGCATTTAGATATTTGTGATTTTTTTCCACTTTCCCGAGGGCCCTGTGCCCCTAACCCTAGCAAATGTGAATGGCCAGCTGTATTAGTTAAGGTGTCAATTACTATATCCAAGAATGTAGCATTTACAAAAACTCAAGACGACAGAGATATAGTGGTCTTCATCTTGACTCCTCCCAGCTCTAGTTTTAAATGTACTAGTTGGCACACCAGTCCGTAATGTTAATTCTGTCCCTTTTGAGGAATCTAATGGTGGAATTCTGCACCACTACAGTGCTGGAATTCTTTACTGAGGTATTAATGCTTCAAGCACAGCAGCTTTCAAGCTGGTCTCAGGGACACTGCATTTCTTTGTAAGCCTCAGTGAGCAGATCGGTAATACTGCAAGTGCTTTAAGAGCTTGTTCACCATACTGGTCATTGCTCGCAATGTGCAACTGCAAGCAAGTGTTGGATGTGTTCCAGGGTGATCATCTAATACTGTGAGGTTAAAAATAATCCATCACCAGTATCTCTTATGAACTGAGGCTTGTGCATATCCCTTGTGTCCATCAAAGTAGTCATATGCCCCAGAAACCTCAGCCTGTTGCTGAGATTTCATTGCAGATATCCATCAAGAAAGAAGTTAGTGTGCTAAGATCTCACTGACAAGAGAAATTGCTGATCTAATATGTCTGCTTCAGGTATAATAAAGGATAAGGGAACAGCTTATGGTGGTGAGTGCCTTTTTGGTGTGAATTTAAAATATTGGTGTACCTTGGTTCTGAAACATTGGGCCAAGATGGGAACTAAATTGAAAATGTTCATTGTTACAGGGGAAAAAAAGACTTAGGAAGTAAACCTGGAGTGGAAATCATGAAGCACAGTGCATTTATTTCTTAAAGAATTATCTAGTGATCGTGGTGAACAATTTCCACAGGATCTTTGTAGCCAGTTGTGATCATACATAGGAAAACATACACTTTCTATACCAGGAAACTCCCCCAAGGATACAGTCAGTCCTGCATATTTCCTAGGGTTGGGGCACAGGACCCCTGCAAAGTGGAAAAACTGCAAATATGAAAATGTATGTGTATGTCTATGGGAAGGGGGCCAAGGCATGGTGGGGCCCAAGCCAGGTCAGGAGAATGAGAGGGAAAGGGGTTAGATCGGCATGGTGGCCCTCCCTGCCCCCATCTCCTTCCTTAGGTACGGAGGGGGCATCAGGAGAGGGTTCATGGTGCTGAGAAATCAGGGTGTAAGCTGTTCTTAGGTGACCAGGCAGCTGCTGGTGGAAGAGGAGGAGGACCAGAGGTGGGTTTTTAAAGTGATCCACTACCTGAATGGAGCTACCAAGAAGGAACTTTCCCCTAGAAAAGAAGGGCTTGAAGTGGGAGGGCAGGGGTTGGAGGAACTTGCAAATAATCAAATCTATGAAAGTCAGACTTGCAAATGTGGAGGGTTAACTGCATGTATTGGAAAGTTTCTCCCATACTTTCTGTGGTTTGTGTGTGTACACATACCTTCAGTTCGCCTGTTGACTTACGGTGAGCCCATGAATTTCCTAAGGTTTTCTTAGGGAAGGAGTACCCAGAGATGGTTTTCCCAAGTCTTTGTGAACTATAGCCTACAGCATCTGGTATTTGTTGGTGGTCTTCCATCCAAGTACTGAACAGGGCTGACCCTGCTTAGCTTCCAAGATCAGATGGGATCTGTTATTTTTTTTAGTCCCACAGAACACTAGTTGAATAGCATTTCTTCCTTTTGTAAGCCTTGGCACACATAGGGTTTCTCTTATGTCTACTGATTTGAAAGGCAATTTGGGACCATTACATTTCTCCTGAAAACGAATCTGGCAAGTATAGCCATGTGCAGATCTATTTTGATTTTGAGAATGAGCCCTACTGTTTTAGACACTCAGCTTTCATGTTTTAATGTACTAATTGGCTTTTTTCACTTTGGTGCAACAACATTTGAAAGGGATAATTTATATCCTCTTAAGTGGCAAGCTGTGGACTGTTCCCATTTAACCCTTGGCATAGGGCCTAGGAATCTGTGTGGTCATATCTCCCTTTCTGTAGATCTTTTAAATAACTACAATAACACAAATTAAAGCCTCATTGGAAGCGTACAGAGATGTGGCTCAAAGCTAAATGCTTCCTGTTCTTGTCTCATTTTATGAGAATGCTTATTAGTAAACTTATCTAAGTGTTGTGGGGTATAAGAACAGGCAGGTCAGAGTGGCAACCGTGGACTTGTGAGGTAAATTAATGTAAATGCTGAGAGATGGTTCCAAAAATAATCAGTAGAGATGAAGAGGTGTGTTCCAACAGAGCTCAATTAGCCATAAAGTTAGCAATTTTACTCAACCGACCGCCAATTTTATAGAGAGTTAAAGCATGAAGATAGAGTGCAGCTTTTCCAGGCCAGACATACGTATATATGCTCTCACTGGGGAACTGAAGAGGCAGCAAATGCTGATCCCAAGGGAGCTTGGCTGAAGTGAATGGGCTTGCCATTATGCATTGTGGATGAGCTGTTTATTTATCTATTTCTGGACAAGTGCTGTAAATCTGAAATGTTGTAAATGGGGGTAATGTAAATTGAGACTCACCTGGGTAGCTAAATGACTTCTCCATTCAACTAGCAAGCACTTCCACAGTTTGTTCCTCATTTCTGCCCAGCTGAACATGAAGGAGATTGGTCTTCAATAAGCAACTGTCTGTCGGCAATTATCGCCCATAATTTAAGTAGAGCATGGGTGAAGTGTGCCCTGCAAGCCACATGTGGCCCCAGGGCTGGGTTGTTTTTTCTGTTTTGTTTTGCCCTCTAGTACGAGTAGGAATTCCCTCCCTTTTTTTTTGCTTGTTTTCTTTTTCCTCGGGATGTCCACAAATGTTTGCTGTTGTTAAAAAAAGGGTCCTCTCCTGGGGGAGGGGCTGGAAACATGATGAAAATGCTCTCTCCCAGAAGGCACTTGGGGACATGGGGGGACATCTTAAAAATATTTTTTGCAGGGGTGTGTGGCCCTCCAGGGTCTCAGGAAAGGCCCTCTAGCCTACCCCAGTTGCTCGTACCTGATGTAGGTATACTTCAGTGGGCTGTTTTGTAAGGAGCACTAAGATAATGTGAACACAAATCACTTGGAGCATTATGAAGTATTATATAAATTGTTATTGTTGTGTTATTGTTCATATTATTTTATCATTGAAGCCCAGTTTGGCAGCTGGAGAGAAAAATCCCTTTCAGGTGGCTTTACATATGGGAAGTATACTTGTTCTAGATGTCATACACTAGGATTTTTTTTTTCCATTTGGTTTTTAAGAGCACTGTGGATTTGTACTCAGTATGAAAACAAAATCATCCTACATGATTGCTGGTCTTGACCAATATCACATCCCTGAGGGGACTTCGTAACCCAACATGATTCACTTTAGTTATTTCAAAATTCTTCCTCTTTCTCTAATTCTATTCCCGTGTCTTCAAAACTGCTGACCTGCTTTTTCTCTCAGTTCTCTGCCCTTCACCTTAAATAGAGCCCTGTCACTTGTCGGATTCTGTAGAAACTATTTTCTCCAAAAACTCACTGAACTACTGAGGGAACATCTTTCAAATAGTAGCTCCCATTAGGGAAACATAAGCCAACAGTAATATTCTCCCATTTTGATGTCCAGGCTTCAGCAACAGTGATTACAGACGGCTCTACGAAATAATAATCAAGCATGCTTGTAGTGAGAGGAAGGAGGATGTGAGAAGCAAGAAGGGAAGAGAGAAACAGCAGTCCTTCAGACAGAAAGATTTTCCAATCTGATCTGCCTCTGCTGTTTGAAAAGGGATGTTCTGAAGATGGCGATCAGCCTACCTGATACTTAAATTATTTGGGGGGAGCTTTGTGCTTAGTATGGGAGGATTTTGAAGGCACTCTGGGTCAGTACACAGCCAGTTTGATCCATCCTTTTGAGGCCTCCCAGGTGTCCCTCCTCTGGTTTCTCCCCTGTATCTTTGGAATAGGGCTCCACTTTTCATAAGGTATTAACTTGCAATTGACCTAAGAAAGAGGAATTTGGGTGACAGCCTTGCAATACTACATTGTTTCAAATACGGTTTGTGCTTAAAACAGTAAGGGCGAGTGTTCGATAGAGCTGAAGGGGTCCAAGCTGATGATGGCATGGCCTTCTAATAATATACACAGGTTTCTGCAGATATTGGTGAAGAGAGGTGTGGACTCTTGATCATATCAGAATAGTGAATGCTATTGAATTTGTGAAGATCTTTTGTGTGTCGTAATCTTTGGTTCACAAGCTGTATGATACAGCAGAAAAACTGTACCTTTCATTAATCTTGTTACTGATGAGGGAAACCCAAGAATGGAGACCTGTAGAAGCATTACAGAATCTTCTTAATGTTTCTGTACACCTGCTGTGATTGATGAGTCAAGTTCTAGCATACCCTAATACGGTGGTTCTTAACCTTTTCTTTACCAGGGACCCTCTGTAAATAACTGTTGCCAGGGACCTCGAAGACTTAACTTTTAAATACTTAAATTTAGATTTAAATATTCAAATATTTAAATATTCAAACATTTATTTATTAATTAAAGTTTCTGAAGACTGTGGCCATTTCCACAATAGGGAATTTCCTTTGAGGCTCCTCCCTAAACTGGAAACCCCAGGATTCCATAAGATATTGAAAGTAGAAAAATAATACTAGAACAGACTAGTGCGGAAATGGCCTGAGATTCAAATCCCTTGAAGGAAGGCAAAGGCAAAGCCCCTCTGAAAAAGTCTTGCCAAAAAACAACAACAAAAAAACAACCCTGCGATGAGTTCACTTTAGGGTTACCATAAGTCAGAAATGACTTGAAGGTACACGACAACAAAGTGCTGCTGACGGGGTGATTCTTTCCAGCCGTCTTGTCTCTCCCCTTTGAAAACTGACTTATGGCAACTCTCAGGAAAACCTGCCATGTGGGTTTTCTTGGCAAGATTTGTTATCCTTGCTTTTCTCTGTGACTGAGAGAAGATGACTTGCCTGAGGTCACTCAGTGGGTTTCCATGGCAAAGTGGGGATTCAAACCCTTGTCTCCAGAGTAATAGTTTGGGTGCATGTACACACCTGCTACCATGTTCCTTTTGTCAGGGATACACCTCTATGCATGTGTGTGTGTCTGTGTGCCTGTCTGCAAATGAGGGAGCAATTTGGTTGCCCACACATGTCTGCCACTGTGCCCCTTTTGTCTGAGACTTGGCAGTCAGGGTGTGTGGGCACCAAAACTGCTCCCTTATTTGAAAATGAGGGAGCATTTTGGGCACACACACACTCCTACTGCCATAGCCCCCAGCATCATCCCTTGTTGCTGCATCTCTGACAAAGGGGACATGTCATCAGGCATGTGCACCATGTTCTCCTGGAGTTTGTTATACAATGGAAAGGGGAAGCCAAGCATAGTCAGACTTGCATTCTAGACTTTAAGAAAGCTGATTTCAGTAAACTTGGGGAAATATTAGGTGCCATCTCCTGATCAGGCATACTAAAAGAGAAGGGAATTTATGATGGATGGGAGTTTCTTAAAAATGAGATACTGAAGGCACAGTTTCAAACAGTTCCATTGAGGAGGAGAAATAGGGGGTGTCTAAAGAAACCAGGATAGATGTCTAAAGCACTTTCAAATGAACCAAGATTTAAAAGCGCCATGCACAAGAAATGGAAAAAAGGGGGGAAATCACCAAAGAGGAATTCAGACAAAAACACAGAAAAGCTAAAGTGCAGAACGAGCTCAGGCTTGCTAGAGAGGTTAAAAACAATTTTAAAAAGGGCTTTATTTTTGGTTGTGTCTGTAGCAAAAGAAAAAACAAGGAGATGGTAGGGCCACTGTGAGGAGAAGATGGAGAAGTGGTAACAGAGGACAGAGAAAAGAAGAACTACTCAATGTCTTCCTTGCCTTGATCTTCTCTGAAAAGAAAAACAGTGTTCAGCCTGGAGAAAATAGAGCAGATGATGCAATAGGAGAAATGCAGCACAGAATAGATAAAGAGATAGTACAGGAGTACCTGGCTACTCTAAATTAATCTAAGTCTCTAGGACCAGATGAACTACATTCGAGGGTATTAAAGGAACTGGGAGAAGTAATTTCAGAACCACTGGGAGTAGTCCTGGAGAAGGGCAAATGTTGTCTCCATCTTCAAAAAGGGGAAAAAGAAGGACCCAAACAATTACCTCCCAGTCAGCCTGACATCAATACCAGGAAAGATCCCAGAGCAGATTGTTAGTCTGTAAGCACTTAGAAAGTAATGCCGTAATCACTAAAAGTCAACATAGGTTTCTCAAAAATAAATCATGCCAGGCTAATCTGATCTTTTTTTAAAAGAGTTACAAGCTTAGTGGATAAAGGGAATGCTGTGGAAATAGTGTATCTTGATTTCAGTAAGGCCTTTGACAAGGTCCTGTATAATATTCTTGCAAACAAGGTATTAAAATGTAGGTTAGACAAAGCTGTTGTTAGGTGGATTTGTTATTGGCTCACTGACCAAACACAAAGGGTGCTTACCAATGGCTCCTCTTCATCCTAGAAAGAAGTGACTAGTGGGGTGTCATGCCCTGCCTTGGAGACCCTGACAGTAAGGAGAAGGATCCTGAATCTGAGGAAGAAGTTTCCTCAGAAGCTTGCTCAGTGGAAGATAACAAACAACAACAGGGGTCTGAGCAGGGAGAATAAATATCAGAAAATGAGGCAACACAGACTCTTACCATGCAAGAGAGATGAAGCCAGAAAGAGAGGCTCTGTTGCTCAGCTTGTTTAAATAACAAATGAGCCCTAATGAGGGAACACCTGTGGCAACATCATTAGTGAGATAAAAGGCTGCCAGCTGGCTCATCCCTTTCAGGGTTGACAACTGATCTTCCTGGTGGTTGAAGCCCTGTGCTATATTCTCTGGACTCCTGGCTACCTTGGACCTCTGCTTGTTTGATGATGACAACTCGTATTTGCCTTGTGGATTTGTTTGCTTTGGAACTTGAACTTTGTGTGGATTGCCACTGCTCTTGCCTTTGTGGATAAGCTCTTCTCTGCTGCTTGCTAATTGACTGCCTGGTCTGTCTGGGACACAGCATGGGGTGCCACAGGGTTCCATCCTGGGTCCAGTGCTATTCAACATCTTTATCAGTGATTTGGATGATGAAATAGAAGGCATGGTCATCAAACTTGCAGATGACACAAAATTAGGAAGGACAGGATCAGAATTCAAAATGACTTGACAGACTAGAGAACTGGGCCAAAACTAACAAAATGAATTTTAACAGGGAGAAATGTAGGGTACTACACTTAGGAAGAAATAATGAAATGCACAGATATAGGATGGGTGATACCTGGCTTGAAAATAGTATGTGTGAAAGGGATCTAGGAGACTTAGTCGACCACAAGCTGAACATGAGTCATCAGTGTGATGCAGCAGCTAAAAAAGCCAATGTGATTCTGGGCTGCATCAATAGGAGTATAGCGTCAAGATCAAGGGAAATAATAATGCTACTCTATTCTGTTTTGGTTAGACCTCACCTAGAATACTGTGTTCAGTTCTGAGCACCACGGGTCAAGAAGGATATTGACAAGCTGGAACGTGTCCAGAGGAGGGTGACTAAAATGGTGAAGGGTCTGGAAACCATGACATGTGAGGAGTGGCTTAGGGAGCTAGGTATGTTTAACCTGATGAAAGAAAGATTAAGAGGTGATGTAATAGCCATGTTTAAATACTTGAAGGAATGTCATGTTGAAGATGGAGCAAGCTTGTTTTCTGCTGCTCCAGAGACTAGGACATGGAGCAGGAGATTCAAACTACAGATTTAGAAAAGAGATTTAACCTAAACATCATGAGGAACTTCTTGATGGCAAGTGCTATTTGACAGTGGAATATGCTGCCTTGGTGTGTGGTGGAATCACCTTCTTTGGAGGTTTTTAAACAGAGGTTGGATGGCCATTTCCTGAGGGTGCTTTGAGTGTGTGTTCCTGCATGTCAGGCAGTTGGACTCGATGGCCATTGTGGTCTCTTGCAACTCTGTGATTCTGTGATTCTATGAAGGATACTGGGAGCTGCTGTTCATTAACATCTAAATAGGTATAATTGCTTGCTTCTGCTTTATAAGCACAGTTGCTAAATGACAATGCGTATGCCTATCTCTTCCATCCATTAGTTTCTATCAGTGAAATTCCAAGCAATCATAATTCCTTTTTCTTTGCAACTAACATAGGTACCCCTCTGTGGATAATTATTCTTAAGTGTGTCCCTTTTTGTTCTGCTAGATGTGAAGACAAATCTATAGAAATGAATTAAAATGCAATCCTATATATCTTGCATACCCCAAAGGGAGTCCCACTGGGGTACTTTATTGCCAGGAAACTGGGTAAAAGATTGCAGCCTTATATTGCAGTTTGATGTGCCGATACTTGGAACTCAGTGTGTAGGATTATACTGTAAATCTAGTTTTTTTGTACTGTTTTGCCCAGTAGCCTGTGAGCTAATAGCACTGCCATTCAGCAGAAGCTTGATCAGTTTTTATGATTTACATTATTATAGATGCTTTGCTGTTTTGCCATTATAACTTAGGCATACGTTAATTTGCATTCATAATGGTGACTTTGTTCAGAGGACACTGGCAGCATTTCTGTATGATTTAGTGTGTCCTTTGCGTTCTGCAGAGTGCTTGAGTTTATTAGTACTTTCAAGTCTGTCACGTACAGTAGCTGTCAGAGCCTGATCAGGAGCTTGCAGGAAGAAAACTGGGTGCTTGGGTTCCTCCCTCCTTCACTTTTGAAGTATGTTTAAAATTCATATCTGTCCAGTTGGTGAATAGCTATAAAGAAATGATTCCAACCTATCATTCCTGGGGAGATCACCCTGTCTTCCTTGGCTTCCTTGTGATCTCTCAGACTGAGAATGTATTATTCATCTCTCCATTTAAATAATAATATATTGTGTATGCACACACATATTTTTGTGCATGAGTGCATGCATATGTAAGTTTGTGTGGCTGTTTTTATGCAGTGGAATAGTGACGCACCCAAGTCTGGGCATCTTGTAATTTTAAAAAAAAACGGCCTCAGAATCAAGTGTTAGTTTACATCAGAGTTGAGAATGCAGCAGTTCTCCAAAATTTGCTAGCAATGTATAGAGGATTGTCATTCTCTGACTTTCTCTTCATCCAGTATTCTGCTGTTCAATTTGGTATTCTGCCATCTGACTTTCCCCTCCTGTCTCTTATGCCTGGAGCTCTCTTTCAGAATACCTGTGTGGTGCCACCTTTTGTTCCCTGTATTTCTCTTCAAAATGTCTGTTGTTCTGTGAAGCTTTAGCTTTAAATCTTTATCATCTTTTATCCAGGAAACTAAACCTATGTACAAGCTGTTGCATTTGCAGATACTCATATTCTGTTACTCTTACTTTGGTTATCTTCATCTCCATTCAAACTTACATCTGAGCTGGTTGGGGCAAGAATCTCTTGTGTTCTTGCTTTTGTTCTTCTGCAAGTAAGATAGATGAAGACTCTGAATGATCACATTTCACAAATTTATATACTCCCCAAGCTGGGCTTTGGCAGGCCTTTTTTGGTTTTGAAGTTCCAGGCAACTGGCCTCATGACTGGAAAGGCTTAACCCTGGGAGATCTAATGTATTAGCCCCTTTGAGGAGCGACAAATGAGTGAGTGAGTGAGTGAGTGAGTGAGTGAGTGAGTGAGTGAGTGAGTGAGAGTAATATATGTTCTTGGAAAAGAACATCCCTTTCAAGAAATGGACCGCTAAATCTTTATACTGGCTGAAGCTCCACAGATTTCTCCAGGACTCCTCACTGGAGGAAGGATTTATGCTGGAGTTGGCAGGCAGCACCTGGGCCAGACTTAACCTTCTGAGGTGTGGGGATTTGCTCCCTTGTTGTAGATATATATGGAAGGGAAGGAACAAAGATATGGTAGGCCGCTTTGGAGGGAGAGAACACCCTCTCACTCTACTTTCCTAGAAGCTGGCATCAAGAAGCATTGGTTGTGATGCTGGAGGTAATATATAGCTGTCATGATTATTATCCATTGATTGCTCTATCTTTCATGATGCCCACACTGTATCTTGAGGAGTGAATTCCCTAGTATTTAAAAGTGCTCCCTTTATATGTCCTTGGTCTCCCACCATTCATCATTATTGGAGAACCCTGGGTTCTGGAATTATGGCACGCTTTCTCTGTACCATGCATAATTGTGTACACTACTGTTATGACCATTCTTATTTGTCTTTCAAAAAACAATAATCTTAAACAACTTGATGTTGTAACTTGATGTTGTAACTTGTAATCTTCCCTCATGGGAGCCTGTCTCCAGTGCGCTGTTGCTTATAGTTGCTCTTTCCCAGCACCTTTTCTGGCGGTATGATATCTTTTTGTATGTTATGGGGACAGAATGAGTTTACACATAGTTTTCCAAGAATGCTTGTGGATAGATTTTTATAGAGATATTATTATAATGCATCTTTTCTTTCTTTCTTTCTTTCTTCCTTTCTTCCTTCCTTCCTTCCTTCCTTCCTTCCTTCCTTCCTTCCTTCCTTTCTTTCTTTCTTTCTTTCTTTCTTTCTTTCTTTCTTTCTTTCTTTCTTTCTTTCTTTCTTTTTTATTGCTAGGGTCTTATGTAATGTTTCCTTGCATGTGGCTAAGTCCATATTTTCATGGAGCTATCCACTGCAATCTCTAGATCTTTTCTGGCCACTCACCACTAGATCAGTCCATCTGTCTGTCTGTCTGTCTGTGTGTGAAGTTAGGATTGTTTACCTCAGTATACATTGTTTTATACTTGCTTATATTGAATTGTGTTTCCCTTTGTGGTCGTCATTTCAATAAATCCTTATGTAATCCCTTGCCTTAAATAATTTTGCAGCAACTGTGGTTGCCTCAGTGACCATTTCTAACTCCAGATTACTGGAATCCTTGCAGGAGACTTTGTTACGTGCTTCTTTTGCGAGTTCTGTTTTTTCCTGCTATAGGATTTCTGCTCTTTAACTGAATACTGCTGCATAAAAGGACTTCTCTTATCCTGTGAGTTTTTTTCCGCAAAGGTCTTTGAGGGAGGATTGTGTTAAAAGTGTCTACTGAATAACTCCTGTCTACATCCTTGTTGACGTTCTCAAAAACATCTAAAAGTTTAGTGAGACAGGATTTACCTATGCAGAACTTGTGTTGAATTTTTGGAGCAATTTGTTCTATATGTTTGATCATTTCATCTTAATAATGCTGTATGCTAGGTTACCCAGGCCAGAAATTAAGGTAACTGCCCTGTAATTTCATTAGCCTTGCAGAGCTGTTTTTCAGAGTTTGATATTTCCATGGCCACTTATTACTTCTTGGGTATGAAATCTGTTGTTAGGACCGTTCCATATTTTTGTTAGATCACATTTGAATTCTTTTACGTTTGAATTCTTTAAAAAGTCTTGGGTTGATATAAGCAGGATCTGGTGACTGGTTAATTTTTAATTTGTTGGTAAGACCTAGAACTTCATCTGTTGTTGCCAGTGTTTGCCTCAATTCCTCCCATTCTCTTTGTGAAAGTATAAGACTAGGTGTTGCTGTTTGCTCTCTATCTTCCACAGTGAAGACGGATACAAAGAATTCATTTGGCTTTTCCTCAGTCTCCTTGTCCTCCTTTGCCATTCTTTCAACACCTTTCTTGTCCAGCAGTCCAGCCACCACGCTAGCAGGTTTCTTGTTTCTGATGTATTTCAAAAACATTTAAAAAAAAAACAACCCTCTGTGGTGTACATCCCAGCTGAGCTTCTGCTATTGTGGTTATGAGTAAACTACAACTGTTCTAGAGAGATGTGACCCTTTTAGTTTCCTTTTAAAAGGTTTCTCTTTTGAAATTACATGTGACTGAACTTGGCAATTTTCCCTTTGTAGAAAAATTGAATTGTCACTGTCTCCCATCAATTTGACAATACTTGCATCTTGCACCAGCTCCTACACGCTGTATAGAATTAGGTCTAAGAATGTTTCTCCTGTGATTGGCTCCATTACCAATTGTCTTAAGACACAAGTAATTAGTACAGAAACTTACCTTTCTGACATGAGGGTGTCAGATGTCTGAAATATTTGTTTAAGTCCTTTATCCAGTCACTCATTACTGTAGTATTCTCTCCTTTGGGTGGCTCCCTGATTTCATTCTTTGTCACTCTGAGCATTTTGTCAAGCATTTTGTTCCCAATATTAAATTGCAGCAATTCTGTGGAGTTGATCCCTTTGAAATTTTTAGTCATTTTATTTTAGGTGCCCTCTTTGATGTACCCACCTTTAGCATGTCTTTCACTGGAATTTCTATTGTACTCAGAGATAATGGATGCTACTGGTTGTCTCCATTTTGCTTGCTTTCCGCCATGCCTGCTGTATCTTTAAAACCTGTGCCATCTCCTAAGTCTGCGGCTTTTCCTGCGCTTCTTTAACTGGTTTCCCTGTCCTGCCATATATTCAGTTCCTTTTCCTGCCCCATCCACATTTGGACAATCAGAAACATTTTCATGCTCTTCCAGAAGTGTAAGATTATTTATCCAAAGTTTGTTCCTACCCAGATCCAACTGTCTTTCCCTCAGATTTTGGTTTAAAAGCTACTTTTGCCTTTTTGGTTTTATGGTCCTATTTTGGTTCAAACAGAGTCTCCCCTTGTTTACAGGCCAGGGCTACCTGAAAATGTGCCTCAGTGCCTAATAAATCTAAAGCCATCTTTTCTATAGTTTGAGAGACCTAGCTCTGTAAGTTTGGCCCTTAGGGAATGGGTTCTGTCTCATGGATCACTTCCCTCCTTCTTGGAATAATGCCCTCATTCTGCAGCTCCCTCATTATCCCAGATTGCAATTGCTTGATATTTGGAGTATCTCAGTACTTCTGTGTCTTCAGATACTTTCCCTGTGCATAAGGTTTTGTTTTTTTATCCAAAATGGTAATCATTTTTTAAACTGAATTCAGAAGTATGCAGACGTGTTTGTAGTGTGTCTATTTTGCATTTAGAACCTTTCACTGAAGTTGACCATTGCACTGCATTTCAATTTAGGTGTACAAGTTCATTGCTAAGAATTGAGACACAAGTGCTTAAATTTTCTCTTCTGTCAGGAATTGCATTGACACAACAGGGAACCCCTTGTGCCATGCATCTTGGTCCTGATTACATGGCCTGTGGGCAAACAAACAGTTACTGTTGTCATCATTCCTTTGCACTACTGTACATGTTTTCTGGATTCAGAATGGAGAGGCAAACAGGCAAGTTAATCAGTTCTTGGGGATCAAAAATAAATCAAAGAGCGGAGCCCAGAAGGCTTGATTGTTATGAACACTGCAATTTTGACAGAAAAAAAACCAATTTTATAGTTCATCCTTTATTACTTGAACTGCTTGCTTTATTGAGGGCAGGGAGAGAAATCTGAGCAGGAGATAAGAGAGTTGATTTCTTCTGGCAACTTAAATCCTGTCATTGCTGAGGAAGTTACAGCTAGGAAGGTGTTCACTGTGTAGGCAGCTGGAAAGACAACTTTAAAGAAATGAAAGATCTGCGTTATTTTTTTTTCTTTTTTGCCACTTTGGAGATTTATTTAATGAGACTGTTGGTGGCTGTGGAAATATACATCAGTGGATGAACTTAAATTTTTGTGATCATCTGGCAGCAGAATCTTAGCCTTATTGTCTAAACTCTTTGGTACAGTTGAGTGTCTGCAATTTGAACTATACTTGTGGCAGCAGGATATGTGTGGATTAATGTGTTCATGTGGATACCAATATTTGGAAGACAAATCTCTGAGTTTAAATTATAGCCCCATTTGGGATTGCTAATCCCAATTAGAGCACACCCATTAAAGCAGTGGGATTTACGGAAGTATTCATTTACCATTCAACATCAGATTCAGTAGACCTACTCTACTTGGTTTAGCAGTTGGATTTATGCTCAAATTGCATATCAAGCTTTATTTAATAGCTGTTTTTGGATATTGGTCCGCAGCTTCACAATCCATGGTTTATTAGGACATGTCACTGTGTTCCTTCCTCACCCCTTCTAAACTCTTGTATGCTAGCTTTCACATAGTGTTTCTAGTTTGCATTAAGTTAGAATTCTTTTTTGTATCTGAACCTGTGAATTCTGTCTCAATCTCAGTTAACAAATCAGAATAGTGAGCCAGGATATGATCCATTTACCAATCATGGCTAATTCTTACTGGGAGACATATCCATCACAATGTGTTCTAAGTCCCTTTAAAAATCATCCAAGTTTGTGTTAGAACTAGTGTGTTTCATCACATGGCTTTTCCCTTTAAAAAACAGTCCAAAATGGTCCACAGAAGAAAATGTAGCTCCTCCTAATAACTATTTTTGAAGAGAGAAGCTGCAGTTTGTATTCACCCAGACTTGAGACAAACCCTATATTTTGTACTGTTCTGTCAAAAGTTCTGTACAAAATATATTGTAGCAAGCAGCTCCATCATATAATAAAGGATGAGCTAAGTTAGATAAAACTGAGCATCAAATGGAGAATGGTAGGAAATAAGTCAGAAATAGGGTATAAGTTGAAATCAACACAGTTTTGATGAAATAAAGAGTCTTATGGCGGTTTATAGACCGACATACGTTATTTGACATAAGCTTTCATAGACTGTAGCCATTTCATCAGGTGCGTTCATGCCATACTAAATCTAGTTCTTCATAGTCTCTGGAATTCACACAAATAGGTCATCTGCACCTGCGCAGTGCATCATTAGGAACTTTCTAGTGCTATTAGCTAAGCGTTTTGGTAGTAGCTCCTCCTCCACTGATACATGCAACCAGTATGTTTCCTGCTCAGTCTCTCAGTTCCTTTTCGTCTGCCACAGCAGCCACATCAAAAGAACTGTTCTTGAGTTTCATCCCGTTTGTGTTAATGGTTATGGTAATTTGAATTGGATTTTTCTCTTTGACTTCTCTTTGGATTGTGTTTTTGCTTGGGTTTTTTTATGTCTTCTGGCTTGACTTATGGACTTGGCTGGACTTTGATTATGGACTTCATTTTTGGTGGGTTGCTTTGGTCTGCTTGATTGGGCCTCAGAGATGGCTTCTTCAGCTCCCTTTAAGAAGTGTACTTTTTCAAGGGCCAAGAATCCTGAAAAGGATGATCACTCTCGGTGCTTATTGTTCCTTGAGAAAGGCCACAGTTTGTGGGCCTATACACAGTGCCAGACATGCTGGACTTCTTCTCCCAACTCAAAGCTCTTCTTTGGAAGAATGCTTTAAGGGCTGCTGACAGAGCAATGGAAAATAGACTCCTCTACCAGGTCTCAGTTGAGGTTGCCTCAACTTGTTCTTCAGTGACATTGCAATCCAACTTGGCTGTGACTGCCTCCAGTTCTTCTGTACTGGTGGTAATGAAGAGGTCTCTTCAGGAGGTGGCTTCCATTGTGAGAAGTCCAGAGACACTAGCAGACTTTGGTCTGCTTCTTGGTCTAGAGTGCCGTCCACACCAGGTGGGTTGATTGATGTTGATGTTTCTCCATCGGAGTCCTATTGCTGTGCCAGGAAGAAAAAGAGGTACAAAAAGATGATGACAACAGAGGATTCTGAGAGAACCTGTGCTTGGGATCAGATTCCTTCACCTCAAAGAACTGAACAGTCCTCACAGCCTCTGATTCTGTCAGGACCGATGCAAAAGAGAGCTGACATTGCTCTATTCAGATCACATGCAGCGTCCTCTTCAGTCACTTTGCTACCTGCTGAACATCATCTCTTGAGGGCTAGGGTAGAATCCTTCAGTTCCTGGGGACCGGGATTGTCTTAATCTCAATCTTGCCATCCTTGGTGAAGAAGGTCTCCATCAGTACTAATATGAACTGGGTTGAAGTCAATATGGATGTGATTCGGGGCAATATGATCAGAGAACTCCAGAAAGGTACAGAGTCTACTTGCATTGGATTTAATCCCTGTACTACCTCTATAAGCATTCTCCATCCTATGATTCCACCTATGAAGAGTCCAAAGATGACTGGGACAGTCCCCATAGATAGTTCAACCCTCTCAGGGTTCATCTCAGTTGGTACTGTGGATCAGAACCTGCCTCAAGACCATGTGCCTTGGTATTGAGCAGGGCACAATCTCTTTCCTCAGTACAGCACAGGACTTTGATGCATTCTTGAGAGCCAGCGACCTCCAGCCATCACTCACCTCCAGCTTTGTTTCTGGATCCTGCCTCTCAACACCATTACCAGAGCCATGGCAGACATCAGTTCCCTCTTTTCCTCCGGTTCACTTAGGTGCTTGATCCCCATAGGAGTTGTCAGAGTCAGAAGAATCTGACTCTAATTCCTCACTGGCTTTGTCTGGTCTCCTGCCTGGGTGAACATGATCTGGCCTCTCCTACTGACTGTATGAGGTCATTTGTAGACCAAATGTTAAGAATGACAAAGATCTTGGATCTGGAAGTGAAACAATCAGAGCTGAGGTCTCCAACTCTGTATACAACATATACAGAGCGAGGTTCTGATGCTGAGAGTCACAAGAAAGTGTTGGGCTTTACTGTCTTTGATACCAACTGTGTCCAAAAAGATTGACAGACTGTATTGTGTTGTGGAGGTGCGGTCTGATTGGCTGTTGCACCATCCAAAGCTGAATTTGATAACTGTGGAAGCAACCTAGTCCAGGTCCCTTCAGAAAAAGCATTCAACTCCTTTGGCAAGAAACTTGATTCCATGGCATGTAATTTTTACTCTACTGCTGCCCCCTCTTTCCAGATTTTGAATTAATGAGGTTGGTATAAGAGCATACCATCCTATGGGGAAAAAAGTTCATTGACAGACTTCCTGAAGAGGACAGAGGACTTGCTGCCATTTGCAGGAAGAGGTGCACAGTTGCCAGCCCAGAAAATAAAAACAGCAAGACACATACACTGGCAGCAACTATTGCTTTGCAGCAGCATACATGACTCTGTTTTTTGGCCCTTTCACATCAGGGCAGAGCAATGCTCGAGAACTTTTCATTTGATAAGAGTGGACTTCTTAATAATGAGATGCGTTTAAGTACACTTATGAAACACATACCATCACTATAAAGCTTAGCTTCCAGTCTCAGGCTCAACTGTTGTCACACCCTTGCTAATCCAGGTTGGCTGCTTTTCCCTCCTGATCATCCAGGAAGGCCTCCTTGTCTGTTTGGTACTGCTTGCAATCCTATAAGAGGAAGCATCAAGATCAGGGCAGGTGGTACCTTTGATTGGTTTGCCAGTCCCCTTCCCACATCTACTCTTCCACAATAGGCTGCAGAGATACCAACAGTTATTGGCATTCTATGTGGACCACATAGATGTGCTGACTTCCATAGATTCCAAAGACTGTTCCTTTGTTACTCTCATGACAAAAAAAAAAGTTTGCCAGTTTCATGTCAGCACATCTCAAAATTGGCTGCTTCTGCCATCCACCTGCCCTATGAACTCATGAAGCAGGATCCTTCTGCTCATGTGCAGAACCACTTTACCAGGGCTATGACTTCACCATCTACATTTTTGAGAGGCATCTCACTGTAGGATGTGTGTGCAGGGCAGCCACTTGATCACAGCCTTGGACCTTCATCTTCCATTAGAGACTGGATGCAGGGAAGCCACATTTGAGAGAGCCATGCTGTTTCCTGCTTCACATGACACTCCCTCTTCCTATAGTGAGTAGCTTGCTAGTCTCTCATTTGTGTGAGTTACAGAGACCATGAAGAAGAAAAATATGTTCCTTACCTCCACAGTGCTTCTTGGAGTGGTCATCTGTGCCCTTCCTTCCTTCTCTGCGTTCTGATCTCCTTGACTGTTTCACTGGTATCCAGGAAACTGATGGACTGAACAGAAACCACAGTGGTCACACGTACCAGTGGAGGGGGGGCTACCACCAAAATGTTTAGCTAATTGCTCTGGAAGTCTCTGAACAATGCACTGCTCAGGTGCATATGACCTATTTGTATGAGTTGACAGGTGATCTCTTGAAGAACCATGGTTACAGGTAAGCAACTTCTTCTTAACCTATTATTAAAGGTGTTAAAAATTATTTATTTTTTGAGCTTCTGTCTTTCTGGTAAAAAAAAACAGGTGATGTCTAACTGTGAAGCACAGTCTGCAGATGATGAGTTGGATTTGTGAGCATGTAGAATAAAATCTTCACTTCTTTGAAGAAGGATGCAAATTGTATTGATTTTGCAATTTTCCTGTTCAATATATCGGTTAAAGAACTTTAATATAAATTTTAAAATGTTAGAACTCACCACAATATATGGGTTGATGAATTTCCATTGCAAATTTTAAATTGTTAGAAGAACTTCATGTTTTCTTTCTGTTTTATCTTAGAGCCCAGGCAGAAGCTCCATCATCTGTGAAACATGATATAAGGACAGAACCTGGTGAGAAGAGGAAGGATGAAGAAGAAGCTGTGAACGAAGAATGCAGTGACAGGAAAGCTGTAGAGTCAAGTGATGAGGATGTTCCAGCAGAAGGGAAGAAGAAGAAACGTTCTGGATTTCGAGATCGTAAAGTATGTATACTTCTTGTCTTCAGTGTTCTCCATTAAACTGCAGTCAGTAAACCACCTAAGGATATGAAAGAACTTGTATTCTTCAGTAGTTGGGTCATATGTAACTTTGATTACATTTCTGGGTACATTGTAGTATTTTGCATATTGCTTCTCACAGCATTCTAAAAGCATGCTGTAATAAGAGATTTCATACCCATTCATCTCACTGGTAATCTGTGGTGTCTATCAGTACCACTTTGGAGCAGTAGAAGTCAAGAGGTGGGATCTGAAGAGCTACTTTAGGACCTTGTTTGATTGTCCCATTAAGCTGTATTTTAATGTTGCTCAAAGGAGATTGGAATTCTTTCATTCCCCTCTCCTCTTTTGGCTTTGATTGTGAGAAGGAAATCTGAAGTTTTAGCTTCTACTTTTTCCTAGTGGTAGTTATTTGTTATACAAGACTGTGAAAAACCTGTTACCTTAACAATGGCTTAGTCAAATAGGCGTTGTGGAATGCTTTCTGAATGGAATTCTAGTTGACATCAACATCAACTTCTTTCTAGCATCATGTTAAAACATGCCTTTTTAGTGAGAGCCTTTGGGGTCTACATGGTTTTGTCCAGATCTCTACAGATTTTAAAATTTTCTTAATCTATTGCAGTGGTTAAATTGTTTGTTTTAATTGTTAAATTATTTTATATGACTTTGTTAGAGCTAGGAACTACTATATATACTTGTGTATAAGTTGACCTCATGTATAACTAAGGGGCAGGATTTGGGACCAAAATTATGGATTTTGATATGACCTGTCAATAAATCATGGAGAGGGAAAGTGCCAGCTTCGCCTCAGGGGGCTGGCTGCTGCCACCACCATTTTCCTGCCAAGGCATTCAAAAAGCCTTTTTGCCACTCTACTCAGAGAATGGGATGATTCTTATTTTGATAAAAGTTAAGTACAGTTTTAATTCTTATCAAAAAAAGGAACCATCTCCTTCTCTGAGTAGCGTGGCAAAAGGCAAGGATTTACTGTGCCATGAGAACCTAAAATGCCTTCAAAAGCAGCTTGAGCTAAGGATAGTGTCTCTCCTCCGAATGAATGCCTTGAGGAGATAATGGACTGGATAGGAAAAAACAAATGGAAACTGAATCTAGGCAAGATGGAGGTGCATACCACCAAGGATCCTAACCTGGGTTTGGAGATTTCTCAACCAGTCCTGGACAGGGTTACTTTCCCCCTGAAAGACTGTTTGCAGCCTGGAAGCACTTCTGGGTCTGTTGTTCCAAATGACAAAACAGATAGATGCGAAGGCCAGGAATGCCTAGTATCAGCTTCGGCTGTTACGCCAGCTGCACTCCTTCCTAGAAGTGGAGGATCTAAAGATGGTGGGGAGTGCACTGGTAACCTCAAGGCTGGGATTTTGCTGTGCACTGTACATTGGGCTACCTCTGTGCCGAGTTCAGAAACTTCATTTGGTTCCAAACATGGCAGCCAGATTGGTTACCGGTACATCTAGGAGTGAGTATATCACAGCAGAGTCACTTCACTGGCTGCCAATTAGTTTCTGGGCAAAGTACAAAGTGTTGGTTATTACTTTTAAAGCTGTATATTCTTTGGGTCCACATTACCTATGGGATTGCTTCCTCCTGTATAATTGATTCCATATGCTCAGGTCCTCTGGAGGACATTAACTTCAACCAACTAGGACTAGACTAGACTGGCAACAGTCATCCAGAGGACATTTTCTTCAGTCACCTCTAAACTGTGGAACAACCTGCTGGAAGATATTGGACAGCTGAATATGCTGTCCAAATATGAAATAGCATTAAAGACCAATCTCTTCCAGCAGCCCTATCCAGGTGATTGTAAATTGTGAATTTTAACGATGAATTTTAAGTATGTATTGACTGTTTTAATTAGGTATTTGTAGTATTTTTTCTTTTAAGTGAATATTATGCACTTTAACAGTTGTTTTTTTTTAAAAAACTGATCTATTTTTAACTGTTATGCATTATGTGTTAATCTGTTTTTGTTCCCTGCCTTGATCCATGGGGAGAAGTGGGTAAGAAACAACAAGAACAACAGAAGCACTGCCCCCTCTACTCTCTTGATGCTGCTTTAAGGAAG